>VZRU01004113.1:1445-24290 GCA_013398155.1 Pedionomus torquatus | reverse complement strand
GAGAAGAGGAAGCTCCGGGGAGACCTAATGGCACCTGTCAGTACCTAAAGGGGCTCCAGGAAGGTTAGGGAGGGGCTGTTCCCAAAGGGCTGCTACGATAGGATGAGGGGCAATGGACTGAAGTTGGAGAAGAATAGATTTAAGTTGAATGTTAGAAAAAATTTCTAACATGCCAGAAGTCATGAAATCTGGGCAGCTCTGATCCGTAGGCACCCATCGTGGAGTTGTGTGGACCGTGGCCAGAGGGTGTCAGTGACCCCAGCTCAGAACCAGCCCCAGGGCACAAACGAGGAGCTCACCCAGACGGTGACACCCGGCACAAAATCGCGGAATTGCCCAGGTTGGAAGGGACCTTTCAGCTCATCCAGCCCAACCCTCAACCCACCTCTGATAAAAACCAGCGACCCAGCACTAGATCATGTCCCTCAGCACTCTGTCAACCCAGCTTCTGAGTCCCTCCAGGGGTGGTGCCTCACCCCCTGCCCTGGGCAGCCCAGTCCAGCTTAAGAACCCTTTCAGGGTAAAAAATGATCCTGGTATCCAACCTGAACCTCCCCTGGGGCAACCTGAGGCCATTCCGTCTTCTTGTGCTCCAGACCCCTCTCTTCTTCGGACCCTCTCCAGCCCCTCAGTGTCTTTTTTGTGGTGAGGGGCCCAAAACTGGACCCAGCACTTGAGGTGGGACCTTACTGGTGCCAGGCAGAGGGGGACCATCACCTCCCCAGTCCTGCTCCCCGTGCCCTTGCTGACCCAGGCCAGGATGCTGGTGGCCTTCTGGCCAGCTGGGCACACTGCTGCAGGGGGGTCTCCAGCCCGTGGCTGCTGTTCTGCGTGTGCTGCCAATAGTAAGCCTGGTTGTGTGCCCTCCCCGTGCCAGGGCTGAAATCAGAAGGGCTTCTCTGTCATTTGGGTAGTTCTGGGGGTTGTGAGGCGGGAGATGTGCGGCGCTGATGGGGCTGAGAGGGTGTTGGAAGTGTTTACGGAGCTGCTGGTATTCCCTGCAGCTGCAGTGCTGTGTCCTTCCTCTTCTCTTTCTTAAGGGTCTTTGTTAGTATTTAATTGTCCTTTCCTGGAAGGGAGGAACTCCCCAGTGTGACCAGGAAGTCACCTATGAAGAAGGACTCCACGAAAGCTTTACATGGGGAGAGGACAAGGGTAGAGCAGGAGCGCGGGCGGGAGGATGGAGCCGTGTGAGCCCCCGGAGACAGCCTCGCCGAGGACTTCGGTTTGTTTTCTCAGAGCTCCCCTGCAAGGTACCCCCCGCTCTCGGCATGAAGTGAGCACTCGAGGGGGCTTTTTAAAATGTTTATAAAACCCCAGGTGGGTAAGAGGGGTGCGTGGTCCCCACGCAGGCCGCAGGAGGGTCGGTGCCGGCGGGGAAGCTGCACTGGAGAGTATTTGGGGGCATCGTTTTTTCCTTCATTTTAGCAGGGAACGGTCACGTGAGGGAGAACTTCTTTTGAAATGGTGGTCTCACTTGTAAGGTTGGTGTTGTTTTGGGAGGAATTCGGGGTGGAGTTCCCGTTCTCCTCCTGGCGCCCGCGTACCTGTGGGGAAGAAGGGCGTTGGATTCACGGGAGGCGTTCCTGTGCTTCTCAGAGCGTGGTTTAATGGCTTTCACTAGAAGTTGTTCATGTAATACATCTGGATCCCATTAGCTGTTTAAAATCGGGTTATTTAAAGCTTATGACTGCACATAGTTGAAGGGGGGGTATTGTATTTTTAGTTCAGCTTGACTGTACTTTCTTTCCAAGTGAGTAAAGTGCAGCCTTTTCTTCCTGGACGTGTAGATGTCGGGGCTGCCAGCCCCGAGGAAAAGCGGGCGACCCCTCCAGCAGGAGCTCCGCATCTGCTCTAGCCTTTTCTTTTCCTGTTCTGCTCTCCCAAGCCCAAACAAACTCAGAGACAGCCCTCCCCTTGCAGAGCTCCTGCCCCCAAGCCCCTGCAGAGGTGAGTACCGGGTGGCTGGAGAAGGGCTGGTGTCCGCGCCTGCCCGGGGCACCCCGCTGGCGTCTGCATCCCGCTGCCTTTTGGCTCTTGCCGAGGCAGAGAGCGAGTACCTTGCGCCTGGAGCGCTGCTGCGGTGCCAAGTGATAAATCAGATTTACCCTGGCAGCGGCGTTACGGATTCCTCCTGGGTGGAGTTAGTTACTGGGACGCCTTACCCATTGACAGGGCGGCATGTGTTCCTGCAGCCGGAGGGTTGTTGGGTGATGCTCCCGTGGCAGGTCCCCAGCAGAAGGCTGGTTAGCCCTGGGAGATCTTATTTTCTATCTAATGCCGTGGGCATAAATTTAGCAGAACGATTTTGGTGCTCTGGAATAGTTTGATTCCACTTACCCAAGGATGAGAGCTGCTTCTACTGCGCAGTGTGCCTGAGACTCCCATCAGCTCTGAGCTTCACAAGAGGAAGGATGAGTGAAACCCGGGTTCCAGGGCCCGTGGTGGGGGCGGTTGGAAGGCTGTGCCTCTGGTGGCACCCCTGGGCCCGTGGCGGTGCCGAAATCCCGGGTGTGCTGGGTGCTGTGGTGCTGTACTCCCTGCGCTGGCGTTGGGTGTCTTCAGCAAAAGACTCGCCAGATTAATTGGGATTTACAAACCGTTACATCCTTTTCCCTTTTTCCTTCTGCTTTGGGGGGGTTTGCCTCCCAAGCTCTCCCAGCAATCGCAGCTGTGGATTTCCTTTACTTCTGGCACATTTGAAGGGTTTTCTTTTGCTCCACGCGGCTACGCAGCCTACGAGCCAATTCGCCCCCTCGCCAGCGTTCTGAGGTGAACTGCCGAGCTGGACCTGCAGCCCAATGGTCCCGAGTCATTTCTCCTGGAGCCACTGAAATAAACCCGTCGTACGGAGGCAGGGTTGTTCTTTGTGCTCTCTCTCTTCAGCAGCGCCCGCTGCCTGCCTTTGGAAACGAGCCCGAGAAACCCCAGCGCTCATTTCTGCTGCATCGGTCTAAGACAATCCTGATCCTGATCAGGGCATCGCCCGAGTGCCTGCCGAAGGAGCCTGGGGCCTGGCGTCCTCCCAGCCTTCTGCTGGAAGATCTGCCTCCGCGTTTCCCTCCCCTCTGGCTCCGTGCTGCTCCAGCTGTTCTCCTGGGCTGGCTCCAGCCGCTGGGCTCTGAGTCACCCGGTCCCACGGAGGATGAGGATGAGGAGGAGGAGGAGGCAGCCGATCAAAAAGCAACCAGGTGGCTGAGCAAGCAAAGATCTCTCTAGCTCTGTCTAAGAGATGGGTTGAGCTTCAGGGGTCATTTCAGTCCCGGGGTCAGTTGTGCTGCCCCAGAGCAGGCTCCGTTCTCTCCGGGTGTTTTCTCCCGGTGCTTGTGGAAGACAAGCCTCAGTGGGAGTATAATCATGACATACCATCGTGGGCAAGTGGGCAGGTGCCTGCTGGAAACCAGTGGGATTTCAGGCAAATATCCCCCGACTTTCCCACCCTGAAAGGTAAATAACCTGTGTAAGATGGGACATCCAAGAGAAGGAAAAAAGTAAAAGGATTTTGGTTGAGTTCACCTTTCCATTCACTGATACCTGCACCCCCTGAGAATTACCAGTCTTGGCCCTTCTTCTTGGGGGATGACATGGTTTTAAACTAGAAGAGGGGAGGTTTAGATTGGATCTTAGGAAGAACTTCTTTGCTGTGAGGGTGGTGAGGCACTGGAAGAGGTTGTCCAGGGAAGTTGTGGCTGCCCCATCCCTGGNGGGGTTGGAACACAGTGATCTTCAAGGTCCTTTCCAACTCTAACCATTCTGTGATTCTATGAAAGGAGTCGAGAGGTGGGATCTCAGCTCCACGTGCTTCTAGTCACAGGAAAGCCTGAAGCGAAGACAGGACTAACTGTACGGAAATTCTGTTTAAAGGAAACAAACTCCGCTGGTCCTTCTGGGAGTCGGGGTGTTTCTCTGCCCGTGCAGCCGTCGTGTCCTCCTCCGCTCGGCCGTGCACAGCATTCTCAGGAGGATGCAACCTTTCTAAGGGCTTTATGGACCAAGGACAGGTTTATCCTCCCGTCCACCTCCCCCCACTTTGCTCTGAGGGCCCACAGCTGCGACTTGGTCGCCTTTCTCAAGTTCTCCTCTCTGTTCTTGGGAAGGTGCTGTGGTTACAGCTGCCAGCGGGACGCAGCAGCCGTTGGGGCACCGACAGAGGATGCGCAAAATACCCTGAAGCAGCTTTATTCTCTCTGCTCCAGGGCTGAGCTGGCTTCCCAGGGGGGAAAATACTACTTCTCTTGGTTCAAAGACAGCATAAAAATTACAAGGTGAACAGGAGGTGAGGCGGGAGGAGAGTAGCCTGCGCTTGGCTTGGTGCTGCAGATTCACCCAGAACTTGCAGTTTCAGCAGAGACGGGTTTCAAAGAGGATGTGGTTTATGTTCCTGCTCTTCAGATGTCTCCAGCCCAGTAAGGGACTGTCTGCTCCTCTGCCTGGGTTTTAAGCGTTAAACCAAATGTTTTCTTCGCATCTAACAGCTAGAAGCCGGGGTTAGTTTTAGGAGGACGGTGGGGGGGGCGTTTGTCCAGCCGAGGGCTGGGAATGTCCCAGGGTTGGTGGCCGGGCTGTGCCGGGCTCAGCATGTCCATACATGTCCATTCCTTCCTTTCCTGAGTCCCACCGAGAGTTCTGTTGAGGTGAGACGGTCAGCAGGAATCCGCCCTAAGGATCTCACACACTTCATCTTCCCATCTTCACGCACAGCATCGCCTCGCTGGCCGCTTTCATCTGCTGGCCAGCCGGACTGGACCCCCTTCCCCAGGGGACCCGGTTCCTGCAGATTCCTCTGGGTTCTGTCAGCATTTGGGAGGGGGGGGTCCTCCAAAAATTTACGTCTTTGATGTTTTACTTGGTAATTTGGAGTTTTGTATTATGTTTCTCTGAATTTCCACGCAGTTTGCTCTGGTCTTACCTACACTGAACATCGACTCTCCCAGTCCCAGCCTCTCGCTGGGCGCTGAGCTGCTCCCCTGGTACGTGACCAGGCTGAAGTTCTGCTGATTTCTTGCCTGGTGGCAGCGAGGCTGTGGGACCTGCCGTTCCTCTCAGGTGCTGCTCACGCTGTCCCCTCCCCGGCTGCTTCTTCAGCGGCAGTTTCACCTGCACCGAGAGAGGAAGGCAAGTTGACAGATGTTCTTGCTGCTTCCCGGGCCTTGGTTCAATGTCAGGGTTCTTCTTCTTCGCCTTTTTGCTGTGTGACAGCATCCCCTTTACTCGCGTGCGGGTCTCGCCCAGGTACGGTCCCATCACAGGTTTCTTACCGAACCTTTTCCTTGCTGTTAATGGCGTTTCGGGGTCCGATGTTCCCTCCCCTCGGTGGTGAACGGCTTCTGAAAAACTCGCTCTTTTCGTGTGACCCCCGTGCCACCTGGGAGAAGCCGAGTTTTCCCGAGCTGTGGTTCCTAACCCTGCGCATTTCATGGTGCTGGTGCTCCCTGGTGCCCGCTGGCTCTGCCAGCCCTGCAGACCCTGGCTGGGATCACGCTGGGGCTGCCGGCGTTACCTCCCAACGCCTCTCTCTGCAGAAGGACACTAGTGCAGCCTCCTGTCCTGGAACTGATTGCTTCAGGAAGCAGTAATTTGATCAGTTGACGTGTCGATCTCTTTATTTATGGCAGGGCTTCTCACTGCCCCGGGATCAGACGTTCTCTTACTCTTCATTTTGTTTCCGTGACCTGACTGGGCGTTATTCTCTAGACGTGTTCATGTGTGGATAGAATCATAGAATGGTTAGAGCTGGAGGGGACCTCAGAGATCATCCAGTTCCACCCCCTGCCCTGGGCAGGGACACCTCCCACCACACCAGGTTGCTCCAAGCCCAATCCAGCCTGGCCTTGAACCCCTCCAGGGATGGGGCAGCCACAGCTTCCCTGGGCAGCCTGTTCCAGTGCCTCACCACCCTCACAGCAAAGAAGTTCTTCCCAATATCCAATCTAAATCTCCCCTCTTCCAGTTTAAAACCCTTCCCCTTTGTCCTGTCCCTCCCCTCCCTGACCAAGAGTCCCTCCCCATCTCTCCTGTAGCCCCTTCAGATCCTGGAAGGCTGCTCCAAGGTCTCCCCAGAGCCTTCTCTTCTCCAGGCTGAACAGCCCCAGCTCCCTCAGCCTGTCCTCACAGCAGAGGGGCTCCAGCCCTCTCAGCATCTTGGTGGCCCTCCACTGGACCCGTTCCACCAGGTCCATGTCCTTTCTGTGTTGAGGGCTCCAGAGCTGGACACAGGACTCCAGGTGGGGTCTCACAGAGCAGAGGGGCAGAATCCCCTCCCTGTCCCTGCTGGTCACGCTGCTTTGGATGCAGCCCAGGCTGGGGTTGGCTTTCTGGGCTGCCAGCGCTCACTGCTGGCTCCTGGGGAGCTTCCCATCCGTGAGCAAGGATAGAGAGAGACGGTGGATGTGCTGACTCGGGTGGGTTTCTTTTCCCCTGGTGTTTCCAGCCCGGTGCTGCAGACCGACCTGTAGATCTCAGCGCGGGTGCAGCCGCGTCCCTGCGTCCCCGCTCGCTGTCCCGTGGGGGCTGCGGTGCCGTGCCGATGCCGGGTGCTCCGGTTACCGGCGTTCTGCCTGGCATTGGGGTACGGCTTCAGTCTCAGCAGAGCACAAAGAAGGGGGGTGTCTGGCCCTGGCACGGGGTGCTGGTGCACGGGGTGGGTTAAGCTCAGCTGCTGTCCAGGACAGGATAGATTTGGCAGGGCAGCGGAGCCAACCCCGCCGTTTCCCCTCCCTGGCTGGGTGGTTGTAACAGAACATTTGAAACTCTAAATGGGCTGAAAGGAGAAGCTCTGCCTGAGAGGTCCATGGGGCTGGGACTGGGCTTCCTTAGCGTCTGGCCTCCTCTGCTGGGAATACACATCCCTTTACTGCTGTATCCTGCGTGTTCCCATATTTCTCTTCAACAAGGAGCAAGGGACGGTCAGGTTCCACTTCTCTGCATGTCAGTTATCCTCTCGCTCTTGCCTGAGGTTTGGGTTTGCTCTGATCAGAAAGGGCTGTCGGTTGGGTGTCTGAGCACAGGTCATTCCAGATGCAGACAACCGAAAACCGGGTCCGTATGTCCCGTTCAGTTTGACTTGGCTACAGCTGCCTGACCCTGAAGCTTTGTCCCCGGCTGCAGTGCTGTTGGACAGCAGGTGTTTGCTGGAGGAATAGAAGAAGAGATGGATGAGAGATGAAAAATCCAAAGTTGGTGGTAGGAACTGCTGTTGGCTTTCAGAGGAAAGCAGCTGCCGTGGTGTTTGTGGGGAAACAGGGATGATCCTTCATGCAAGAAGTAGCGTTTGCTGGAGGTGCGGCTTTCAGGAGCCTCCTGGGACGATCCGGAACGGCGAGGGCTGGCGAACGTGCTGCGGGCGAATGGACAAAGTGGGATGATGGGTTTTGCTTCTGTTTCTTCTTGCAGTGTCATCTCGACTGTCCCAGACGTCCTCCCCGCAGTCAGCCTGCCCCTCGCCTTCCATCCAGGCAGGCAAAGTCATCTCCTCGTCCCAGAAGCACAGCAAGAAGGCGCTCAAGCAGGTGAGTGGCCTGGTGGGGAATCCGCTTGGGGCAGCATCCCGCTCCTCTGGTTTCTTTCTTTCAAAGGTGGTTCAAAATACCACACTCTTTAGTTCTTTGCTTTTTCCCTCAGTAAGCGTCTGGAATGATTCTTTTTAGGATTATTATAGAATGGATAAGAGATGTTATTTCCTTTCTCCCAGCCTTTTGATAAGTGCTTACCTTTCTACAATCTCTTTTACTAAATGGAAGGTCTTTTTGGGAAAAGAGTTAAATCCCCGGACTCCTTCCCCTCGCTACCTGCCCTTCCGAGGAGCTGTGTGGGTGCCGTGTGTGTGGCTGGAGGGGAGGGGAACGCGCTGCCATGGCGCTGTGCCTGGGCTGGGTGTTAGGAGAGAAAGAGGAGGGATGCTTTTCCACGCCTGGGGAGCGACTGCTGCACAGACAGTGTTAATTGTGCACAGGCAGGATGGAACGGGAGAGGGTTTGCACTTTCTTTGCTCCTCCTAATGACAAATGCAAGAGCAGTTAGTCCCCCCAGTGTGTCTCCTGCAGGTGTTTCCCCAACGGCATCGTTTAATTTTCCACAACCCTTAAAAAGGAGGCGCTTCACCAGGGTTAGATTTGCTCCTCAGTAACATAACGATCTGTAAGGATTTATGAATGGGGCTGCAGAGGAGGTGCCAGTCCAGGGACTGGGGGAGCTCGTCCCAGAGAGATGAGACCGTGACGTTTGCCAGGCTGGAGCCCCTCTGCTGCGAGGACAGGCTGAGGGAGCTGGGGCTGTTCAGCCTGGAGAAGAGAAGGCTCCAGGGAGACCTTGGAGCAGCCTTTCAGTATCTGAAGGGGCTCCAGGAAGGCTGGGGAGGGGCTGTTCCCAAAGGGCTGCTGAGATAGGACAAGGACTGAAGTTGGAGAAGGGTAGATTTAGGTTGGATATTAGGAAAAATTTCTTTCCTCTGCGGGTGGTGGAACACTGGAGCAGGTTGCCCAGGGAGGTGGTTGAGGCCCCTTCCCTGGAGATCTTCCAGGTGAGGCTGGATGAGGCCCTGGGCAACCTGGGCTAGTTGGGGGTGTCCCTGCCACTGCGGGGAGGTGGGACTGGATGGGCTTTGGAGGAACCTTCTGGCCTGGATGGTTCTGTGATTCTATGATTCTAGTGCTCTCCTGGTGTTCACCGCTGCCTGCGGTTCTTCTTCACACCCAAGACTTTGTAGAAGCTCTCTTGAACATTTATAGGGGTGTTTCTTACTCGGGTGAATTCTAGCTCTCTCCTTTACCTGTCTGGGCTTTCTCTGGAGCCCCGTGAGGGGAGGTTACCTGTGCGGCAGAGGGGGCTCCCCTTGCTGCTCGGGCAGGGGCCGTGCTCCAGTTGGGCTGCCTGTGGTTTCCCCCCTGCGGTAGGAGTGGCTATCGAGGAGCTATTTAATATGTTGGAAAATAGGGAGCCAGCGTCTCTGCCTGCTGTCTGTGTCCTTTTGTCATCAGTCTCCCTCATTTGGGTCTTTACAAACTGGCCGTCTGTCTGTCTGTCCGTCTGCTGTCCCTCTCGAGGGGCAGACTCTGCGGGTTCCTGCGGTTCTCCTGGTTCGTTATCCTCGTTGCTGTTATTATTGTTTCAAATCCCGGTGATCTCTGGTGAAGTCTGGCTCGTCCCTATGGATGCAGCACAATATTTCCTCTTGCTTCCCGTTTTGAAATTCCACTGTGCACTTGCCCCGTTGTAACTTGCTCTGCTGCCAAGCTTGTTGGGGTTTGCCTTCCACTTTCTGGAGAGGCTTTGGTCTGGGTCAACGCTGCAGTTTAACCAAAGGCCACCTTACTTCTTCCCCGTCGTAGTCCTTTGTGCCCCTCAGGCCGTGCTGGGGTCGCTGTAGCCCCCTTCTCTGAAACAAAGGATTCTGTTTTCTTCCCTTTAGTGTTTTAATAATTTCTATTCTCCTAATTAAAAACATCCCCCCTAATGTGTAGGACTCTTTGAAGGCTTGGTAAGTCACTGCTTGCTCCTCCAGGAGGTGGAAATTATATTAAGTTTCTTTGAAGTTATTTGTATAATTACTTCATGAACTAACTCTGGGTTTGGAATCCTTTCTCTGCATTCTCTAGATTTTTGCTTTTTTTTTTTTTTTTTTTTCACAAAAAGACAGGCCATAAGATATTTTGCAACCGTTCTCCTTGTGCTTTAGAGGCGAAGGCAGGGAGCCTGCCGGCCTGCAGTCAGGGATGCAGCGGGCAGTTGCCTGTGTTTCAGAACCTGCTCTGAACTCCTGACAGAGTCAGAGCCCAGACATCAGCCGCTGTGAAACCCGCAGTCTGTTTGCTACTAATTTCTAAGAACGTGTTGAACTTCTGTCGCTCACGTTGTTCTGCCCTCTCCCCCAGGCCCTGAAGCAGCAGCAGCAGAAGCAGCAGCAGCAGCAGCAGCAGAAGCAGCAGCAGCAGCAGCAGCAATGCCGGGCGGGCATGCCCGTCCCCTCTAACCAGCACGTCCTCCTCAAGGCTGTCAAGGCAGCCGGGGACTCCACCCCGGCCAGATCTGGTAGGTGGCAGTGGCGCTCCTATGCCTTCTCTCACTGCTTTGTCTCAAACTTGCCCTGTCTTCTTCTCAGGGGATGGGAGAGGAAAGCACTCTTTTTGTAGGACATTCTTTTTGTTGCTGAAATACTCTTATCTTCTGTTTTCCTGGCTTTGGTTTTATTAGGAATGTGTTCGATTAAGGACAGGTCTTGAATAGATCTTGGCAGGTGAGAAGCCTCTTTCTGTGACCAGTGTCCTCCCCTGCAGCTGCCCGTGGCTGTGGTCAGGTTCTTCTCATGGCTGAGCAAATGAAGGTGTTTCTCTCAATACTCATTTCTTTTCCCAAGTGGCTCCTCGTTCTGTAGCCTGGCTCTCCTGCCTTGTGCCAAAGAACCTGCTGATCTGAAAGATCCCCGAGTGGTTTCCAGCAGGAATTCGTGCTCTTCTCTTGCTCCTCCAAGGGCGCGTTCGCCCCTCACCAGCAGCAGCATTTTCCTGGTTAGCACCAACTCCTGGTGCCTCCTTCCAGCTGGTTCTCTCAAAATTCCTCTCAGTGCAAGTGATGCCCGCTGTAAGCTCCTGGGTTTGTGAGCATGACTCACAAGGAGGTGCCTTTGTGTTTTGCAGCCCCAGGGAGATGTTCTGCACCAGATTTGCCTGAGCTTAGGGGTGGGAATGGTGCCTTTGTAAGTGGCTTGGGGCAAACAAATCCAGGTTGGGCAGAGAATGGCTGGAGAGCAGCCCTGAGGAGAAGGACTTGGGAGTGCTCCTGGAGGAGAAGCTCCACGTGAGCCGGCAGTGTGCGCTGGCAGCCCAGAAAGCCAACCCCAGCCTGGGCTGCAGCAAAAGCAGCGTGACCAGCAGGGACAGGGGGGGATTCTGCCCCTCTGCTCTGCGCTCCTGAGACCCCACCTGGAGTCCTGTGTCCAGCTCTGGAGCCCTCAACAGAGAAAGGACATAGAACTATTAGAACGGGTCCAGCGGAGGGCCACCAAGATGCTGCGAGGGCTGGAGCCCCTCTGCTGTGAGGACAGGCTGAGGGAGCTGGGGCTGTTCAGCTTGGAGAAGAGAAGGCTCCGGGGAGACCTTGGAGCAGCCTTCCAGGATCTGAAGGGAGCTCCAGGAGAGCTGGAGAGGGACTCTTGGTCAGGGAGGGGAGTGATTAGGGGCGTAATGGTTTTAAATTGAAGAGGGGAAATTTAAATTAGATACCAGAAAGAACTTTGCTGTGAGGGTGGTGAGGCACTGGAAGAGGTTACCCAGAGAAGCTGTGGCTGCCCCATCCCTGGAGGGGTTCAAGGCCAGGCTGGAGGGGGCTTGGAGCAACCTGGTGTGGTGGGAGGTGGCCCTTGGCCTCTAATCAGAGCCTTTTCTTGCTTCCTTGGGTTTAAACCCAAGGTTTCCTGTCCAGTGTGGACACAGTGCAAGTTGGTTTCTTCTCCCCAGCACCTTTTACACAACTGGAGATGTTTCCTCATCTCAGGCCGATTTTCTTTAGTATAAAATTCTTTCTGCCTTTTAGCGTGTTTGTTTATTCTGCCTTTCCAATAGCTCTAAACAAATCCAAACCAAACCCAGCCCATTCCATCCGGGCTCGCTGGTTATGCCCAGCTGGAATGTTGCTTCTACCATCTGCTGGGTCGTAGGAAGGTGGTGGCTGTGGCCGTGGGTCCCGGTGCCAGGCACTGGCGCGGTTCCTGGCCGTACCGGGGCAGCAGTTAGCAGCAGAGTGAGTATTCAGCAGCTGAGGGGGCTGCCTCTGCTTCCCGGGCAGCTTCCTAGTTCAGACCCCTCCAAAAAGGTGGGTGGGGGGGAAGAAGGTGTAATACCATCCTGCCGGTTGGCAGTCCAGCCCTGCACCGTGCCCTTTGTGCCCCGGCGGGGGCCGGCTGAGCAGGGAGCCAAAATTCATCCGGCAGAGGATCGCACGCTTCCCCTGGGGGTGTGAGGAGCCAGCGCCAGGCGTACGGAGTCTTCTGCTGGAAAATGGTGGTTTAAAAGCCTTTGGCACTTCCTCTGCAAAGGGTTAAAGCCAGAGGGTTCGTTAGCGCAGCAGGCAGCTCTCCTTGCTGGAGGACCCCGTCTCCTCAGCTCCTGCCCCAGGAGGAATTCATCTCCACGTAGGGAAGGAGGAGCAGGGGAGACCCAAGAGGGACTCTAACAGGTAGGATACTTCGTAAGATCGTTAGCTAAAGTACAGAAATTATTAAAATAGACTAATGGAGTCAGTAATCCAAGCTGTCGTGGTTTCAGCCAAATTTACCAAAACCTGATTGACAGATGTCCCCCACTCCCCCCATTGGGTCAAAGAGAGGAGAGGAAGGAATTAAAGAGATTCAAGAGTGTAGAAAAAAACTAAACTACTTTAATGAAAATATAAATAATAATAATATAATAAAAAGGAATTTTAGGAAAAGGAAAAAGGGAGTATACAGTATATACAAAACCGTATCAAGCTCCCAGAANGGGCGTGATGGGATGGGCTGGAATACCCCTGTTGGGCAGTTCTGGGTCCCCTGTCCTGTCTGTCCCTCCTTGCAGGTGGGACCCCTTGACGCTTTTCCATTTTCAACCCTCCAACAGGGCAAATGATGAAAATTATCGACCTTGGTTGTTCCAGCAATAAGGATCAGCCAGGGCCTCTCTGCTCCATCCCTTGGTGTGCTCAGGTCTGATCACTGTGAGACGAAACAGCTCTGAGCAATGTGCTGTTATGTCAGAGATGAGTTAGAAGAGGCCCAGCTAAGAAAGTAAAACTGATAAACAGAAAATTGGTTCGTTTTACCTCAAAGCAGGACACAAGCTCACATTACTTAGAGTACTCAAAGGACTGTTTGATGTCTGGTTTTTGTGGTTCTGTGGAGGCTTTTGCCGTGGCCGGCGTGGGCTGCTGGAGCCTGCTCTCTGGCCCTGCCTCTTGGGGCAGGAGGTCCCAGCACATCCATTTCTCTCCTTAGCTTGGTTTCACGCTTCCCAAACCATTGCTACATCCACGTTAATCATGGGCAATATAGGGAGGGGAGGCAGGGAGGGTCTAGGGAAAAAGCTCTTCCCACCGGCAGCAGAACCGCTGCTGTACGAAAGGGAACGTGGGCGGCAGTGCTCTGTAAGGAGGAATGGTAGTTTGGCTAAATAGTGATTTTGGAGGAGGACGTGAACATACCGCTTTGGGAAAGAGGAGGGGGGGTCTGAAAGAGCAGGAGGCAGTAGTAGGTTAACATGCAGAAGGTACACATAAAGCACGGAGAGGTTGCTCCTGAGGGTGAACTCCAACAGAAACTGAAGCTGCCTCTGGGAGGAAGTTCCAACAGGATCCCTATTGGATTCGGGTGTAGATGGGAAATCAGATGGGACTAACGGGGAGATGGACTCAAAGCACACACGGAGCCCCTGTCATCCCTTTGCTTTGTGGTGGCTGGATCCCTGCAAAGGGCTCTTCTGCTGCAAGAGCAAAGGATATGAGTGTCCTAGAGGAGCTTGTCCCGGAGCCGCTGGGATGAGGGTGCGCACGGTAAAGAATCCGCGTTTCAGTCCAAGCAGATGTCTCCTGTAATATTGCTTTGTACGTCCCGGTGCTGAAACGTTTGCATTTGCTGTGCAGCTTGGGAAGGCAAGCAGTCGGACGGGCGGTCGGGCAGCCCGCAGAACTCCACCGCCGGCTCCTCTCCCTCTGTCAAGCTCGAGAACTCCTTGCCAGGGCTGGGGAAGAAGCCGTTCCAGAGATCCGACAGGCTCCATGCAAGTAAGAGATTTATCTTTCCGCTTGCAGAGATCCGGTCGCTTTGATGACAGAACAAGAGCCTAAATAGCAAAACTGAGTAAAACGCATCGTTATTCCGTGGCTTCGAGTGGCTTCTGGAGAGCTGTGGTCGGTGCTGCGGGTGTGCTCTGGGAACCGGGACAAAGAATCGAAGCCCACCTGTGCCAGTGCTCCTCCGCTCGCTGCTCACCGCCGGGGGTTCCACCTGGCAATGCACAGCTCGCCGTGCGAGTTGCCAAAAAGGACTGGGGTTATTCAGCAGGCCTGTCAGCGGGCTTAAGGCTTCAGTAACGTTGAAAAGAAAAGGGAAATTCCTTCCCAGACCTTTATACACCAGCACTTGGCTTCCTTCCCATCCATTCGAGGTGGGTCTTCCTCAGCCCTCTTGCCCTTTTGGGGTTTCTCTTGGACCTGCCCGAGATGGGGTCGCCCTCGGTGGACTCGGGGCTGTCCCGAGGTCCCTGTGGGTGCCAATCCTCCTCCTTTCCTGCAGCGCTGCTGAAAACAGGCACTTGCCAGGGGGTGTTGCATTTTTTGCCCTGTAATTAGGAGATTCTGCAGCTTCAGTAGACGATAGACCCGCAGAGCCATTCTCTGGCTGCCTGCTGAGCGAGCAGACGTCCCCTTGGGGAAGAAGCCCCCACGGGGTTTCTCTTGTGAGCTGCTGTTGCCTCAAAAATAAGGCTGGCATCCCCGAAGTCAGGGGGAGCCGGGGTCCATCTTACCTGCTTCTTACCTGTAGTCTGGGCTTCAAAACGCAAAAAAAAAGACAGCGATGGATCCAAAGGGATAGAGTACACGGTGCAGTGCTTTTTCTTCTTCTCCAGTCCCTTTCCTTTTCATTTTTATTCCCTGAAGCTGCAGCAGGCGGGTCAGTGCTGGCCTTACTGGCGTTCAAAAGGCAAGAGGAGGGTTCTGGTTCCTCCTGCTCTGGCTGGCCCTCTGCTTTCCGCACGAGCACGACGAGCTGCAGGTTTTTTTCTGAACTGGTTTTGCTGAGAGCAAAGTAGGAAAGTCCAAGAAGAAATCCAGAGGAACAAGCTGACCTTGACTAGAGGCTTAAAATAGAACATTGAGGTGGCCAAAAGCCGCTCTAGAAACCCTCCTGCAGAAGAGTCCTTGGCAGTCCCGGGTAGCCAGGGTTCCCAGAGACCTCGGGGGAGCTGACAGAGGCTGCTGTACAGGAGGTGTGGAAACCTCCACGTGTTATTCTTAACTATATACGCAAAGGTAGAACGTGTATTTCAAGTCAAGGCATGAAACCCGTTAACAATGTGGCATTCTGGAAATCTGGGGTGCAGTGAGCTCTAAAGGAGCCTTTAATCCTCTCTCAGGGGAGATTCTCAGGTCTTTTTGGTTCCTTGCAGGGCAGCTGAAGAGAACGAAGTGTGCCGAAATCGATGTGGAAACTCCCGACTCCATCCTGGTGAACACCAACCTGCGGGCTCTGATCAACAAGCACACCTTCTCCGTCCTGCCCACGGAGTGCCAGCAGCGCCTGCTGCTGCTGCTGCCCGAGGTGGACAGGCAGGTACGTGGGGAGAAGGCAGGCTCCTGCCTCTCACCGGGAGCACCCAAGTACTGCGAGTGTCCGACAGGACAGACCTTTTCTTCTGCACACGGTGTTAAAAAATTAGAAGATGCTTCAGCGATTCGTTTGGGCATTCGTTCCTGCCAGAAAAAAAAAAGGAGTTGAGGCTGGATAGACCAGAGGCTTGATTCTCTTTAATCAACTCCACGTTCCCAGCCACAGCCGGAGCAGGAGTTCTGTTACCCTGGGCGTGGAGAGGGCCAGGAGTGGTGGAACGGAGCGGTGTCAGCGTCTCCCTCCTGCCCTCTCCCAGACTCTTCAGTCCCGGATTAACCCCGCAGCCCCTCTCCCTGGTGCCTTCCCCCAGAACACCCTAACACAGGCGGCCGTTTAGTTCCACCGCTCTCGTGTCTCATCACCTGCCGTCTCTGCTGCCAGATTCCCAGCTTGGTAACGTGAGAACTGACGTTTCTGTCGCAGATGCACCCTGCCCGGGCAGCAGAGGAGACTTGGCCCGTGCCAAAGAGCTGGAGTCCTGCCCTGAAACACACCCTGGGTGGAGGGTACCAAGCAGGCAGCGAGGCTCAGCCTCAAAGGGGGTTTGGTTTTGTGGTGGCCTGTCTGAGACCTCTCTGAGTGAAGAGAGGGATGTGAAAAAACAGAGGAGTTGTCAGTGGGGAGGGATTAGGTGGTCTTTAAGGTCCCCCCCAACCCAAACCGTTCTGTGAATTGGGTTCACCTGCTCTGGGAGCGAGGTTTTTGCTGAGCTCTTGGCTGAAGAGTTGGTGATAGCTGGAACAGTTAACCTGAGTGACAAGGGGGTGGGAGCTCAGCCTTCAGAGCTGAGGGACTCTTCTGAGAAGACAGCTATTTTCAACTCAGCTGAAAAACTCATGTCTGGTGAGTTCGGTCCTAAGAGTAAGGAAAAGATCTGCCTGAGTCAACCTCACCATTGCAGCAGTTTTCTTCAGCAGCTTGTGGATGGTGGGGGTGATACAAAGAGGAGAGAAAAGAGCCCGTGTTGCACAAAGAGGAGGAACAGGCAGTGAGCTGAGGGAGTGAGGTTCGGTCTGTGTGTGCTCAGTCCCCGAGAAGCTGTAGATACAACACAGACGCTTCCTTCCTCTTGCTGCATTCCTGGGTTGTGTCTGTCCTCAGCATTCCCACCCCGACTGGGGGAGCTTCAGGGCCAGGTGGGGCTCTGGGCTGCGCTTTAGTTCAGCTGTAGAGCCCGCCCTTCAGCTGCCTTCACTGCATGTGCCTGGAGCCCTTTCAGATGTTCTTCAGACACCAAAGCTGGCTTTAAGCTGCCGCTCCAGGTGGAAATCTGGTTGCCCAGAGAAGTTGTGGATGCTCCATCCCTGGAAGTATTTAAGGCCAGGCTGGATGGGGCTTGGAGCCACCTGGTGTGGTGGGAGGTGTCCCTCCAACCCAGGGGGGTTGGAACACGATGATCTTCAAGGTCCTTTCCAACTCTGACCATTCTATGGGACGCAAACATACTGGTTTTGCCCGCTGTGACTGTGACTTGCTGAATGACAGGTGAACTTTCCTGTGCCTGGCAGTGAAACTCCACTCCTGGGGGACAGAGAGAAAAGCAAACCTCACCCGTGTGGTGTTACCCTGCTTGTGATTCCCCACTGTTAGGTTCCAGTCTCACGCTTTCTCGCTTACGTCCTGCCCTGTAGCACGACTGCCCTGCTGCCTGAGCCGTATTTTGGAGGTGGAGTGGGTTTTGAGCTTCTTTGTGCCTGGTTTTCCTGACTGATGGATGGTGATGGCTATGCACATTTCAAAGTTACTTTTACAGGATACCATTTATGTCCTTGCCTTTTCTTCATGCTCGTGTTCGTGCTCAGGCAGTTGTGGTGATGTCGCGTGTTCCTTTTGCAGGGAAGGGGCATCTGAAGAAGCTCTTCTGATGCTGCTCCGTTCCCTTGTGCTGTCCCCACCTCCTGCCCCAGCGCACCCTTGTGCGGCAGCGGGACCCCGGAGGGCTGGGCTGAAGCAGGGACGAGGGAAACTTGCCACAGCCTCCCGGATGCCAGCCTTAGGGATGCTCTTTATTTTCTTCTGAGTGAGCTAAAGGCAGCTTCCAGGGAGATCTGTGGCCGCGTTAGGGCTCTCGCTCTGCTCTCCCTCTGACAAGGGGTGGGGGTGGCCCTTCCCAGCAGGCTGACCCTGTCCCCTCTGTGCTGTGTTCCAGGTGGGGGCGGATGGGTTGATGAAGCTGAGCGGCTCCGCGCTCAACAACGAGTTCTTCACTTCTGCTGCCCAGGGCTGGAAGGAGCGGCTGTCAGAAGGTAAAGCTTCCCCAGGGCGTGAAGCACAAGGCTGGAGGGTTTTCGGCTAGGGAGTGTTTGGGGGAATGTGGAGAGGATATTTGGTGGGGGAGTTGGAGGGACGTGCTCGGTGGGGACAGCTGAAGTCAGCCTGGCCAGAACTAGCTCGTCCGGAGGTCGCAGCCCGGGGGGAGGCTGCAGGAAGGAGTTCTCCTTGGAACTTCACCTGGGGGAAAATGAGCGAGTGTCTGGAAGAGACGAGAATAGAAGGGAAAAGGCATTTAAAATCTTGTTGTGGTGTCGGCAGAGCAGAGCTGTTCTCCGCTGTGGTAGCCGAGATCAGCAGAGAAGGTAGATGCTATTCCCAGGGTAAATGCCATCAGCAAAGCCGTCAGGCGGCGGCTGGCAGGGCACTCCTCTGAGCCCCGATTTATCTAACGTCAGAACAGCCCTGTACCCACCCACGGGACGCCTGCACCATCCACCTTCGGTGGCACCTTGAACTCACAGGTCCTTAATCCCGTCGTTTGATGGAATCCCATCGTCAGGAGCGACTCGGCCCGTGGGCAGGGACAGAAGTCACCACGCGGCCTCTCCCCAGGTTTTGCAGACTGTAGCACCAACCCTGACTCGCTTGGAGAAGGGAATATCATTGACTCCTGCCCAGATGGTTGACTCCTAAGAGGCTCTTCCATACGAAATTTACCCAGTTCTGCATGAACCTGCACTGGGGGNCCGGTGGGGGGGGGGGCTGGCTGGTCTTGGAGGTCCCTCCCCACCCGAACAGTTGCGTGGTTCTGTCAAACACTGGCTGAAGTGCCAGGGCCAGGGCTGCGGAGGGGACTCCTCTGGGTGGCACCCGCACCCGCGAGCAGCAAGGCTCCCGTGGTTACCCTCATGGGTTTTATCCACAGCTTTTTGGGGAGGTAACCTCTATTGCCTTTCGCAGGTGAGTTTACACCAGAAATGCAGCTGAGAATACGGCAAGAAATAGAGAAGGAAAAGAAGGTCGAGCTGTGGAAGGAGCATTTTTTCGAGAGCTACTATGGCCAGAGGTAAGACGTTCAGCCGCCTTCTTACTCCGGCACTGCCTGTCCACGCTGCCTCGTCACATCCTAGGGGTTCGTGTTGGGGCTGAAAACCCAGATTTGATATTTCANTCTTCTCCAGGCTGAACAGCCCCAGCTCCCTCAGCCTGTCCTCACAGCAGAGCTGCTCCAGCCCTCCATTAGGAGGGATGGATGAAGTTAATCCTAAACCAGACATCGCTCTGGGAATTACAGTCCCGTTTTGTTCATTTCTCTCACAAATAAGCAGGGCTGAATAATCCAGCCGCAGCTCTGCGCTGATGCAGAAAGGCAGTGGTGGTGGTTCTAAGCTGAGGGTGTGTTGGTGGCTCTGGCACCGGCCGCGTTCCTCTGAGAAGCACGGCGGGATGCTCTCAGTGTCCCTCTGCAAATGTCACCGTACGAGCCTCGGTCAGATGGGAGCTGTGGCCTGGTCCGTGTGCTGCAGGGGGCGGCTGACGAGGGGAGTATCTGCTGGTGGCCAAATGCGGGGGGTTTGCAGCCTGGAAGGTGTCTGGGGAGAGACCAGAGCCAACCCGCGTTCCCTCTGTCCCGGTCAGTTGGTTTTAAACTTTGCTGTGTTTGGTGTGGAAGTTCTACCCGTGTGGGAGGAGTTGAAAGGTGCTGGTGAGGGACACGTTTCTATAGGGTGTGGTACGTAGAGAATCCCCTCTGTTTCTGTAAGGATAGTCGGCTTTTTGCCAGAACGTTCTACAAAATAAGAATTCTGTTTTTATTGACAGCTCTGGACTGAGTCCTGAGGAGTCCAAGAGACTGACAGCGACCACCAGCCCCGCCGAGACAGAGCCTGAGGACGCGGCAGCCGAGCAGCCAGGATGCACGGCAGCCTCTGCGGCGCCGCTCGAGGAGGAGGTGTCTCCTCCCCTGGAGTCTAAAGCACAAGCAGCCGTGGAAGCCCCAGCCATGAGAAGGGGGGCAGAGGAGAGGAGAGAGGACACGCAGCCCAGAGCAGCCAGACCCACGGAGACCCCGGTGTCCCCGGCTGCAGTGAGACCCAGCGACCGCTCTCTGCCCGTCCAAGAGAGAGTCCCGGGAGAACCCAGCCCGGAGAAACCCCAAACCACCGTCACCCAAAAGCCCGAAGAAGCGAGGAAGCAGCCTGCGCCCAGGGGAGCGCTGGCCACGGAGACTGTCAGTGCCTCGGCTTTGGCCCCCAGCAAACCAAAGAGCCCCGACCCAGGCGAGGTGGTCGCGGAGGTGAAGAGTCCAGTCATTGCTCCAGAACCACCGGAAAAGAAGCCCCCTGTCAGCGAGGAGATGGAAGTCAGCGTTGAAGCCCAGAAGAGGAAGTCGGAGAGTCGGGAAGAAGCTGTGACGGCTCCCGAGAAGAGGCCGCGCGTGATGGAGAACTGCCAGCACCGCCCGCTGGGTCGGGGCCAGCCCCAGCCCTTTCCCGCTGCGGGGACCCCGGTGCCGCGGGTGCCCCCGCTCAAGGTAAAGGGAAACGAGGACACGTCGCCGTTTCCTGGGTCACTTCAGCCGGTGGCTCTGTCCCTCCGGTTTTGTCCCTCCGGTTCTGGTTATGGCTGTAAATTAGGGCACCTGATTATGGTGGCGTTGGAAGGCTTTGGTCCAAAAATGCAGAAGCTCAGCTGTCGGCCGCAGGTGGCACTGGCTGGTACCACCACTGCGGCGTAGGATCTCCCGTGCACACACGGGTGTTAGAACAGCTTTGGGGCCAGAAGCTCGGAGAATTGGGCAAAAGCCCCTGCCAGAGCGTGCCAGGGAGCTCTGCTGGGAAGGGGAGAGCTGTGGGGAACTGCCAGGCTGGAGCAGCAAGGGAGCGCCCAGGGCGTCGCTGAGGCCCGGGTACCCGCGGCAGGACCCTCGGATGGGTGGAAGTGGCTTCTGGATGAAGCTCGGAATGAGGGGCTGCAGGTGCTGAGGCCCAGAACAGCCTGACGGGTTCTCCTGGGGGAGCTCGGCAGGTTCTGAGCACGGTGTGCGACGCTGTCGCCTGCGACGGCAAGGGCTGGGCTCCCGCTGGGGGTGCCAGGGCGGGTAGCGGGCTCGGACCCGGGGTGCCAGGCCCCAGCGGGCAGGCGTGTCTGTGATTATTCAGCTCAGGTGAGGGAGATGAGGGCTTCCTCCAAAACAGTTCCCTCTCTACGCCTACAGCTGTGAGCGCAGAAGTTCCTAAAGAGGAGGGGTGAATGTGCCCGTGTCTCAGCTGTGCTCTTCTCCCGCTCTGTTGCAGATTCCCGTTTCCAGGATCTCCCCGATGCCATTTCCCGCGGGCCAGGTCTCTCCCAGGGCGCGTTTCCCCATCCCATTTCCCAGTCCGGGAAGAACGGGGGCCAGAACTTTGGCGGACATCAAGGCCAAAGCCCAGCAAGCCAAGGCTCAGAGAGCAGCCGCCGCCGCCGCCGCCGCCGCCGCTGCCGCCGCCTCGGCCGGGGGAGCCGTGCCAGGACCGGGACCGGGCGGTGGCGGGGCCCCGCCGGGCGGCGGCGGAGAGAAGAGTAACGCGGCGGCCGGGGGCACCAACCAAACTGGAACCGGAGGAAACGCACTGGAACTGGCAGGAACTGGAAGCGGGGGAAGTTCGAGAAGGTTTCTTCCCCCTTGTCCGGGCAGGCAGACGCAAATGGAGACCCAGCCCCCGGGCCCGGCACCGCCTGACGGTCCTTCTGGAGCACAGCTACAGCAGAACTCCTCGCTGCCGCCCGCCGCTCCAGCCGGCACCGCGGGCACCGCCTCCCCGGCAGCGCTGCCGGCACTAGAGACGGCCGCCAGGACAAAGCAGAGCCCCCCCGCTCTGGCCCGGAGTCAGGTCTCGGGCTGCCCGTACCCTGGCAGCGGTGACAAACAAGAGAAAGCACCTTCTGCCCCGGCAGGTCCCAGCCAGGGCTGTGGGACACCGGCCCTTGGGGACGTGCCCGGCTGCCTCGCGGCGGCCCCGGCGGGTACCGGCGCCAACGGCACCAAGGTGGCACCCGCGGCCTTAGGAGGGACCAGCTGGGATGGCTCTAAAAGCAAATCCCCTTCCCCTCCCGTGTCGTCGCTGCCGCCCGCCAGCTCAGACGCCCAGGCTGGAGCTGGGGTCACCTCCCTGCCACCCCCAAACGCCCCCCAAGGAGCACCCGGCCTCAAAACCCACCCAAGCTGCAGCTCGAGCGGGGCCCTCCCGAAAGCGAGCTCCAGCATCCCCGCCAACAACCCTTTGGTCACCCAGCTCCTCCAAGGCAAGAGCGTCCCTCTGGAGCAGATCCTGCCGAAGCCTCTCACCAAAGCCGAGATGAGACCCGGCCCCTTCCCTGCTCCCGAGGAGAAAGGGGCAGCGGCGGCCTCCAGCACCCCCAGCACCACCGGGAGCGGCGCCGGAGCCGAGGGCGGCGAAAGGCAACCGGGTTTGCCCCCGCAGCAGCTCGGGAAGGTCTTTTGCCAGAACAGGCCTCTCCCTCACATTCCAAGGACCTTTCCTCTGCCCTCGGGAAAGGACCCCGGCCTGGAGCAGCACCACGAGGCGCTCAGCAAGACAACCCAGGAGCAGATCCTGCAGACGCTCATCAAGAGGGTCCAGAGGCAGAGTCTGCTGCCCGTCCTCCAGCCTTCCCAGCTGAACCTCCCTCCCTCGGGGTTCCAGTCTGAGAGCAGCTCCAGCAGCCAGCGGTTTGTGCTGGGTTTCCTGGGCAGGAGGACCTCCAAGCCCGCCATGTCCGGGCATTATCTGCTCAACATTTCCACCTACGGCCGCGGTTCAGAGAGTTTGAGGAGAGGCTTCTCCTTGAACCCCGAGAACCGCTTGAGCAGCCCCGCTGACGCCCCGAAGGCGGAGTTCGGGGAGGGCGAGGAGACGGCTGGCCAGGGCAGCAGCAGCGACGAAGGGGACGCCGACGGCGAGAGCAGCGGTGACGAACGTGAGCGCGTCGGGGGGAAGGAGGAGCCTCGGGCTGCCCACGTCTCGGCTCCGGGCGAAAGGGACCGGGGGCCGCGGGGCATCAGCCCCTCGGAGCACGGCGCCCTGGCGAAGAGGGGCGTGAAGGCGGCGGCGGGCACCACGGAGAAGGTGCAGGCGTTGGACGGGTCCGCGTTAGCACGGGATTTTATCCAGGCCGCTCAAGAGCAAATGGCGCAGGCGATGAGGGGGCAAACGCGCGGCAACCCGGAGCTTTTCGGCGCCTCCGTGCCCCCCTCGGACCCGGGGCAGCAGCAGCCGCCGCTGCTCGCCCCCCCCCGC
>VZRU01004112.1:14998-35659 GCA_013398155.1 Pedionomus torquatus | reverse complement strand
TGGTGGACACGGGTGCACAGTGTACCATCTTACCATTGAATCATAGAGAGACAGAATCTGTTACTATTTCTGGAGTGACTGGTGGGTCTCAAGAACTGACTGTACTGGAGGCTGAAGTGAGCCTAACTGGGAATGAATGGGAAAAGCATGCTCTTATCACTGGTCCAGATGCTCCATGCATCCTTGGCATAGACTTTCTCAAGAGAGGGTATTTTAAAGACCCAAAAGGGTATCGATGGGCTTTTGGTATTGCAGCTGTAGAGACTGAGGACATTACACAGCTGTCTACCTTACCTGGCCTTTCTCTGAGCTAAACTGGGGAGACAGAAAACTAAGCTAGGTGCAGTAACACTCATGTTAGGACTCACAACAATTTTCACCTAGGGCCACTACCAAGATGAAGAGAATGACCACTTTTCACTAAGGAAGTAGGTGTTTCCTGGTTTAACTTCTTGGGTCTTTGACAGTACCTGTGACTTAAGAGTGGTCTTGAAGACAAGGATTCCATCAAGACAAACAGACATGAAGGTTGAAGGAAACTGCTCAAGAGTCATGGAGACTGGAGAAAATAGCAGCTGCCCATAGAAACAGCACACTGCTTTTTCCTGTTGGCGTCACCTACTGTAACAGGATCCAGTATATTATGTTTCAAGTGCAGAAACTGAAGGAGAGCATTAGCACAGCAGCAGGGATTTGAAGAAATGGGTAGACAACCAGTTAGTAAGCCTAGGCCTTAAGACTACTTCCTACATGCTACATCTAACCAGAAATTCTGAACACTGAGTGGCCTCAAAGTTTCAACACGTTCACTACAACCAGAATTGTATGAAGTTTCCATTTCAGGGTTTCCCCTGATAAGTCCCAACAATAGCACAGCCTCAGATGCTTCTTGAAATCTGACCCATGCCATGCCACTAGGCCCTTAAAACCATGAAGAATTCAATATCGTAGCGATGGGTTTACAGGGAGGCCTAAGACAGGGCTGTTCTGAAGGGAACCAGCCCTGGCTGGGAGATGACCAGCCACTGCCCTCCCCAACCAGGGCCCAAGCCGACAGAACTGCACAATGAGGGAAACAAGGAGTCTCAACCAGGATTTCTGCAAGGGCAGCCACACCGCGAGCCTCTAATTACATGTAAAGGCCTGCCAAATATTGTAAAATTCAAATTCTGGTTGATCTAAAGCAGCCAAAATCCTTGGAAAAGTTGGAACTGTTATATGACAAAATACAAGCTATTTCTGGAGTAACAGTGAGTGCCAGTCCTTAGCAAAGCAATGAGATAACCAACGCTCCAGCGGTTTGAGCTACCTGGCCATTAAACTAAACCCTGCTTAGTTAGAGTGTCTGCCTTTTTCTTGATGATTTCCAAGAGACTGGAATTTAAAGAAGGAAGAAGATTTTAGTTAAATAAAAGGAAAACAGTCAAGCTGAAGGCAAAACTTGTAGAAATGTTTCCTTTCAGAAAAATCCAAAGGCACACGAACAACTTCACATAGAACCAAATCAATGATTTACCACCTCATTTCATTTTTAATTTAATGGCTCTGCTCATTCATAAAATAGAAATACTACAAGGTGAAACATGGAATGAAATTTAAACACCTCATTAGAGTTACATATTATTTTGTCTACTAAATATATTGCTTCGTCAATGAAACATGGTGGTTTATGCAAAATCTCTACCAAGCTATTGCTTTACAGATATTTGTTTGGGTTTGATTTCACTGCACAGTTTCCCGATCAACATGTATATAATTCGGTTTGCGTGTTTTGCACTCAATGGTATCATAATGATTTGTAAGGTATTTCTATTGATTTCACTTTACAAAAAATTCAAAATGAAATTAATCATAACAAGGAGAGACCAAACTCAATCTTAGGAGTTTTCTCCAAAGAAAAACTTATTGAAAACAGATATGATCCAGAAAAACACTTGTGTTTTCACATTTCAGTTTTACTTGAAAAAAATTGATTGCAGAAAATATTTGATCAATACCTGTCACTTCTGATTTGTCATTTCTCAATAGTTGCAGATAGAAATCATTATATCACGGAACTGAAAACTACCAAGATAATTAAGCGCATGCATCTAATCTATAAACGTACTACAAACAAAATGAATTCTTAGGTTTCTAAACCTTTGAAGATAGAAATTACATTATTAAAGCAAATCTGAATCCAATGAATGCAAAAACCAAGTTGACTTCTATCAAATCAGTTTCCTTACATTCAAACTACTTTTTCTCCAAAACTTCTCAGCAACTTCCCATTTAGCGCAAATGTCTGGCTGAATTTAAAATATCATGCCAACCTGGAATTTTATATACAGGGAAAAAGAGACGATAAAATGTGGCATTAAGCCTCCATTAAATAATAAACGAGCTTTACAATGACTGCTAAATAATCAGCTGGTTTTACTTACCTCTGTGCACTGGCAAAATGACTAGGGATGTGGGGCTGATGCAAGCACGGCAGACGGAGCGAAAGTCAGAAAGGATTAGATCATTGCACCTCAGTAAAATCTCTGCTTCAAAAAAAAAAAAAGAAAAATGGTTAAAACCAACACCCACCATTCAGACATTGCCCTTCTGCTCAACAAAGCAAAGTCTGGAAACTCACTGAGGCTTCAATGTAGCTCTGCCAAATTGCTCCCACTGTTTGCTTTGGCCAGTCCTTTCTCAGATGATGTAATCTATTGTTATACACTTTACTGTTGTTAAACTCCATGTGCCAAGCGTACAGAGCAACAGCTTTACCAGCACTTAGTACGGGTGCTGGGAGAGAGCACAAGGCAAAATAGGTAAGGGAGGAATTTTCCTACCAAGAGATGACTGATTAGAATTTAATGTTAATAGTACTGGTTAATGTCCCTCCATTCCCTACACACAACAAAAATCAAATCCATGGGGAAAAAAAAGCCTAACAAACCAAAAATGGAACAGAATAAAATAAAAATTAAAAAACAAAACAATAAACCAGAATAAACCAGAAGATCTTTTCTCCATTCACGCCCCCCTTCCCAAACTTCTTACGCTCTCAGACAGCTCTCGCAGTACCTTCCAAGATGCCCTCTCAAGGGGCAGTGGGATCTCAGAGCAGAGGGAGGGTTGTCCCTCCTGTACTGAGCTTAGAAATGAGAGTCAGCAGGAGGGACAGGAGCTGCATTCCTTTGTCACAGCTCTTTCCCTGTCCTCCATCTCTCTGCTTGTCCTGTCCTAACAAAAAGGGCTTCAAGAACAGCAAGAGGTTGAACCCAGAATATCAGCAAAAAGAGACAGTTAACGTTTATTATAATGCCACCTACAACACAGTCCCACTATCTCCATAAAAATAACTATAATTGAACAAGAAATAAGTGCTATTTTCAAAATTAATGTGTGACTGTATTTCCATAGCTCATTTTCCCTTCTTTAATGGAGATTTGCCAAGCTTTTCAACTGCTTTTTCTAGGTCACCAGGAAACTGAAGTATCAGTAGTTGAAACCCCAAAATATGTTTAGCTACTTCAGATTGTGCAACATCAAGGTCATGTTAAATTTGTTTTGCTAGAAGCATTTATTCTACTGACAAGCAGTATGACAGGATTATATTTGCAGCTATAATAAAAGCAATAATAATGCTGACAAGTTCCTCCTGTTTCACTTTTCGTAAGTTGGAATCCATGTTAGCCTATCAGAATAAGATTACATTGTATTTTGAGACTTAAAAGCAATACAATTAACTGCTAACTCAATAAATGAGGCAGGATCAACTTCTTTTCTTTTTAATAAATGAAACAATGGAAACTGGTATTAGTGTCATGCACTACAGAACAACATTATTTAGTACACAAAAATCAGCATAAATCCAAAGCTTCAGATCGCCCTAAAATTAATCCATATATTTAAGGGGAATGAGTAATTTTCACTGAAAATATACTTAACAGAAACCAATAGAGCTCTCTGACATAATGGTGTATTGCACCTCTAAACATACACGCCTTCTACACTGTATAATTTAATAACATCAAATAATGAGATTTTTATGCAAACTCATGTTTCACCCTTAAATATGATCTATTAGAAACACTGATCCATCCAAAACACCACTGGGTACTGACATGGATAGCACTAAACACGTGTTTAAAACTCTGCTTTACAGAAATCCAGCCCCGTACACAGCAGGTACACGATTCCTGTTCCACCTTGGTATCTTACTGCAGCCCTACTCGTTATTTTGGGATGAAGATGTCCCATGGGTTAGCCATCTACTGAACTTTGCTAATTGACTTTCCACACTGCTGGAACAGTTACAGATAGAAAAAGGCTGTAGCTAAAGTCATCACACAAAGTAAAACCCAAACAAATAATGTTTGTTTCTCACAGATAAAAAAGTTAAGCTTGGAACAGCTTCAGAGTCCTGGCACATGGATAGATTGAGTAGTATAAAATAGATACAAGAACTACAGAAGCATGATAAACAAACTATTCTCTCACTGCTTAACCTCCCATTATTAGCACTGAATGGCTTTTTCACCCCTGGTTCATCTCCACCCACATTGACATGTAACTTTGGAAGTACGCAGTGAACTAAGAGTGAAGCAGCAATGGGCAGGCTTGGCCATCGACACTGCTCACTTCATGAAAAGTCCCTCCCAGAAAAATTAACTTTAACAATTAATTTCAACTACTGCAGGAGACAGTGGCATCTAAACTCAGTTAGACACACCTGGTGATATTTCTGTATCATTTGGCGCTACATTTTGATGTAAGTCATATCTACAGGGACTAGGGGTTAGCGTCCTTTCTGGAGCCCTAGTTTTACAAGCCTACAAAGACTTGGCATCTCTCAGTTTCAGCTCAGCTCCCCAGGCCACCACAGGCTTTCAATGAAAGGTCTTTTTGTCTTTTACCAAACAAAAAGCTGCTATAATGACAGTTCAGTGAATTATCATGCTCTTAGTTCAAGAGCCCTCTGCGATACATTTCAAGCGAGATGTCAAGTGACTCAGAACGTCCACCAGACTGAAATTCAAGAAGGCACTTCTTATATTCATACAACAAATGTGGCTGAAATATTTTTAATAGGTTTTTCTGCCAAAATGCCTTTTAATTAACAACATATGTCAGCATTTCTTCACATAATCTATATTTTCCTTTACTAAAATTAGCAAAGTACTAGAAAAACACTTGCACTACTTATTTGCTGGGAAATATATTTTGATTTGTTAACAGAATCATCAAAACCAGGCTTAGCCTTCAGAAGAGAGTAACTGTAAGTTGAAAATTTTAAAATGAGCAGAATGGGGCATGGGGAACAGAATTAACGTTCCCAAGACTTTCAGGAGCCCATATTGGTTTGCGCCATCACCAAACCAGCCACTAAATCAGTTTTCACAAGCTCCAGAGCAACAATAAAACCAAAAATGCAAAAAAAACCCACCAAAACCAAAACCAAAACAAAACAACCAGCTACGTTTAAAACCCTACCAAACAAATTAACTCAAAATTTCAAGCACTCCACATCACCACAATTTCAGACAAGCTGCAGAGCGCTTGGGAGACTTGGCCAAGTGAAAAGCACAGGGCACGGCAGGCTCACCAGCCTTTTACTCAAGTGCATGGTTTTGGCCAAGAAGAACACGCTCCACTCTCCCCTAGAGCATCCTCCCACCAACTGCATAGTCCCATCAGCAGCTGGAGCTCACACACAGTTTTGCCCATTCTGTCTGTAGCTGAACACATCCAAATGGGCAAAACAGGCAGCACTGGGCCAGCTGGCTTCAGTTTCCCAGCTGAGGTGGATCTGGCAGTGTTTTTTACACCCAGATATAAGGAGAAAGGAGTTTTGTGGCAGTTTGGAGCAAACCTCAGATCTGTGCTTTTGTATCTGTAGTGAGATGCCATTAGTCACCAAGGGTAAGGAGCCCTTTGATGCCTTTCTCTTATGCCTCTTGCTCAGGGATGTGTAAATGCTGCTCAGAAACAAACATGGAGAGATGCTCTTATGTGACCTGCCCCCTACCCTCAAATTTTCAATGAGCCTCTTCCTCCTCTAAGTCTGGGGTTGTCCTTCGTGTTTTCTAAACCAGTTCTTAGACTTCATCCTTTCATACTCCATTTATGGTTTCAAAATTGCTAACCTAAGTAATGAAGCAGTGCAATAATAATAAAGAAGTTGTTCTTGCCAGAGCAAACGTCTAAGTCTAATTATTGGTATTAGCTTTCAGTGACATCAAAATGAAATTCTGATTTCTAGCAGCAATCTAGCTTGTGAGTGAGAGTGGTGGGGACAATTTACCATGGAAGAAAGAAAAATGGTACATGCTATCACGTCATGTATCATAGAAGTATCAAAATTGCTATGGAAACTGCACTTTTTATAGAATAGGCACATAAAATTCACATAATATGCCAGAGAATAAGTTACTCCTGTCCTGAGGCTGTAATAAGATCTACACCCTTATTAGTGAAAAGATTTGACAGATTTTGTTTATAATGAATACTTGTAGCCAATGAGTTTGCGTCAAAGTCACCCTATTTTGACCCATCCACTTGCTTTTAGGTTTCTGTCCCCCTTAGACACGGGAAGAGTGCAAAGTAATCTAATTTCCAACAGTTATTAGATTCCATTATAGTCACTTGTGATACAGCAGGGAAATGGGCTGTATCCAGGTACCATATTCAAAATTATTAGGACAAAATACCTTCTTAGCCTTGCTTTTCTTTTTTTTCCCCTGTGTTATACAGACCTATTCTTAACATTTAACTCCTTCGTTTACAACTGTTGTTGAAGATGCAGAGCAGATAAAAACATAGGATTCATTTGATAAGACTGCAAATTGAAAAACGTGGGTTCTAACACAAAATGGTTTGAAGTATTTCCTGCTAGTAGCCTGCAGCCCTTTACCACCCTCATCTGCGTGACATGTTTCTCATTGACTGACAGCATCTCTGATGGGTTAGGCTGGAGAAAAATGAGCTTGTTTAGGAGAGCAGAAGATACTACAATTAGGTTTTGCAGTCCAGCGATCTAGTGGCTGGTAAAAGAAAGCAAAGTAGAGAAAAATGATTATACACGTAACACCCTAGGGTGCAAGGGTACATTTATCACCTTGTTTTATATGACACACTGGATGAATGTTGATGAAGATTGTCAGCGTCAATGTCAGTGAAAACAATTTCACAAGTAAAAGAGTTTGTATTAAAAGCCTCTCCACCAGGAGTAAATTCACACGATCATTTTATAAATACAAAGCCTCAAAACATCAACTAATGAGAGTCCAGGTGATATAACCACCTTCACATGAAATGGGAAGCAACTCCTGGAAATTAAAATTGTTGAAATCATTACTAACTCCTGCAAACAACCCTTCATCATCTAGTAAAATGATAAAAAGCAGGGCTCAGTGCTGTGCTGAGGCGCTGCACTGATCCATCCACCTCTCTATACAGGGACATCCAGCACAGGGTGTGTGGGTGTTTCCTACAGGGTACCGCGAGACCCGGGGAGAGACGGAGGCATCCGCATCCCTGGGCATCCACATCCCTTTTTTTCTGAACTTGGAGACTTTCCTCAAACCTGCAACCCTATACTTGAAGGGGCAGCCTCTGCATTAACAAGGAAAGATTGCTTTGTTTTGACCATGCTATCATTAAAACTTCCACTGAGTGAGGAAGTCACCTGTGCTCATACAAGGACAAAAGCGCAGAGTTAATTTTGCAACAAACTTTAGTTATTAAATTTTGAAAACTTATCCTATTTTCCATTAGCTACAGAAAATCAAACTTTTGAGAAAAACTGCTTCACTGAGATTTCATTTTAAGGGTTTTAAATTTTATGAATGTCACACTTGCACATATCTATACCCTCTATTAAATGCACAGCATTCGCTTTTCAATATATTTAAGGAAATTTAATGAGTTTAATAAACTTAAAGAGATGTTATGTCTGTTCACTCCGTAAAGATTGTTTATTTCAGGAAATAAACCATTTTGAAATGAGTAATATGACTTTTAGAGTTATGACTATCTCTTTCAATTAGTTTCTGTAATTATTGTCATTCCACATGTATATGCAGTACTAAAGGAGAAAATACATTTTGAGGAATTACAGTATAGGTGTACAACTGTTATTCTTAATGAGCCATAAACTTTCGTCTCCTGCTCTGTAAATTCATGCCAGTGTAATGTAATTTGGCAGAATAAAGATGACAGTTATAGTTGGATAAATAATGTAGTATTTTAAGATATTCTACAAGATTTTTATCCTCTAATGCATTCCATAAAATTTATTTTTCCTCTGTATTTTTAAGCATATTCTACTTTAAAAAAAAATAGGTTGCTATAGACTCAAGCGAGATATAAACACCACGGAATACTCACCACTCGGGTATGTGCTACCCCAACTATAGACAGAGAATTTATAAGACCTTTTAACCTCTACCTAGTTTTGCCTTATCTCAGTGTGTCAGGGGGTCTGTACGTGTGTCGCTCTTTTCATGCCTGAGACTAAACAACGTGATTTGGTGCCACAGTTTCCCCCTTCCCTCACTATGAGAGTCCATGTGCTAGAACATGACATTTTGAGGGAATTCATTAAGAGTTGAGTAAAGACAGACAGATCTCCGAAAGAACTAATTATGATTGGAAAGCTAGTAAATTCCGATGAGTGATTTTTCACTTGGAGTGCATGTTACCCAGTGTCTTGCAATTGGGAATGCTGCTCCCCACTTCACAAGATAGTTTGTTATTTTTTCCTGTTGGAGCCTCTCATACCTGCCAGGTTGTGGACGGGGTTGTCATACAAAGAAAGGCAAAAATCAATGGCAAGTATCATCATATTTGCATTCTGCCCATAAAGTAGGTAAATAATAATAATGAAGATGTTTCATAGAGCAGAAGTTTGGTATTGTCTAGCAGCTCCAGAACATGGCACAGAACAGCCAGACTCCTCTCGATAAATGCATCTGCTGCACTGTGAATAGGTGGTATTCTTTTATGCACAGATCATGATAAAATATTTATCATCTTAAAAAAAAAAAGATTACAAGAATCAGGCTGCTGTCACATCACTCAATGGAAAAACTTTGATCAGTAGTTTCTTTACTTCAACTTCAGGAAATCTCTGTTGACAGTTTAAAATTAGTAAAGAACAACCACCATATTCTCTCCTTTGATACACAAATTCAAGTTGCCTTTTTTTCATTGTCATATACCTTTATGTATAGTGTACCTGAGGCTTAAATTCAACAGATAACAATTTCTACTGGCTCTTTCACCCTGTGAATGTCACAAATGCTGCTAACCATGATTCCTGCTGAACTGCCATAGCCTGTCCACGTTTAAGGTCCTCTGGACAGCCCACTGCTTCCTCACCAGGAATTGTTTTTGTTCCTCTCTCAGGTGGTGACAAAGCAGAATAAAGGCTGCTTTTCCAACCTAGGAAACACACTTTGCATGTCATCTGAAGAAATGATGGCATGTTCCCCAGCAACCACATGACAGAATTGGGTAGGACAGGCAAAGATTTTCAGGAGTAATCAACTGATCTAGAAGGACTTATCTCTGGTGTTCATGATGTAGGTCACATCCTGAAGCAGACCCAGCTTCTGAGGACAGACACTCAGCTTTCCTTGCTAATCAATCAATCTTTATCCAGCTTGATAATAAAAAAAAAAAAAGTAAAAATCACCTGCCCCTTTTGAAAATCTTAGTCATAGTGGGCATATTAATATATTTATGTGAGACCTTTGCTTAATTGAATCTGGTCTATCTCCTGGCTTTGACAAAGCTTGTGTTGAGCTCAGAAGTTACTGAATAGTTGGGATAAGGCAAAGGCACTGTCAAACATCAACCAATTTATAGGAATACACTTTTTGTGGCTCCTCAGGGCTTCAAAAATCTTAGAGTTTGGGCTTTGTTTAAATTGAATGATTGACAGAGCAAAATTAAATTTCTCTGCTTTTAAAATTTATTAAAAAAAGAGAAAGTAGGTTGGAACATTTTTACCTTTATCATGGTTTAGCTGGATTATTCCATTAAAATGGATACCTTTCTCCAGATACTACACAGTTTCAAAATGATATCATTTTAATGTACCTATTCTTGTCTTTAAGACAGTTGAGTCATTTAGTAGCTTAATCTGGAAGGACAAGAGATCAAGCTGTAGCTTCAGATCTGGCATCTAAAACAAAAATGACTCGGCATTTCCTCATTTCATTCAAAACTGTGATGCCAATCAAGAAGGTATTTATAAGCACAAGGGAGGTAATGAAACAGGAAAGGGTAAGATAGGTGTTTCTTGTATGATTTTGAGCTATCCTGTTGCCATCAGAAAAATAAACAAATGCCAGAATCTCAGTCTTCAGAACAGAGTTGATAAAAGGACATTTGATATCATCCATGAGAATATGAAGAGGAACTGCCACAGCCTTGCGTTCATTTCCATCCTCTTCACACGGAGCAGAGATTATTTAGTCCATTTGCATGTCTAGGAGACAGGCTTTAGTCATCTTGTAGATACAACTTTTTAATTATAGTGCCTAATTTCTTTTACAAAAGGCAGTGGTACACCATAAATACTTTTAAACCCATTACCTGTAGAAACCCATTGTTTAGCAGAGGTCTATTTCAGACACGTTTAGTCAGTTGCCATTAAACCATCAATATCCAAGTTAGTAATTGAGAACTCCAGAGATCACACCAAGAAAGAGGGAAACCAAACTCCAGTGAATCCTCATTCTCATTATATTAATTACTTTAATAAAATCTTAATATTTAATTGCAGAGCTAGCTTGCAGGATACAATAATGCAAGGAGCAAGCTGTACTCAGCTTTCCCTACTTTGCATATCAGACATGCATATTCAAACTAACAAAATTCAGGAGTCCCAGCATCAGTATTTGGGCTTTTCCAGTTACATTCCAGCCATAACAAGCATGCTGCAAGCACACAGACAACAACTTTGAGGCTACACACTAGTCTAGATTATCCTACTCCATCAATACTGCTGTTTCCACTGAGATGCCTTTGTTGGCTTGCCTGGAGCATAATTTTAGTATGTTCCAGCCAAGTCTCTTTCAGAATTTTTACTGCATTTTTAAAAGATCTCTTCACTTTAAGTTTTACTTTCCTAGGAAGTAATTGCTATGCCATAAGGTACAGAAGAACTATATCTCTACTGTCACTTAAAAAAACCTCAAACCCTAATCAAAGAATAAGCAAACTTCAACATTTTCTGGGTGCTTATGAACCACATGCACTCTTTCTTGAAGTCCTTCCATATTGTCTTACTGCAAGCTATCAGAGATAACAAATGACACATTTAGAGGATGATTGACCACTCTACAAATGTTAACAATGGAGAAGCATACAGTTGCTCATTGCAGCTGGCGCTGTAATTGAGATGCATTAGAAAGCTTCTTGGTATTCAGTAGCCCTCATACTTTCACCAGAGGATTGTGTTTAGCAAATGCTGTTGAACCAAACAGACTGGCAAGAGCAAAGCAAGCAAAAGGCTTTGTTCGGGACTTTTCCCTCCTAATTATGACATGACCATAAAACCACAGAGTAAGACAGTTCTCTCTAGTAAATGAAATGTTTGTGGCACTGGCAGGTAACATCTGCCCTGGCTTTAAATGAGGGGAAGGGGAAGGGGAAAGCCCAGCAGGCAAGAGAGTGGGAGGAGAGGGCTTTGGGATCTTCACTTGCAATGGTCTTGGAAGCCCCAACATGCCAGATAAGATGGAGGAGGGAAGGATGGCAGATATTCTTCTAAAGCACAGGCTGAAACAGCAGCTGCTGAGGGGCTCTGCTACACCCTGGGGACAAAGACTTTTCTCCAAGCCTCTTCCCTGCTTTGCTGTCATGCTCCATTCTAGGAGAAAACACAAGCAGCAGTAGAAAGCAAATTTCTGCAGCTTGTGAAGAAGCAAAGGAACACAGACACAAGATACTGTACCTATAACACATCCAGGGTGAAGTTTCCCAGCTTGCAATTTGTCCTTCCATTTAACTATAATTCAGTGAATAACATAACTGAAGCAGTACCAGTACTGCTTTCCAGTGCGCAGCTGCTATTCTTTAGGGATTCAAATCCAAAACACCCCAATTTGCATTCAAAAGAGCAAAAATTTGGGTTCCCCTCTCTGACATGTCACAAATCTTCATATGTAATCATTTTTGTTATTTGCTGAAGATGAGTTTTCAGCAATGCACTTCAGCAGTAGACAAACTGTAGAGAGGGCAGTGAATGAATACAAATGAATGGATCACATTCCATGTGCCTGAAGAACTGAGCTCCTAAAACAACCACAATCACTTTCACCCAACAAAGCTTATTTATGATATTTTTTCCTTAAGCCCCCTCCAACCTTTGCCACTTCATGCTGTATTTTCTCATATTATATGAGATTTCTTACAAGTTTGACACTAAATCTCCTCTGCACGTTCATACAGAATACTGAATATACCGGGTTTAACACAAGTGCCTCAACTAAGAAAAGCTCTTGTCAGCTAAAGCTGCATCTGTTCATAAATATATCCACAAAGGAATCTGGCAGCATCTGGGAACGTAGATTAAAAATAAATTAAAATAATTGTCCCCATTGAATCACAGCAAGAGATAAAATGAACTCGAGTCCTACTTGAGACCTAGCTGGTTTCTGAGAGAGCTAGGAGTGAGCCCAGGTACAGTTTTAGAAGAGAGACCTGGGCTGGCTTGGGTTTGTGCATATCCAGGGAGTTCCAGGCAGAGCATGCCAATACACAGAATTATCAGCACATCAAAGGCATTATATTTATCAAACCCCGCCACAGCACATTTACTAGCTGTATGATGGATGTTGTTGTAGCAAGCAAGGAACACTTTGATGTACATGGCCTTCTTTGATTAATGAGGGTTCTCACTGAGAAGCTGCATATGGAGTAAATTACTCTTTTCAAAAATGGCTGATTTGCACTATTGTACTAATTATGTCACAAGCTCAGAAGCTCAGAGTTGGTTCCAGATTCAGTCACCCAAAATAAAGAAATAAGAATTCACATATTTGTCACGCTTTTGTCACACACATGCATCAGCTCAAAATCCTAATTAAATTAACTTAGAGTTTCATTCCTTCAGCAAAAAAGAGAGCTCTGTAAAGTATTTCTTCCTTCCACTGAAAGTTTTTAAAATCTAGTATCTAGCAACTAATTTGTTTCTCTGAAATGAAATGCAATTCTTTGTAAATTCTATTGCATTTTTAAGAACAATGTGAGAGCTCTAGAAGCATTTTAATTCTTCATATGCAAAAAATAAAAAGGCAGAGGGAATGACAATGCACAAAGCATGCCTCTTAAAAGTATTTTCCAGATTAATTCTACCAGCTGGTGAAAGACTAAAAAAGTAGTTATTCCATTAGCCTCAACTCTCTAAGCATGTGCTATCTTGAGCAATTTATCCACTTAGTTGTAACAACAACAATTTCTTTTAGAGCATTAAAGCAACATTACTTTCTTAAAATTTTGAACAGTAAATATTTCATCATGATAATTAAGTACGTTTCCAGACTCCAGTTTGTTATTACAGGTGGCAGAAGCAGTACTTTGCCTAGGATCACAAGGGGTGCACAGATCAAACTCTTATTTTTATCACTGGGTGCACAAGTAAGATGAAAAGAAGCACACACCCAGCGCTCCTGCCTGTGGGGTGACACTCTGCTGAGGAAGAAATGATTTCTTAAGTGCACTTTCTATTAGGAAGTTCAGGTTTAATCCAACTTTGGTTTCATAATTTAACACTTTTACACACCACTTTGCTACAGTTGCATGACAGTATATTAATTTGCACCCGCCTCCCCCCCAAAAAACAAGACAGATAAAGCAATAGCCCACGTTAACACTATGGCTTAGGCAATAAAATACCACAATGCCCTGTAACATCACATACCAAGCTTAAGTTTAAAAAGCCTTCTCAAGGTTGTACGTGTTATATTCAGATGAGTGATTGCTTAATATCTTAATCTACAAAGAGTTTTGCATCTGGAGAGGTTTGGTGCTGGAGAGAGGGCAGAGGAGGGCAATGGAGCTGGGGCAGGGCCTGGAGAATAAACCTTATGAGAGTGATTGAAGGAGCTGGGACTGTTTAGTTTGAGGAAGAGGAGGCTGAGGGGAGACCTCGTCACTCTCTACAAATACTTGAAAGGACACTTTAGAGAGGTTGATGCTGGTTTCTTCTCACAGGGAATTAGTGATAGAATGAGAGGGAATGGCTTCAAGCTGCAAAAGAGGAGGTTTAGGCTGAACAATTGGAAAGAATTTTTCACCACAAGAGTGGTGAGAGCCTGGAATAGACTGCCCGGGGAGGTGATGGAGTCCCCATCCCTGGATGTGTTTCAGAGTGGTTGAGATGTGGTGTTGGGGGATCTGGTGTAGGGGAGAACTTTGTAGAGTGGGGCTGATGGTTGGACTCGATGATCCCAAAGGTCTTTTCCAACCTAAATGATTCTGTGATTCTGTGATCTGATGCATAATTGGTTTCACCTTTCTGGAGTGTTCAGCTTTCCATGGGCTCCAGCCAGCCAGCTCACGGAGATTTGAACCACAGTCAAGGGGTGCCACATGTTTAAGTAGATTAACTAGATTCCTGTGCAAAGCCATACATTTAGGAAATGACAGATCACGAGCACACTGAGCATACCATCAGCACGCTTATGGTATGCCATAAGCCACTTATGGCATACCATCGGCCACACTGCTGCTCTTCTCTGGAGATTCTACCCAGATTTCTGAATTGCTCCAAGGAAGAGAAAGAAAACACGTTCCATGAAAGGAGTAAGATTCCCATATCAGCAATAATATTGCTTTCAATTTTTTTCCCCAGCAGTCTTTCACTGAAAACAAGTTCTCCAGGTATATAAAATGCTGTTAGGTTTCCTGAAAACATAATCCAGAATTCCTGCTCTATAAAACACCCAAAGTTAGAGGTTTCCAAATTGCTTAGAAGGTAGCAAGTTACAACTTTCCAAGCTCCTCTGAAAACACATTTCTCCTACCATAGAGCGAGTTGAAAAAGTTTTTTTCCAAAACCATATTGGATTTGATAGTAATATCCACAAGGGGAAAATACAGGTGGAAGGAGTTGAAGAAGGACATTCAGATATTTGACAGGTCTCCCTGGATGTGCTTCTGAAAGGTTAGGAGCTCGCTCTGGGAAACTGGCACTCACAGTGAAATATAGCACTGTCACTGGACAGCCCTCAAGGAGTTCCATGAACTTGCTCGAGATTTCTGTAAAATGTCACATATCAGCACCAAGATAATTCTAGGCATATTAACAGGTGGAGTCATAGAACCTGTCACATTACAACAGCCAGAATGCTGTTCAGCTAGGAATTCTAGGCAGAACAAACAGTATTTTGGTACTATTAGTATAGAAGAAAAACAGTAAAACCAAAGACTACGTATTAAGCAAGACTGTTCTTGGCTCTTTTTCCTTTTTTTTTTTTTTTTTTGTGCAGTTTCACTAGCTGCTGCTTCTAGACCTCCTGAATCTGGGCAAATTTAGAACACATTATATTTTAAAAGCATTGAAAACATTAGCAATTAACTAACACACAGAGGCCAGATTTTGTTATCTACCAATGCAAAACCAAAATCCGAAGCCTGAGTAAGCGGAAGTCTTTCGAGCCCTCTTTGGAACAACCCTCAGGTTTCTCCTCCACACACAAGCACAGCTCCCCACAACAGTCAAGGCAACTCAAGCTCCTACTTCTAGGAGAGCTCAGTACAGAACCTGACCATTTCAAGTTCCTCCAGATGGAGAACAGCTATACTAATTAAGAACAGCCATATTATAATGTGGGTTTAGGTCTGGTTTAGAAAACCATTTGGAACGCTTAAAGGTTTGATTTAAAGCCAGAATCTGAACTAGAAGTAATGCAGATACTCTCAATATGATGGTAGTATAAGACTTCTACCTTCTGGTCAGTCATACTGAGAATTCTGCCAAAGTTCAAAATTTCAAGATTTCATTTCTAATTCCTAAGCCAAAAATACCTATCCATGAAAACTTTCTTATTACTTTAGATGATGAAACTACATGGTGCCAATCCTTTTGTTGTTTCCCAAGAAATTCTACCATTAATTTCCTGCATCAGGTAATAAATAAAAGTAAATTACTTTCCAAAGCAAAATACTACAGAGGTATGTCCTCAGACTATAATATTCTCTGTAGAAAAATGTCTCATTTCCAACCTTATTCTTGCATTAAAATAAATTGAAATAAAAGAAAAGAAACCATGAAGAGCACAATTTCTGGTAGAAGGCAGCTATGACTTGTTCTAAGCCCACTAAACCAAGAAAATATAAAACATGATAGACAGAAGGATCCAGTGCTGACCTCCCATCAGCTCTAAACTGCTGGATCTGCCCGCTCCTTCCAAAGTCACTAATTTGGATTCAGGGCATTTAAATAAGCCTTTGATGCTGGAATTGCTACTGTACAGCTGGAAAAGAACAAATGTTAAATTTGAAAAGCAAAAAATAAAAGGAAGTTGAGTGACTGCAAGCTGGCAATGTAACAATGGAACAAGTTCTGAAGGGAGAAAAATCAATGATAATAGTTTAAAGGATACTCCCTAAATATATCAGGACAACAAAACTGTAAACACCGAGAAGGAAACAACTGACACCTGAAAGCAGTTACAGCAGACAAGTAGGTGTAAATTAACTACAGGTTTGGACCAGTGATTAGAAAGGGTTTTGCCAATTAGAGCTGCAACAGCCTATACAATTAACAACAACAAAGAGTACTGTTAAGATGGCGTGTGCTACTGAGGAGTGACTCTGGGATTGCACCACCTACAGCAGCAGAGGACCAGACTCAAGAACTCAGGAGGCATCCTCCAGTCACACGCTCCAGATAATCTTCCATAATTTAGCTCAGAAACACAGTTCTGGCCACCTACCAGCTGAGTATAAAACTTATCTGTCGTTAGGAGCGGAATTCTTTTTGAGGACAGAATGCTATCTTGTAGTTGTCATATGTATTCATAGCAGTTCTTGTGAGTAACAAGTGTGGTATGTGGCATACATGTTAACATGGTGGTTAGCAAGACTGAGTTTAGCAATCATATTTATAGGTATTTATAGGCACACGGTCTGAAGGAAAAACAAAGGGAAGATAAGGTGGGAATTATCAAGAAGTGGGAAAATAAGCATCTCATCCAATGGGTTTTTTGACATACTGGAGTTAAACGGCCAAATCAAGCACTTAACCCATAGAAGAGTCTGAACACATCTTATTTCCCCCTGGACTTTCCAATGAAACTGTTAATGCTGCGGCTGCAGAACTGGAATCACAAAAAGGCAGCAAGCAGCCCAGCAACCAAGAGCAGCACAAAGCACAGGGCTGCCCCTTGCATTGTCATGCTGACAATAAGGGTGGCCAGGCACAGAGGGTTATTGGTAATGCCACTGCCTGTTTTTTCCATGCAAACTGATCATTGTGTAGCTGTGCTCATGATAAATGAATAACCAAAAGATTGAAACCCTGACTAATTAACTTCTTTCCCAAATATTCCCATTCTCCATCATGTTCTTACGTCAGGAGAGTCCCAGCAGCATCAGGCATCTCCCACACAGCTCGATTTGCTATGATGAGAAGTGCAAGGGGGTTCCTGCTTCAGCTCCTGAGACTTAGCCTAGCAAAGACCTGGGCTTCGTTCCAGTCCTGCAAGGGAGTTAATAAGGGCATTTACAGTTTACAAACTACTTCCACTTGCATTGACCATTGTAAGCCTCAAGCAAAGCTGTCATGAGGCTTTTGTAGGGGAAACCTTAAGGGCTTTGGTTAAGGCTTGTTGTCAGAAAACTGCTTGAAATGAATTTAAATCACCAGGCTCCCCTACTGAAGGTCAAACACAGCATTTGCAGCTGGAATTGCCAACACAATAGCAACATGAGGGGAAAAATAAAAACCCATCTGAGTGGAAGACAGTGGCTGCTTTGTTAGCGTTTTACCCGCAGCTGGGGAAGAAGGGGAGCAAAATGGCAGCCACAGGCTGCCCATCAGAAAGGTGACACTGTGAAACCTTCTACCATCAGAACAGCAGTTAGCCCAAATGTCTGAATTTACTTGAAGGGCTGAGGGGAGAGTCAGCCTGTGCCAACACCGCAGGGGGAAGCGGGCCTGACCATCTCCTCCCTCCTTTCTGTGCCCCACAATGGACAGGTTGTCTCCTGTTGAAAGGAAATCACCTCATCCAGCAGAATGAAGGGGAGCCCTGACAGCTCCTGGCAGACACCCACTAGGCACTTCAATTGCCACCATCTAACAGCCCCCACCATGCCTTCGCAGAGCAGAAAAAGTGAACCACCACCCCCATGTTGTTCTCCTGCCCCACAGCACGTGGCTGAGGGCATCCCGTAGCTCGTAAGGCTTCTTGATGAGCCAAGATGTCCTAGATGAAGTGTTGTGTGGTATGGCATGAATGTCTGCACTCATGGCTGAACTCCAGATGATGGCCTCACATTCTCCCTCCTGCTTTACACCACAACAGGCTGCTCAGGCAGTTGAGTGACTTCCAGAGAGCTCCAGTTCTCTGACATCATTTCTTGCCTTCGTTCACTCATACTGCTGCCAGCAGAGGAGGTTTCTCTAAGCATACTTCAGCTTGCAGAGGGGGCATCAGGAAGCCAGGAGTGGACCAGCAGGGTCCATTGAGAGCCCCCCCAAACAAGCTGGTGAACCAGGCCCAGTGTGTCTGCAGAGTGAACCTGTCCCGGAGGGCTCAGAGGAGGCACAGTGCAGGGCTGCTGGCAGGGACCCCATATCATCAGTCAGGCCCAAGCGGATGGGTCTGAGCATCTCCGGGTCTTCTGGGTCCCCAGAGAGGCAGAAGGTGAACAGGCCCAAGTGAGGCTGAACAGGGTCACTCAGACCCATCAGTGCCCTTGGGGCAGGCAGCTCACAGCTCTGACAGCCTTCCTCAGCTTCATTAGGATAGCTCATGGGAAAAAAAAATTAAATAATTAGCTACCACACTTACTGGAACCTATCACCTTGCATTGTTTCTTAAATAATTCTTCTTTTGGGCTCAGCTCTGACTAAAGGCCCAGATTCAGGAAATGTCCTTCTTCCTACTCCAAATAACAGTTATTTAAAAAGAAGAAGAAAAAAAAAAAGCATTAAGAAAAACATGGCCAATTTTATCCACTCAGAAATTCAGCCTAGCGAATATATTTTTGGACATCTTTCTAGAGGAGATACCTCTTAAAAATTTATCTGAACTTATACTAAAAAGTAAGGTTTTTATTTGCAGTGAACCAAGCTTTTGATCCTATAAAAACCCAAATGTGTGGAAAGACCAGCAAGAAGTCCAGTACCTCTATGTGCCCGAGCGCGCTGTCTCAGCAAACTGCTCACACCCCCAACAAGCAAACGAGACTACTAAGATTGGCCCCTGGGACCAGAGTCAATCTATTAACCAACAGGACCAGAAGACCTTGGGTCCTCTCTCATATTTTCTACAAATTGTATTGTTGCTTGTTGAAAGCAAAATCCTCATAACTATCTCAGGGTCGCATCAGCGTTTTTCATATTATATTGGTGCATACTAAGAAACTAGAAGCATTAAAATTAAACCAGACACTAGCTCATGAAGGGGGGAGGGGGAGAGGGGAAGTTGGAAAGACAGACAATTGATCAAAGTCAAAAATAAGAGGAAATGCATTTTGGCAGAAAATATTCTAGTCGTGAAAAAGCCCTAGAATCTTATTACATTCTTTTTAAAAGATACAGGGAAAAGTTGTATAGGCATTAATAGTTGCATTGAAAATTCCATACGCTATAGAGAAATTATAGGGAAATATGTGAAATGTCTATACACGGAAGGATGAAAGCACTAGAAGACAGCTTGGAACTTTGGTATCTCATAAGCAGTGCATAATTCAGCTGGCTAACCTACGCTCATGGGATCAGGGTAGCTGCTAACTACTCCAAGAGACAAGAAGCTTCTGTTCAGAATGCAATATTTAAAGCAGCTGGAAAGAAGATGGAGAGAAGAGTTAGTTTCAAAAGACCAAAAGTTAGGCTTATAGTTTTGAACTTGAAAAGCCTATAGGAAATTTCCTGAGAAGTCACACATGAATGAGGCCAGCTTTTTCACTTGCCGTGAAGAACGCCAGCTGATCATGATCCTGAACATAAACATTTAAGAACTTCAGAATAATAGTAAATGTCACAAAGGATGCACAAAGCAAACACTTTTGATGAGAAATTGCTGTAGTCCTCTAACACAAAATAACTGCTTAGAAACACCTAAACAAGAACATCTGAATCTCTCGAGTTTGTCCAGGAACTTCCTAGAATAACCTTTCAAGTAGAACAGTGTGTTTGCCCTAATGATAAGCACTACTCTTCCCTCCTCCCTTTTCTTTTTTTTATTTATTTTTTTTAAAGGGGTGTTATCCAATTTGATGAGTTTTCAAATACAGAATATGGAATGCATAATCCCTTTTATCCATCTCAAAAATAACTATAATTATTAGCAATACTGTGATGCCAATAACAAACCATTGAAAGGTACGACTGGTATGACTAACACCTCATTTTTCCATAAGTTTCAAGCTCCTTGTTATTTTACTGCTTTTCTTTTGTTCATTTTTTCCAGTTAATACCACTGCATGCATTCCCATAAA
>VZRU01004112.1:0-14951 GCA_013398155.1 Pedionomus torquatus | reverse complement strand
AAAAAAAAAAAAAAAAAGAATGACTCTAATGTCCTTCTCTTTGGTAGTAGTACTTCTTACTTACTAGTAAGAAGTTGGAAACAAAAACACAGACTTGATCCATGAATGGGTTGAATTAAGGAAACCAAACAGAAAGAGAAGTCTTAGTCTGGAGTCCACAGAAACCATTTCAAATGGGAATTTTTGAAGGATTATAGCTTAAACAGATGGAAGATCAGCTCCAGCCCATTCCCAAGTATGCAGTATGCATACATGCAGCTTCAGAGAGTTGTTCAAAATTTATTATAGCACTAACAAGAATAGAATTAGTTATCATTACTCTCAGGAATAAAACGGGTTGATCCAATGCTACTAGAAGACAAAGCTAGGATTTTCTAAAAAAAGTAATTCTATTTGAACCTGGCAGCCACTTCACTGGCCAGCAATCATTGGCTTTTATTGTTGATATTCAGTGCAAGATTAGCCAGGAAAATGTTTATTTTTTGTATTTTCTCTCTATAGTTCCTGCCTAGTATCTTCATGCATAAAAATCTAAAAACCAGGAAAGAAACTTCCTTTTCCTTACTAAAGTAGTCACAGGTTGCCTTGAAACCAAGTAGCATTTGCTGTAGCACAGCATTTGTTTTCTTTTAACAGGAACCAGAGCCTAAATATCACATTTGGCTATGTTGCCCTTTTGCAAATAAAACCTGGAGGAATATGAGGAACAGATTCTGTAGTTCTGTAGCTCTACAATGCCTGCAGTAACACCAATCTACGCATCTTACTGAACTGTGCCATTTAGCAAAGGGCAGATAGAGGAATAAGTAAGAAAAAAATAATCATGTTACGTCCAAGCTTCCTTAATTTAAAATAAAATAATAAAAAAACCTCAAGACACAAAACTGGATGTTTTCTACTTCTTGCTGCTTTATTGTCAGTACCCTCGTAGCCATTGCATGGGCTCTGTCAGCTTAGTTGTTCAACTCAGTTTTTAAATCTCACGAATAAAATTCACACTATGTTCAAGGAACATTTTATGAAATAAAAAATAGACTTTATCTATTAAATTCTGTTCCCCTTTTCACCTCACAAGTGGCCTACAGCTTGAAAGCCTGTCTGCCTCTCTCCCAAGACTTGCTCCTCTCCAGAGCAAGCGCTGGAGTTTCTTCATGCCCTGCATGGGGTTAGTCCCACCGGGGACAAGTCCTTCTGGGAAGTGGTACAGGCCCGACCGTGGTCCCTTCGTTTGTTATAGAGGATGCCTCATACCATCAGTATCCTTACTGTAGAAATGAAACTATCAAAAGACTAGAAAGAACTAACAGGATCTACTACGATTCAAAGTAGAGCAGCCCAGCTGGAGCAGAGTGCTGAGCCGTGTCTGTCCTGGTTTGAGGTAAAACGAACCAATTTTATGTTTTACAGTTTTACTTTCTTAGCTAGGCCTCTTCTAACTAGCTAAACTCTGAAATTAATAGCACATTGTTCAGAACTGTTTCGTCTCAGAGTGATAAGACCTGATTATACCAAGGGATGGTATGCAGAGAGGCCCTTGTTTAGACTTATTATTGCTTATTGCTGGAAGAACCAAGGTCAGATAATTTTCGTCGTTTGCCCGTTGGAGGGTCGGAAAAAGGATCCCACCTGCAGGGAGGAGCGGACAGGACAGGTGACCCAAAACTGACCAACAGGGGTATTCCATCCCATCCGCATCATGACCCGTATAAAAGCTGAGGGATCAACAGGTCAACGCCCCTTCTTCGATGGCTGACGTCCAAGGAGGGCCCTGCCTGTTCATCTGCCTTTGATCCTGATCCGAGCGTTCCTGACTCCACATCTGGAATCCANGGTTTTGTATATACTGTATACTCCCTTTTTCCTTTTCCTAAATTTACTTTTTATTATATTATTATTAGATTAATATTTTCATTAAAGTAGTTTAGTTTTTTCTAAACTCTTGAATCTCTTTAATTCCTTCCTCTCCTCTCTTTGACCCAAAGGAGGGAGGGGGGGACATCTGTCAATCAGGTTTTGGTAAATTTGGCTAAAACCATGACAGTGTCCCTGTGCACAGAACATGTTCGTAAATGATGCTGTTTCTATAAATTCGGATAGCAACAGATTTACAAGAAAAGCAAAGCCTTGCAGGCAAAGAAAACTTTTTGTTTGTTTGTTTGCTGTTCCCATAATACAGAACACCAAAGTTTCACAATAAGAAAATACTTTTTAAAGTTTCCAATATAAAACAGTAACTACTTACATTAAAAATTGTTCTAATAGAAAGAAATAAATAGCACTCGGTTTAGATTTACAGCCTGAAACTGGAAGTGTTCTACCTCCCTCTGTGGTGACACACACACACTCTGCCCAACCCCTGCAACGGAGGATCGCTAAAACAAAATTCAGCCTTAAAAGCCACATAGTAAGCCCAATTATTAAGCATATAATTTCAGACTGAACTTCCCAGGGAGCTCTCTTTTACTTTTTATAGCTAGTAATGTGAAATAGCTTAACTTTGGGATAACATTTTCCTCAGAATTTTGCAGAATCCTGGTATCTTTGTAGCACTGATTCTGTTTTATCTCGAACTTCCATTTTCAGGAGAAAAAAAAATTAAATAATAAAAAAAAGTAGTAATTGTCATTTGGTGTCTGCTCATTACCCTTCTTGGAGCTTCAGCTGATTTCAGCTGCATGATTTCCAAGATGCAGTACCATCCACCGCAGTGGCACAACTCCTGTCTTACACCTGGGTAAATCAGGTCAACCACTTCCCATAATGTCATTCTCGTTAATCTTACCTCTCTAATCTAATGCAGGAAATTAAAACGTCTAGTCCAAAACCTCCGAGGACTGTGGCCCCCTGGCTTTGAGCTCTATGCCCCTTGTCTCCAAAAACACTGCAGAGGGGAGCTTGGTAGCTGGGAAGCCACTGGGAAGCAGCATGTTTTTGGTTTTACAGGTTTCAGTGACTTACGGCAGGCAAGGAGCCCCAGTTTATGTTCCTCTGTAAAAAGGCCGCCTACTTCCCAGGAGAGAGGCAGTTTTTAAAGACCGTTTGCGTTGTTTCCTCAGACTGCAGACGGGTCAGTGCAGTGAAAATAAAATGATTACACTGTGTGTGATCATGTGCCTCTTCCCAACTAAAACCTCTGTCATCTATTTTAGGAGGTCTCACATGTCTCTTAGCTGTCACTTCTGATAAGCTTACAACTGTTGTGAGGACATTGTACTACTGTATCTACCTCTACCAGATCTGGCTCTGCTGTTTTTTCTCCTCCTTCTTTGCACGAGTTACCTTAGGTGCCAGGAGAGTTCCCTCGCAGAATTTATTGTAGCGATCTTAATTAAATTAATATTCCTGAGTGCAAGGCTACTGGGATATGAGGCTGGTATGAGGTTCATCGACTTTCACTTAGAGGGTAAAGTTTCCAGTTTTCACTCTCACGAGGCAATATGAAAAATTTATGACAGAAGCAGGAGAACTCTTGCTAGAGGCAATGACATCCCTGTGCAATTAAAACACTTTCAAGTGTCTTTTTTTCTTCCCTTCTCCTTCCACTCATCTGTGAAAACAATATATGGAGCAACTTTATTCGGCACTGTACATTTTTAACTTAAAGATCTGTAAGCGGTTGACAAATTATAACCTGATCATAAAAAATTCCTTACAGTTTGAAATGTAACATATTGTACAAGGTTATGGCCAGATGGTAAGGAGCTTTTTTTCCCCGCCTTTTTTTATTTTTTTTAAATTATTTTTTTAAGAAAACCAGTTCTAAAGCTTTCAAGCAGCAGAAGAAACTCCCTCCACAAATAGGAACAGAAACCCTGTCTTGTGCTCCTAGGGAGATCACAGCTATTTCACTGAACCCCTTAACGAGCAGTTGGAGGAAAGGGCACAGCTCCCACCTCTCATTTATGCTCTGTAGTTCCAGTGGGAGATGACTCCTCGTGCAATCCTGGGAGCCACGCTGCAGTATTTAACCACACCACACAGTGTCATCCAGCTATAATCTGTACACAAACAATACCCTTTTTAGGGAGCCAAATGTTCAAAGCAGCAGAGAAACTGCCCCACGCTCCTGCAGAACTATGCTTTTGATTCTGAGCAGCTCCAGGATGGGATGCCTTTGAAGAAAACTTCTTTATTCTTTCTTATTTTGCACAGCTGTCTAAGTGAGAGCTTTGGGGCAGTCAGCCTCCTTGTAAACTAACATTCAACTATTGCTGTGCCTGCAAACTATGGGGAATAAAGAAACAATAAATATTTAATAACCAACATAATGCAATGGATCTTTCTTACCTCACCAGAGGACATCATTTTTTTGCAGAGTGCATTGCAGAGCACACTGCAGTAACCAGAGGTAACTGTGTGACTTGGAAACAATGGAGACTGTTCTTTCAATGACCATGTATAATTCCCCTTAACAGAATGTGCTCTGAGAGAAGAATTTACTTCAATATCCCATGCTTAATTCCAAACATGCTTTGTTATCACTGGATAGTTAATGCTACTGCAATGCAGTAGTCTTTAAAAGAAAATATTATTTGTTATTCCTGAAATGGGCAAATAATAAAAAATGAAAGCTATAATTTCTTAGACTCACTTCAGAATTTAGATCCGAGTGGTGTAGATAATGTAAATACCACCCAGCAGAACTACGTCCTGTTAAAGGCTGCTTTGCTCTGATCATAATGGCAGTAATATAAATAGGCCATGAATTATAGTCACAGAATGTTGCACATGGTGAAAGATTATGAGTCTAAATTCACTTTCATCCTAAGGTAAATCTGTTGATTTGTTTTTGGAAAGCCTTAAAAAAAACCCTTCTTCTATGCTCATATTCACTCTATTTGCTTCTGCCCTGCCACCACTTCCCTCCTCTTCCCCCTCGCTGTAAATCCAGTCTTCCTCTGGGCAACGTTTCACAATGGGGATCGTGGGCAGCGCCATCTCAGTGACCCGAAGGGATAAACAACCCACATCTCCACCCATAGTCACAAGGTCCACAGACCCATCCTGTGACAAGGGCAAAGCTCCTCTGGTCCGAAAAGACAACTGAGAAGCAGACAAGCAAAGCAGCATGAATGACAATATGCTCCTCATACACAAACCTCATACACAAACCTGAGCCTGTGGGCTCAGGCCACTGTGCTCTGTCAGGTCAATAAGCCAACTCCTGAGGGAGCATTAATAAGTGCTCTAATTCTCATTTAAGTGCCTTTTGACTGTTGTTGGAAGAAGAGTTTGTGCTCCTCCTGAAATTACACAGCAAAACATCCTTGGTATGTACAAGATTAACAGTACTACAAAAGCAAAACACGGTTTATCACACTAATCAGAAACATCTCTCTGTTCCCTTTTCCTGCTGCGATCGACAGACATCCATCTGTTACCTCCCACTGCACATTTTGACCATTTGCTCTTAAAGGAGTGAAGGCTTTTTATAATTTTCCCTACCACACAGGCCCTTTTCTCATTCCAGACCCTAGTCCTAAGGCTTAATTCCTCTGTAAATAACAAAGCACAACACCCACCAGAACTTGCTTACTCCGTGTTTGTGGCACATAGGTGACAAGAAACACTCAGCACCAGCTAACACCTATTGCTTCTTATGGTAGAAGCTCCTCCTTCAAGAGGCTTTCTACCTGGTTGTCCACAGCTGCATTGACTAATCCACTAACTCAGGTGTGTAAGACTTTTAGGTGTTATGTAGGACTCTAAGAAAGAGCAGTAGCTCTTAAGTGAGATATATAAGAGGACATATAGATGTCTTCCAAGCCACATAAGTACAGACATCTTGTGAAAGATCTCCAGGATGGAGAGCACCCAGGGATGGGAATATATAACATGCCTCTCATAAGAAGCAGTTATTTCTGAGTCATGCTTCATGCTGGAAGAGGGTGGCCTCAAACAGGCACCCCCAGCTTCTGGCAGAGAGGGTAGGGAACACAGTTTTTGTATACAGTTTCAACAGCTGCAGCAGAGTGAAGCACAACTCAAATTCCACATTTGTGAAAAGGAGGAAAGCAAGAAAGGGACTACCGCAGAGGCAAGCTCTGAGTGTAACTGATTCCCATCTCATTTTCTCACATTATGTAAAACAATCACATCAGTCAGAGCTTTAGTTTAAACACATGCACCAAAAAGTAATGTCTGAGATATTGATCTGATTGTTTGTGGCGTATGCTATAAGTATATTACATCTCTGTATGCATAGCTGTGCTAAACTCTTCACTTCACACAAAAAGCCTGTGCAATGCACAAAGAAATGGTGGGGGGAGAGACTGCATTACTGATTGTTAGTGTCACAAGTAAGCTGAAATGTCAGCTACTGGACAAGAAAGAGACAACTGGGATATTGCCTTTTTTTTGAATGCACCAAAGTACTAAATTTACCATCTAAAGTAACCTCAAACCGGTTCTAACCATGCTGTCAAGAGGCTCCTACAATAAAGACCCACAAAGACAGACAGAGATATCAGCTCAAAGCTGAATTTGGAAGACAAGGATCACCACCGGATAAAGTAACTCATTGAGGTATACATGGAGATGGCAACATAAAGTACAAAAACCCAGGAACTCTTTTGCTATCTCCAGTACATCCCTGCTCACACTTCATGGTTCTGTGCAGTGGGAACTGTGTTGCTTATCACAAATTCAGGAAGATTTTGTGTAACATTTCCCCCCCCAAAAAATAGAATTCCTATAAACAAACTCCCAATATTTCAACATCATCTCCTGTCTTGTAAAAACAAAGACGGCATTTTAAAACACAACACGCAAAAGCTCCTCTTTAAAATACCCTCACCTGGAAGTTATCATGCCCGCAGCTTGCGTCAATCAAGCCTACCACCTGCGGTAACTGGGCAACTTCAGCAGCTCTATTCAGCAAGCTCTCTGTTAACCTCAGCTGAATGCACAGCCACACAACAGGAACATCCTGAAGCGTTTCAACTGCTTTCAAAGTCTTTATGTCCCAAATAAGGGAAGTCTGAGGTTAGAGCAGCAGAATGGTGAAAAAGTCTGAATTCACATACCTTTGTCATAGATGTCATGGAAAATCTGACAAATCATACAACTTTACCATGCTTTAACGTTTCTATGCAAACGATGAATCCAGTACCACTTTCCACCAGAGGGACTGATGAGGATAACTGCTTTAAAGGACAGAATCAGCTCAGATAACAATGCAGTCAGGAACTACACTAAATAAATAAAGGATAAATTGGACAAAACCTGAGGCAGACACCTTCACATTTTCTGACATTCTTTCCCCAGCCAGTGGACAGATTAACCTCAACGGTTGCTGCAGCCTCGTTAACAAAGGCAGGAATTTGGGGCAGCAAGGGCAATTGATACTGCATTATATATTTTGCCAATTTAGCCTCGGTGAAGAAATCTATATTCCCCATCTGCACAGTGTTTTGCTAACACAGCATAAGACAAATAGTAACCACCAGCTGTAGTAAGTGAAGTGAGGGATGAAGGAATTCATGAAGTTCAGGCTAGTTTCCCAAAGGTCAGAAGCTCACATCACCAAAACAACACGGGGGAGAGCTGGGACTTCACTGTGAGAGCAAATACAAGCCCAAATGGAAAAATCCTGTCTGAGAGAGTGTATCATTATTGGTGTCGTGAAAAATAAAACTTCTCTTCTTAAGGTAGAAGAAATAGACAGGATGATGGAGGTCATAAAAGGCATCTTGCACTGTAACTGACCTTGAAACCCTCCTTTTCTCTCAGCCTGATTAAGGGAAAAAATACTTAGCTAGATACTCCCTTTGTCCTCCACATGGATAAGCACCAGAAATAAATTAAAAAAAAAAAAAGGAGGAGGAGAAGAGGAAGAAAAAAAATCAATACAAGCTGTCTTCAGTTTAACCAGAATGTTACAGTGAATAGGTTTATGAAATCTCCAGTAGGGAAGAGCACAATTACTCCCGCAACAGTACAAGTTGCTAAATTTTAGTGTACTGCTACTTTCTTAGGTGTCATATAACAAAGAGAAAATGCAGGTGTTCTTTCCGTCTAAGGACAGTACTTGTATTAGAGAGTAAAAATTACTCACCTGAAATAAACTCATTTGATCTAATATAGTGGTTGTGACAGCAATCACAACTATGCACTATATAAGAAAATACACAAGCTGCCACACACAGAGGAACAAGAATAAATATGGATAATAGGAAATCTCTCTTCCCATCTCCCTTAGCAAAAAGATTTATGGTCTGAAAGAAGAGTTTACATCCTCTCAACCCTTTTTAGTTAACGTATATGGTTTTAAAACTACACAAAATCAGAAATGTGTACGTTTTCTTGATAAATAGCCCGGTCAGTTTAATGAGCACTGGTAAATTCCTGTTCTTGCTGGTATCTTGTAGCAGAGAGTTCCATGGAGAAATTCCGTATTCTATGAAAACTCAGGCCAGCTCTCGATTTCTCCCTCTCTGTTTTCTCTTTTCCTTACATAGGTACGTATATATATTCTTGTGGAAACAGCTGCATGATCCTGTCTGACAAAAATAAGATGGATACCAAGACACAGAAATTGGGGTAGGGAAAATAAGCAGATGGTCTTGCTTTACTATGCAGGTGCCGTTCAGCAATTTTTCCCACCAGTGAAGCTGCTGTACTTTGCACAATGTTTTCCCAATTCACTAGACAATCAGGAACAGAACAACATGAATGCTCTGTTCTGCTACGATGTGCTGAGACAGCAGGTTATCGTTGGTGACTCTGAAGCTTGCTGACATCTGACATGAATTCCTGGCATGCTGACTTTTTAAAAATCGATGGGGACAGACCTCAGAGTAACAGAAATAGCTGTGAAGTTTAACACTGCTGAAAATGTTCAGGCTTGATTGGCTGGCAAACATGGAAGGTCAGAAAGAGGAGCACTGGATCCTCATCAGCAGGAACAGAAGCAGAATATTATAGAAAAAAAATCACTCTGAAATTTCATAGCTTACTGTTCCTGTGAAATAGCCGAGATCAGGAGATGCATAATGTGCAGCAGACCTCTTCTTTATTAATACAACCTTAAGCTAAGGATGAATAATATATATGGGCACACAGAAGGGCTCAATGGAGTGTTATAAAACCATTGCTTGACCTCAATTTTTGATAATTTAAGAGCCCGAAAAACTTCTGTTAAAGGAAACACTTCAGCCACGGCCAGATTGTTGATTCCAGTAAAATTTCACTCTTTGGAGTGGAAGTAGGGAGGGAACTGTTAAGCTGCAGGACAGAAGCACATATAAATTTAAGTTTTACTTAAAACATAGATGTAACCTTATTACTTGTCTTGTTGAAAAAAAAAATAATAAAAATTAATAATGAGTGTCACTTCAACCTAGACAAAATTACACACTAAAACTTGCTAACCACTTTACAACAGAATTGATGAATCCCAATTTCTCATTCATCCTGATCGTTCATATATGTTAAGAAGGCCCACATTGAGGGAAATATTGTTAATGAAAATTCAAAGGGAGGTCAGCAAACCTGTTTGAAAAGCTTTGAGAAAACACCCAAAAAATCATACTTTTCCTTTCTAATTGCAAATGGGAACAAATGATAACAATATATAAAAAAAAAAAGTTTATGTAATTGAAAAAAGTAGCTAAAAGTATGCTTGTTAAATGAACATATAGTTATGGCTGTATAGAATACCTTCCATCCAAGTGATCTGAATGCCCTCTAAAAGCTTAGAGATCCACTCGACATACAACTCAGGTTATGTTGCCCAAAATATCTGAAAATTTGCACCTTAACTACAAGATGAGTTAGCAATATGAGGTCCCATCGCTAAAGAGATCTTCCATGGTGGTTTTAGATACAGTGGTCTTGGTGTTATGAAACTACATTAATTCAACCTGATGACAATATTCTTAGTTTGATTATTCAAAAATATGCATTGATGAAAATGATCAGACATTAAGAGACAAAGCAAATAGTTCTTAACACAGTTGGGCCCTCTTCCACTCATTCTGCTCTGTGTTGGAACCAAAGGCAGGATCCAGACATATGGGACAGCCAGCTGTGGCGGATGGGTCCCCTGGCTGCAGCATCCTTTTAAAGGCAGCACAGCAGCAAGACTTTCTGCCCAGACTCTCAGTAGCCCTACAGAGCTTTGTGCATCTTTCCTCTTCTCAAAGCAGACAAAAACCAGATGAGGCCCTGGATCATTCTCAGCTGTCATTCACAAAACAGCAGAAAGATGAATAAAGTGTGCTCCTAAGAACTTTTTTTGCTAAATGTAAGGTGAGACCATATACAGTGGCAAACAATGAGGACTGACAAGTGAAAAGATGCTGCAGAGAAAGTTATTTAACTGTGCACTGTACCTGTGATGGAGGAGGGACTGCAAGGCCCAAGATGGAGATCGAGAGTTAATACTCTGGCAGATGGGGAAGACAGAACAGAAATAAAACTACCCTAATTCCTTCCTGCAACTCACCAACTCTTCCAAAAACCAACCAAGAACAACTGGCCACTTTTAGCCCACAACCACCTTCTCTTTTTTTTCATGGCGAGACATAAAGTAACATCAGTATCCCACAAAGGTGTTCTTATATGGAGGTAGATGGAAACCAGAGGGCAGAAACTGCCGACACAGGAGAGGGCTGAAAGCTTTTTCATCAGTGTTTTTCAGTGAGACTTTGCTCTTACAAATTAAATAATGGCATCGTGCTTTAGAATGCAAGTGCTATAATAACAACATGAATACATTTTACTGAAACTGGACATTGTTACTGAAAAAGGACATTAAGAGTTTTTATACAGTTCCTGATGTGGGTATTTCACTCTCCATTGATTGTATAATAACCTCTCAACAGTTTGAAAATAACACCTCTTTCTCTACCTGTTCTCTCTTAACACTTAGTTGGTAAACATGGTTTCTGCAGTTATGGACCACAAGCCAAGATGGTAATGGGCTTCTAAATCCGATAGTAGTCAAAAGGTCTATTAATGGTAGCAACCAAGGTCACAAATCACTAGCTCGTGTTCCTTGAGCTGCTGCCTCTGCATTCACACATCTGTGGTTGTATACTAACAATATTTATTTCACTTCTCCCCTCAGTTGTCTTTTCAATTTTTCTGAAAAGAAAAAATAAAAGAAATAAACGTTTTTCCGTGTAATGCAGAGAGTGCCATGTACGTAAGCCAAATTCTGCGCTGACTTCTGATAGCACAGCATGTAGGGTTCCTGTTAAAACAGGGCAGTATAGGTTCAGAATGCCAACGATCCAACTCTTCCTTATGTATGAGTAGCCAAGAACAGGAAAGGAGACTCCAAGACATTTTCTGTTTTGAGGTCTCCAAGGTCTCCAAGACCAAAAGGTCTCCAAGACTTTTTTTGTTTTCTGTCTCCAAGACCTTGTCTGTTTTCTATCAGGTCTTTCATAAGAGCAGACCTTTTGCAAACTGTTGGGAACTCGCTTTGCTTCCCTCATGTGAGGAGAACTTCCTTTCTTTATATACTTTCTCCTCCACCCGTTTCACTGTCTTCCAAGGCCCAAAGGGTTCTGCTCTTCAGAAGGTGAACTGTATGAGAACACATGAAGTATACCAGAAATAAGGCACCACATACATCCCAGAGTGAGAAGAGGCATTTGAGAGAGGACTTACTGATCTCTCAGTAGAGTTGAGCTCCATATTATGCATGGTCAAGAAGACAAAATACAGTGCTCAAACTTCCAGCATAATGCCTGTAAACTCCTTGCTGTGTAAAACCATGGATAGGCACAATGAAACACCCAAGTAATGAAACTGCCACGTACATCAGAAGTGGCAATTCCGCTCCCCTAGTAAATTCTCTTCATCCATTCAATGCATTTGCTATTTAAATACTTGATGACTGGAGATTCCATGTAGTCAAATTACCTTCTTTAAAAACATTCCTAGTAGGGAAGTGCCTCATTTATTTACTCTTAGAGAATTTTCTTTTGAACATTATTTTGTTCAGTACTATTAAGCCAAAGCATTTTAAAGGAAAACGCACATAAGGATATCGAACCAGAATGATGATGATTTTCCAGGCAGAAGATAGATCTTTGAGTGATTTTCAAACTCAAAGAAAATAAACGTTCCCCTTTAAAGTACAGCAATGTAATTTGCACGTAAGTCTATCCTATTTAGGTTTGCATGAAGTAAATCCTGTTTCAGGACTCCTTAAGGATCTGGACTTACTTCTGTACTTCCCGCAGCTGTAGGAAGAAAGGTTCTGCAGGTTCTAAAATTACAGGTTTCAAAAGGCTGAAGCTCTTTCATGGACACAGTAATCATTTTCAAATGAGCACTCAGTGATAACCATTTTGCAAGATATTTGTGCATGTTAGTCTTAATTTAGGGTTTAGTTTTAGACTCTCAGATTTTAGAAGGTTCTGGATACAATAGACCAAAAATAGGAAATCGATGCCAGATATAAAAAAAAAATTAAAAGTGAAACTGACTGATTAAGCACAACAACAATAATCACTCTATATTGTGTAGTGATGGGCCAGAACACATGATACCCTAGGCAATATCTTCCTATTCATTTTAAGAAGAATCAGCCATCCTTTTTGAATACTTAATTCAATACATTCACTGCAAAGTTTGTGGAATATGTACATGTCCTGCATCTCCAATGTCCCTGCAGAGCCTTTTGATTCCTCCTTAGCCATTTCTTATAGTTGAATCCCTAGTGCCAGACACTTCAACTAATTAGAGCATTACTTTCCAGCATGGTTATTTCTGGAAATTAGAACAATTCACTGCCTCTGAAATATCAAGCTCCTTTCTCAGATGTTATGCCTCATACTAAAACAAGGAGATATTTATGGCAGACATCATTGAAATATAGAACAAGAAAACAAACAAACAAAACAAAACAAAATTAAATAATGATCTAAGCTTAATTTAAAAATACAATCCACTTTGGAAAGAAAAAAGCACACAGTATGAGTGTCCTTTTCTTATTTCTTCTTTGGTAAGACAGTGCCATGCATAACACAGATTAGGCTCTGTGCTGTTGACAGCATTTAAGAAACCACAAATCCTAGAAAACCAATAAACTCTTAAGTCTTGAAATTCTAGGAAACCCACCAGATGGACTGCCTTAGTGAGAGGAAGAGAATGTGACTATAAATGCCATAATTTGAGGCTTTATCTCAAAACGAAAACTTTAGAGGCACCTGAATTCCTTTGTTTCTCTATTCAACCCTACCTACACTTCTAAGAAATAAACAAAAAGGACCTATCTGTGCCCAAGATTTCAAGAATGGTGGGTTATTTCAAGAGCGGTGAATTCTGAATGCTTAGATGCATTAACACCTTAACTGTCAAGTAAGGACTTATAACACAATGCGGACAATGAATAAACCCAGTGAAGATGTGGATGGAGCAAGAACAGATCCACTTATGAGATAAAGACCTGTGTTCACTAAAACTGTCAACGGCAAAGTCTCTCAACAGGCAATAATGAATTCCAAAGGGAGAGACCTTCAGCAGTCAGTCACAAGTCCGGATTTACCTGCATGGTTTTGTCCCTGCATAGCTTTAGGATGTTGTTTTGGAAATGTACATTACAGAGTGCATAACTCCTAGCCCTGCCCAAGGTGCAAAACTTAGAATTCTTCAGATCCACTCCTAGAAGATTCCCAAAGAAAAGGCGCAGTCAGAGCTACCAGTGCACAAGTTTCAGGGTAGGCAGAATGCTGACAGTAGCTCCAAAGGTATTGCACAGTGCACAGGATCACCACGGAAAGTTAATGTGCCTCAAAGAGGACATCATGAACATCCAAGACACTGCTTGAGGTCTTCCCAGTACCCAGAGCACTTTGCAATCAGACGTGAGACAAGACAGTTTAAAGACACAGTCTTCTCTTCCACTGGGCTTTAAGCCCTTAAAGCACATTATAGAGTCAGTCCTTTTAATCTCACAATTCAGTGTTTAATTCATATCTCCCTCCAGACCAACAGTGACTTCAGCAAGTCATTTTTGCAACTTTCTAAATAGATTTAAAGGAACCTAAACCAAAAAGGCTTAAAATGAATAAGTGAGGTCAGGCAAAACGACTTCTTTAGTTGTTACATCTGAACAAAGAGGTAAAATTAAATGTGTTCCACACACATGGTTTTTTTTAAAAAAATTTCATTGCCCTACTATATTGAAATACAACTTGTTTTCTTTGATTTGGTTACTTCATAATCATCACACTACCTAACTCAAATAGGTTATGTATGAGCGTATCTTTATAATCATGGTCCTTTCTACAGAATATCCTGCACAGCTACGCTCATGGCATAAGAGGACCCTTTATTTGAATTTCAGAGAGTCAGAACTCTATATTTGGAATTAACAGCTGTTTATTATTGCAGATAGCATTCTGAGAAGTTTTGAGTAGCTGTTAAACAATAATGAAATTATTTACTTTAATATATAACAAAATTCAGTTACCCAGAAAATGACTGGTGAGGTGGCGGGGGCACAGCTCTTTACCCCAGCAGCCATCCCTGAGCTGTTACAGCACATTCTTCACCTTGGCCAACTGAGAACCCACCAGCCAGGCTATGGAGGGAGTAGTATCAGAGCCTGAAATGCAGCTCCCACTCACTCTTTTCTAAAGGCTGCCTGTGACATCAGGCTTTCTGTACTTCAGTCCCCCACCTCTCAAACAGGCATAATCCCGTGACGAGATCTGGGGAGTTCAGTTACTGCAAGAAAACGTGAGAACAGAAATATCTTTGACATCGAAGACAATCTCTGATCTCAGAAATCCAGGGACCTGTGGTCCACAAGCACTGAATAACACATTAAGAGAAACCACTCTCTAAAAGAAAGCGAGAAAGCATTCTCCTTTACTGGCCCCTTTGATTTTATCACCTGTCACAGGATCAAGTGGTCCTTTCAAAATCTGTGAGAGTTGAAATATTATGGCCCCACACAGTACACAAGAAAAATGACACGTCCCCCCCCC
>VZRU01004111.1:229045-249386 GCA_013398155.1 Pedionomus torquatus | reverse complement strand
GGGGGGGGAACTAGACTACAAGGGTGAATAAAGCTGCATTTCTTTACTTAGTCCTCTTATCAGCTCTTCTGTTCTGTGCTTTTACTCTGTATAGTTTTGTGGCTTGAAAGACAGGGCTAGGAGAGGGGGCATCTGATTTTCCAACCTGACTGCACTGAACTTATTTTGAGGCTTTGGGGTAAGTCACCTGGATTTTGAGTGGGAAAAAGTTGGGTAATTTCCAGAACAGCCATGAGAGACAAGTTATGAGGCTTGTTTCTGCTGTTATTCCTAGATATGCCTAAACTTTGCCTGTGGATGCCAAAATTTAACATATTACTGTTGCAGAGTTCTTAGTAACAGGTGTCACAGGTAGTTTTAATGGTTAGTTTGTGAAGTTGATAGATGAAGTTGTTTATAGCCAACACGTATAATGGCAAAGATTAACAACCACTGAAGAAATGCTTTCATATGAGTTACGACAACAGAGAATATGGGCCCAAAGTTAGCACTCAATAATTTAAAAAAATACCAAAATGTAAATTATCAATGTGATAGCACTGAGGAAAAAAAAGTCAGTCCTCAACAGTACTATGGTTTTTGCTTCCACTTTGCATTTTTTTCCTGAGCTCCAAGAATGAAAACTGATGGAGCTAATGTAGCTTCTGCCTCTGTATCTTTCCCTTGCACATTTTTAGACCTGTGCTGTTCAGATTTCAGACTCTACAGCTGAAGCCTTTTCTATAATGGGGCTGTAGAACTTAGGGCAGATTTGGTTTGGGGCATCTACACTTGCTTTAAAACTAATTCTCATGAATAAAGCTGTATGAGAAGACCTTGGGGTTGGAATATAAATAATGCAGCATCGTTTGCATTATCCGGACAAAGCTCTGAGGTTAGAATGATCCTAAGGTTAGTATGTTAACTAGGAATTTCAGTGTTATCTTAGTTATTGTGGCTATTATAGCATGCCGAGATGCGTATCCCACAAGTCTTTGCTGTGCTTGCTTTTTTAAGTTACTTTCTTCCAAAGCATGCCAAACTTCAACCTGCCCATGAGGATATTCCCAACAACTGTGTATTATTTTTATTTTGCCCCTCCTTCCCTAAATGCACAAACTAAAGCATTGCAGTAAAGAAGTGAAAGGTGGGAACAGCGCAGACTGAAATAGCAAAACAACACTGAGGCTGCAGCATTGCTTGGAGGTGTTACTTTCACGTTTATGGCACATAAACACGTGAAACTAGCCAGTTTGCACTAGAGAATCCAAGGCTTTGTTTCAGTATCACCCTGTGACAGCTGGTATGGAGTTGCTTGGGCCTTGATCAGAAGAGTCTGCTTGTTTTAGAAGCAGAACACTAACATTTGTGTTGCGCTTGGGTTTGACAAATCAGAACTCATCTCAGTTTTTCACTTTTGTGTTTTGATATTGTGCTATTTGCAAGTGATTGATGCCCCATTAGTTTTCTACGTTGCAAGAATGTCACTACATTTATTGATGCATAAAAGGAGATGAGAGCGTTTTAAAGAAGCTGGGCATGAGCCAGCAGTGTGCACTGGAATCAAAGGTAGCCAACAATATGCAGGGCGTTATTAAAAAAGACTGCAACCAGTATATCAAGCGTATCTCCCTGTACTTAGCATTTGTTAGACAGAGTCTAGAATACTGCATCCAGTTTTTTGCAGTCAGATGAGGAACGGATGAACTGGAGCTAGTCCAGTGGAGGGCTGCTAGGACTGTCGGGAAGGCTGGAGCATGTCCCCTGGTAGAGCCGAGTGTGGCAACCCAGCTGGCAAGGCAGGTACCCCACCAGCCAGGGCCCTGTCCCATGGTACCAAGTGAGGCAGACAGTACCAAGCAAGAGTCTAGATTGCCAGGCAGGCTTGTGGCAATAAGTCAAGTCTAAGATCAAGTTGAGATGTGAATCATCAGGTCAGGATCAGGCCGAGTGATGGTCATTGTGGTCAGCCACGGTCCAGTTCTCACTGAGCAGGTCCATAGTGATGCAGCAGGTCTGAGGTCTAGAAGGGAAGTCACACCATTGGCCAGGGCCTGGATCAACAGAGCACGTGACAGTATACAGGCATGGCTGAAGACAGGCACATCTACAACATAGCTTGTGTGTGGACTGAAGGCTGAAGACAGAGCTTAAATGGAACCCTTGGGGCCATGGGCAGAGAATGGGGGTGGAGGCATCCAGTGGGGCTGATCAGAGCCTTTAAAGGCCTTTCACTGCACTTGGAACCTTGATATGGTATAAGGATTATACACTGAGGGGACTGGGCTTGTCAGCCTGGAGAAGACTTTAACGGGACATGTAGTAATCTGCCAGTACTTATGAGGAGGTTATCAAGAAGACAGAGCTAGCCTCTTTACATTGATGGTTGGATGAGGGACAACAAATATAAGTTGAAACAAGAGGTTAAGCCAGATATAATGAAAAAATTTTCTGCTATGAGGATTGGCAAGTGTTGGAGCAGGTTGCCCAGAGGGGCTGTACAATGACTCTCTTCACAGGTTTTCAAGGCCAAAGTGGATGAAGTCCTGTTGTGCCCTCATAGCTGACCCTATGTAGAATAGAGCAAGAGTGGAACTAGATTGCTTCATACTTAGTAATTATAAAAAATTAAATTAAATTTAAAATTAAATTAAATTTTGTTGTTGCTATGCTTAGGGCTTATGCTGGAAATGGGGTGGGGGCAGAACAGGGGGCTGAAGATACTTTCTATCTGAAAACTTGCTTTCCATTCATGATTCTTAATTTTAAAAGTACCTTTTAGTGTAACATCACTTAAAGGTGCTTTCTGGAATAGATCAAGCTGTGTTCTCTCAAAATTCATGGAGGAAGTGTGATGACTACAACATGGTGGTGGGCTTGGGAAAAGACGGCGTATTATTGGGGAAGAGTTCTTACCAGAGGGTTACCTTCTTTAAGTCTGTAGAAAACAGAATAAACACGTCGGGATTAGCAGAGCACTTCCCCATTTGTGGCATGGTTATTAATGAGCCTTTGGGTTGAGTCAAATTTTAGCGATATCCAGAGAACGTGAGTGGATCAGAAATAGGTCTTGGTCTTTTCCTCTCTACATGGCAGTGAAATTGTGGTGAAGTAGGGATGTGCTGAGGAACTGCCTCCTCTTCTCTCAGCACAATGCATGCTAGGATTTAATTTTGAGAAGTGCTCAATGAGAAGACACAAACTTTTATATATTTTGCTTGTGTGTAACAAGATGTTCTATGGGAGACAAGTGCACTCTGTTCTTCCTCTCCATCTCTTCTGGCCTCCTAAAGCTGACTTCCAAAGACTGTTTCTGCTGCTCCTGGTAGCCTCTCTCAGATGAATCTTGCATTCCTGAACGTCAGGGCTGTTTCCTGGGAAAAAAACATCAATTTGGTCTCATGGGTGACTTCTGGTTCAGTGACATACTTTCTGTACTTTCTGTAGAGTGTTTGTAATGAGGCAGGACGTTGTTCTCCAGTGAACGATGTTTGGATGGTTTCCTCATTTCACAGGTGTTTCTGGGAATATTACGTGTCTCTGTGAGTTGTCTATTGCTACAGTTAGACAGCACTGTGCTTCAGCTATCTTTCAACCCCTACCTCATGTTTCCTTCTAGGCTTGCTTTTGAAAGCACTTCCTCTTCAGGCTCTATTAAACTGTTTCTTCTGGTATTCCATGCACTTGCATTCATTGCTATCAAAAATAAATAGTTTGTGGCACAAGGAATGATCCTTGGGTAGAGCCCTGCTCCTTTTGCCTGCAGTTTGTTTGCAAGCACAGTAAAACAGGAGGCAGCTGACTGTTGTGCTTCACACAGGAGAAAGAACAGATAGGAAATGTGGGATCTCCAGCAGGTAACAAACTGCGTTTTCATGGCAGTGAGATGTATTAGGCTGTTAAACTGCCTGTTGGGGGAGGAGTGAGAAAATCCTGTTGTTGAAAAGCTTTTAAAATTAAGAGTATAAGACAGATAGGCATGTTCTGGCGATAGCTCCAGGCAGATGAGGCAGACTAAATCATAAACATATGCTCCAATAAGCCTTTAAGTGGACAAAGGTATTAATTGAGCTTAGCATTTCTTTGCAGTGGTGTGACTGTGATAACACTGAAATAATTAGATAAGTTTGAAAGATTTGGTTTGCATTAATCTTTGTTTCAAAAGGCATAACAGGAAATTTTTTATTTAAATTCTTTCAAAAGCGTTTTTTCCTTTTGCTGTCAGATTTCTCCTTTCTAATGCAAACTCTGTCATGCCAGTCTAATGCCTGATATTTCTGAAGGTGGAAGTGACTAATAGCTAGGGTGTTTATTTCCACGATCCCTGTTACAAATGCAAAAAAGGAAACAAACTGCATTAACTAGTGAAAAGCCGTTTGTGTTTCCGAGGCTAAGTCACTGCAACTCTCTAGAATCAGGTGAACCTTGTGAACTGAACTTTAGTTTCTACACTGATACTGTTAAAGTAAATTAGAACTGCCTTTGCTGTGGACAGTCTTCAGTGATTTACAATTGCTTGGAGTGATCTATGTATACTGATAATAAGGATGTGATGGGGTATATCAGTCTCATGCAGGCATAGGACCACAAGAGCTGTATTATCCCTAAGTGGCATGTGTGAGGAGGAGGCAGGGCTAGATTGAAGAAGGAGCTCAGGGGGAAGTAAGTGAAAATGCAGGAGTCTTGAGAAGGCAGTAAGCTGAGGGAGAGGAAGTCTGCAGCCCTCCCCTGGGAGGAAGGTCTGAAAAGGAAGGATGAGGTGGTACACTGAGCAGAGAGCTGAAGTGTCACACCCAGCAGATTTGAAGGAGATTTAACTCAAAATCCTGTTCCCTGTGCTAGGGAACAGGGATGACCTGAAAGCCTAGAGAGCAGAGGGCTCAGTGAGCTCTCTTGTACTTGGCGTTCACTCCTAATTAAAGTGATTTGACCTGAAGAATTAAGGGAGGCAGGGCTTGAAGTTGAAGGAATCCTGCGTTTAGGACACTGATGGGAAGGGCTCATAGGAAAGAAAATGTCGTGACAAAGCTAGACAAGTAGCACTTTCTGATTGGCAATTTCTGTATTGAGGGGTTGCACCGTTCTCTGTAACCTCTAGGTAATTGTTACTGATACCGAAATGAATGTGTCTGTAGAGGGCAAAGCCTGAGAGGCGGTGCCAGTTCCTGGTCTTTTGCAATTTGGTAACGAATGTTGCCTCTTAAAATGCTTCATCACAGTATATTGACAAGCACTGCTTTTATGGTGATTGCAGCCATACTCAAAGCTGGCATTGAGCACAGGCAAGGAGACTTTCTATTTGTATTTGCTCATTTCTAAGGTTAAATAATTCAAGAATGCTTTTGAAAGCATGTTTTCCTTTCTCTGTGTCTATTGCTGTTTTTTATGCATAACTCTGCATACAGTTTAGTATAAGGTGGTTCTGCCCAGGATGGTCAACTAGCTTTATTTTGAACAGTTCTTCGATTTCTTAAATTCGCATTTAAGCTTTGCATTTCATTTTGTGGTAAGACCATAACCTTATGTGAATGAAGATTGTTGATTTCCTTTGTTTGAGGAAAATGCAGCTGAAGTTATGAAGGAGTGAAAGCAATGTTCTAATAAAGTCTATCATGTTGTTTCTACTTGAGGACAGCGTGCAGATTATTGTTTATATGTATTTATATACATGCGGACAAAATGCCGTCAAGGGAATGGGATAATGGTTCTGGCAATAGAAAAAGAAGTGTACTAACAAGCAGACAGGAGCATGACTCCTTGTAAAATGAATACTAAATGACTGGCTTAAAAGCCTGTAAAGGAATTCTTCCAAATATGAATAGTTTAAAGCTTTTGTGTCATACAGCATAGCATCTGGATCTCTCCAGTGCTGCTGTGCTGTCTCACAAAGTTTTGCCAAGTAGCAGTGACTCTGAGTCACTGAAAAAGGCTCCTGCTGATCTGTTTGCTAGCAGTGGAGAAAGTGGTAGGACAGGCAAGACTTTTGCATTTCATGTCACCAGGGATACCATAGATAGCAACAGAAGGAGCTTTTAAGTTGTGTAGGCATTTATTGCTGAGCTGCTTGGTGCTGTAAATGATGCAGAGCTAGGGGGAAGAACTGCAACTCTTGAAATATTTCCAATGTATTTCCAATGTTCCCCTCACAACCACTTGGGATGGAGGAGATGGATCAGATGGGTCCTACACTGTGAAGATTCTCCTGTTTGAGGTGGGTAACAGGGAAGACCCAGGACCAGTTCTAGGTGAATGTGCATAAGAAAGCCATGGCAGAAGTAATTAATTGCTGGGAATAGTGATCTCTAGAGGGATATGAAAGAGAGGAAGATAACTCATTATGAACAGGAACTTTATGAAAGTGTTCTCTATTCCAAATGTGGAAGGACTGTGAAGCAGAGAAGGGGTCTTCTAAAGAGAACCAGAAGGAGGAAATGAAGACGGAGAGTCTTAACTTCCCACAACACTGTGGACATTCATCTGAGGACATTCAGTCTTCCAAATGCCATGTTGTCCCAGCTTATCCTGGTGGGATGGTCACCACAAAATATGTCCCAAGAGCTATACACGAAACTCTCCCCTTTTAATACTGTTTTTCTTAAAATAATTTCTCAAGACAATTTTTTTTCAAGCAGTAAGTTTGCTTTGAAAAATCCATCTTCATTAGGTTCTCACTCTTTTTTTTTTCTCTTAGGCTTTCCTTTTCTCACTACACCAGTTAGTTTCCTACTCTCCACAGACTCCCAGGCAATCTATTTATCTTGCTTTCTTTTGTGAAAGCAAAAAAGTTCTGGTTGTGTCTCATCCTAGCTTGAATTTCCCATCTATGTAGTTTCCATCTTCAACTCTTCCTTCTCATTCTATTCTCCATCAATTCCTTCTTGAACAACTAAGGAAGTTCATTCTATGGCAAGAGAACCACACATTTTGTTTTGCTGTCTGTAGTCAGTTTCTTCCTTACTGCTTTTACATTAAACCACAACAAGGGAAATAAAACTAGTTTGAGTCATTTAGATATGCAGCTTTTTTNTTTTTTTTTTTTTTTTTTTTTTTGTTCTGAACTGCTTTTTAAAGAATAAAAAGAAATTATGTTTCTTGCAGGAATCTCCACCTTTCTTTGTGCTTTAGCAAATAATATTGAACTCCTCTGTTTTTTAAACTTGAAAGTCACTTCTCAAAATCTTAAGGCACTTTTCTTTTTTGGACTGCTAAGTTGTCCCTCTCCTGTGTTCTCTAAGAGGTACTGAGAGGTTTTATTTTTTATTTTGAAGTCAGAAGAAGATAGCTATTGGACTCTTTCTGCTTGGATCACTGGACAACCCTGTTTACTGTTTCAAAGATCTGAAAATGTTTAGTGATGATTTAAATTTTATTAATAAAATTAAATTATTTTAATTTTATGAATAAAATACGCTTATCCTGTGCTTCAGGGACAAAATATCCCCATGGCAAACTTGAAACTGTCTGTGACAGCCAAAATAGATATTTACCTAGTGCTGATGGCATTAGTCCAAGACATTGATTTATAAAAGCAAACAGACTTTGCTTGCCCGTGGGACATTGATTTGAGGAACTGAAAGACAAGTGCGCTATATTTTAGAGGACCAAGTGTGGTGAGGTGCTTAATGGTTATCAGAAGTTAAGTGCCTACCTATCATTAAGCTTTCTAGAACATAAAGTACTTTTTGTTTTGTTTTGTTTTGTTTAGTTTTTTTCCCCTAGCCCTCGTATTTTTCCCTGCTCATTGCAGGGGGCTGGACTAGATGACCTTTAAAGGTCTCTTCCAACCATAACTGTCCACCTCAACATATACTACATATCAGTTCTATACATCTTCCATAAAGTGAACTACAACTACACAAACAGCTTGTTGCCGATGTCGGGCTCTGTGTCAAGCACATGCAGGCAACCAACCAACCAAACCAGCTCCCTAGGGACACAGGAGACAACTTTATTTCAGCAACTGAATTAATCATATTGAAGTCAAATGTGGCTTAGTAAAGATAAATACAAAAATATACAAATAATTTCAAGAATAAATAAGTTTCCCACGATTCAACTGCACAGATATTGGCTACTTAGTCAAACTGACTCCACACAGTCACTGCATTTAACAGCTAGGTAATCTGTCCAATCCACTGTTCACAGCAGAAGAAAATCAGGAGTCAGGGCTGCCTTCCAAACCAGAAGTCCTATATAATACAGAATCACAAAATAGTTTGGGTTAGAAGAGACTGCCTTTGATGCAGTGCTTAATTTGAGCCAAATTAACTCTTAAAACTGATTATGACAAGATTGAAGATGAAGGCAACTAATTAGCTCCATGTTTACTTTTCTTAAAAGCAGCATTAGTTAGTTTTGGAAACACCATTTTTGACATTTGAAATCTTGAAATTCCTTTCCGTCTTTAAAAAAATACCTTATATTGGAAATTGGAAAGTATTTATAAAATAATTATTTTTTCATAGATAAGCTCGAGTACTTTTTATGACTTCTAGACTCTGGAAACAGAGTCTCTCTGTTTCAGAATCTGGCATGATACAGTGAGGTAGGCTGAAAGAAAGCATTGATTTAAAACCCAACAACAGAATAATAGACACATTTCATAGAATCATAGAATGGTTAGAGTTGGAAGGGACCTTAAAGATCATCGACTTCCAACCCCTCTTCTATGATTCTATGAAATGTGTATTTCTGTTCACTAAGTTTGGAGAATAATCACAATTTTTTAATAATCAATTGATACATTTTGTGTGCAGCTGCAATAATTTTTATGGGATTTTAAACACTGGAGATGGCACTGTTCTGTGTCTCTCCTCCACACGGCTGGAGGAAGTGCTGGTCTCTTGCTTGTCAGCTTGCTATTTTTGCCGCACCCTTCTAACACTAGGATGGTGCTGTTACAGCTCTGAATGTACCAGTATGAATATGAGAAAGTGGGGTGCTTTATGTTGTTTGCTTCTCTGTGATATTCACTCCAGCAGTGGTTTGTTATACTAGAAGCAAAGATGAGACCAGTAAGAAAGTGGGACTAGTGCAGGAGAGTTCACCAGAAAACGTCTTGTTTAATTTCTGTTCTTGCTGCTGTAAACAGGTCATCAGGTGTCTTGGTGATGATAGGGGACGTTAATTCAAAGTGGAAGAAGCATTGGATTTTTCTGACTAGTATTTCTGATTTAATTGACATGTAAGTTTTGCTTTTCTCTTTAATCTCTGTTTTCTCTTTAGTTTCTGTGAGTCTGTTTTAAAATTTTGGCTATTATCATTATCAAATTTGAGTCCAGATGAAATCAGTGTGTTGTGCCCTTAAGACCAATGTTTAGACTTAGTCCATGTTCAGAAGCAGATTGGGTTTGACATAACTTTTCCTGTTGTTTCCCACCCTCCCCCCCAATCTCTCCTTTCTGCCTGCGGTGGGAGGTGAGTCCAAAAGGCAGTGAAGTTCACTTTGGTCTTCTTCACTTCTCCAGGTTTGGTCTGTGACGTTGGTGTACATCCAGTTACTTCAAGTAAGATCTCTGTGAAGGATACTGAGAGTCAGTCAATCTGGTCTTTAATGCTGCTCACATTAAAGGGGAGGTGACTTGGGCCAACACTGAACCTGTATGAAAACTTGAAAACTATGATCTGTTATTTTCTTGCTGAAAGTGCTGAGAGTGATTGAGAGTACCGTGGCTGTTGTTAGGGTTGTCTCCAAGTGCTGTTGTAGTTACCCAAGGAAATGTAACAGAGGAGGACAGTAATCTTCTTCATTATAGGCAAATATTCTTCTGTTTTCCTACCTGCCTCTGACATTTGAAGGGAAGGAAGCAGGGAAAACCAAACAGGGCTCCTGCTGATAGCAGTTTCATTAGTCTGTACAAGTTTTGTCTTTTCATGCAAGTGGTGTTTTCTAAACAAGCTTGGAAAAATAGACTCATCTTGGAGGTCTCCACTGTTACCCTTGTGTTTGGTGTCCTAGTGCAGCTGCAGGCCTATTACTTCGTGTTTTTACATTCCCTGTTGTTCCTCAAGGTTTTAGCCTTGGCTAAGAAGTGAGTGGAAAATGTAGCATTGCTTACCTTTTCTTGTGTTTCTGACATAGTAGAGGAAGCAAACTCTGGAAAGATGAGAGCCACCCTTCTGCCAAATGCCACATGTTCTACCAATGGCTGCAAGGAGCGCAACTTGGTAGGTCCTGTCAATGGGAGCAGCAAGAGATCTAATGGACCATTCGTGCACTTAGCCTGCCAAGGACTGTTGCGTGCCTCTGTGCTGCATGAGTAAAAGTTGTAAAGACAACTGCAGGCAAGGAATATTGTTGTCCATTTTGGGATAAGTGATGAGAAATTACAGTCTGTGAGGGGAAAAAAATATTCCCTGCAGTTGGAAAAGGTAAAGAATGTGTTAGGTGAGGCTAAGAATATGAAATGCTGAAGGTTTCCTTTACTCTTGTGTAAATTATCATTACAAATGATGCCATGCAATGACTCAGTCTTGCGGATATAGCAAAGATGGATTTTTCAATGTCAAGGCAGTTGTTCTGTTGTCTAACTGCTGTGGAAAATGTCACTTGTAGGACCTGTATGTTTCTGAGAGAAAAAAATTAGTAATGAGATGTATTAATAAGAGGTGTACAACTAATTTAAAATATGTGCATTTGCTATTGGACATGAGCACCTTCTGGATATTTCTGTTGCAAGAAAAAAATGTCGATTCCCGTGTCCTAGGAAAGCTGGGTTCTGTTCTTGGGTGATGGAGTCCACCAGGGAAAAGATAGCTGAGGGAGCCTGAAATGTTCCAGAATTTTTCTTTCTGTTCATCCATGTGCTACTTGAAATGATTGCTATATCGTTGAACTGTTTCATCTTGTTTCCACCCTTTAAAATTTGATACTGCAGAAATTAATGTAGCATTCTCTATAATGTTTAAACTACCGTGTGTTATGAAAGTGAGAATTCCCACAGCAGCCTTAACTCTTCCCCCAGAGGAGAAAGCACATTGAGTGTCTTAAGTTACACCATTATGTAGCACTGGGTGCTAGGATGTATTGTTTGGCAAATACTTACATTTCAGATCTGATCCAAGTCCATGGCAGTGTTGAAATATCGTATGCTAATTATGCTAGATTATATTACACTGGTAGAGGGGCATAAGTGTGATTCCCAGGATGCTGAAGTGTGAATGACATCATCAAGGAGTACAAAAGAATCCCTATGCCTCAGACAGTGAAGATAAATTGGGTATTTCAAACATTTTTCTTCCATGCATGGTAATATGCAATTTTCTCTCCATTATGTCACTGAAATCAATTTCACATCAGATAGAGATGGGATACTAATTTTTCAAATGGAAGTCTAAAAATTACCTGGCTGATCAGTGTTAGCTATGGGATTTCAGATACCCTTTACTGTAATTCCAGGATTTTCATTTCAAAGGTGTCTATTTCTGCTAAGAAGCCTGGACTTCATCATGCTGAGCAGAATGGCAAACCTGCTTTTTACTTTCGATGAAATATACTTACACATATTAAAAAGCTTGCCAGACTTGAATTCCTAGTGTCTGAGCAGTAAGTTTGTTGTTAAAATAAAATGTTTGAATCCCTTACTAGCATGTGGTGTTGCAGTACGGTGGAATGCTTCTACTTACCATTCAAAATTAAATGTATTGTATTGCAAAAGCTATTGCAGGAAACAGCTCAGTAGAGAAGTCAGACCTAGATGGTTAGTGGAGACAGTCTTCAGTTATATATTAAAACCACCACTTACTGTGATTTTTTTTTTAAATGTCCGTAAAGCACTGTAAGCCCTAACTGTTCTCACTGTTGTGTAATGGAATGGAATCAGAAAGAGCATGTGAGATGGTTTGTGATGGTATGCTTTTGGCAGCCGTTTTAAATAAGGTGGACATTTTTACATATAGCGTGTATTGAATAATGGGTTTTAAATGTTTGAGGTGCTGTTGTAAGGGGCAAGTTGGCACTATGCTTTACCCATGTGGTGGACTGTGGGATCTTCTAGGGTCACCCTGTATACCTCTCGGGGGCAATTTTGTGTTTCACTTGTCTAGTTTGTTTTGGACCGTGAGCTCCCAAAATCTTTCTGCTGTGCCCAGCAGTGAGGTGCAGAGGATGGCCTGAGAAGTACTGTACAAATGTAGGCAGGAAAGTTTAATTCAAGATGAGATCAGACAAGCAAAGATAGAAAGAGAAGTATGAGAACAGACTTAAGTTATCTGGTTGTCTTAAAGAAATAGCTTGATGAAACAGTTGTTTTCCACAGTCAGGCCAACGCTTCATTTGTGTCTGATTTGAGTGACTTCTTGGCGTTGGTCTCTGTTCTTTGTTACATGAGGAACTTACCCAGTTAAATAGATAATGTTATATCAGGTCTTCAGGAACATTATTAGAAGTCCTGTTAAGGTAGCATGAGCTAAAGAAGATTCCTCTGGGCAGCAGCCTTGGGGTTGGCCTTTGGCCAAGTCAGGGTAATTTCATTTACAGGGGTTTCTGTTTTTAAACTGGATTCTGAAGCCTTGAAGCAGAATTCTAAATGATCCTGTCCTGTAAGGCATTAAGTAATACAGTATAGCTAAATTTTAATGTGCCGTAAACTTAAATATCCATATATGAGAGCACCCCACTGGCAAAAGATAAATTACTTAAGCAGAATGGAAGATTATTTATTCCGGAGATATTGTTAAGAGTTATTGCTGTCTCTTCTCAAGTTGCTTAAACCTAAAATATTTCCCACCATCATTAATTAACTTCAGAGGTTCTTTTTGGTGTTACACTGCCACCAGGAAAATGTGTTTTCTTATTACTTCTTGTCCCTTGGAATATCGGATTTGTGGCTCTCTCCCACAGGTAGATTTTTAATTAATTTTTTAATATGGAGAAAAATTTCACTTGAGTCTTCAGTGGCGTGTGTAACCAGATCTCCTTATGAATGGTAGGGTGAGGCTCTCTCTTACTTTTTTGTCACTGGAGGAACGTGGTCACTGACGAAGCGCCATTTTCTGCTCTTCCTTAGCTTGTTGTCCCTATTGCTTGTCACCAGCCCCCTGAAGAGCGATGTCCCTGGGTGCCTTCCATACGGCAGTTCTTGAGCATGGCTATCTCTGAAAGCAACTGGATAATGCCTCTCTTGGTCTGAGCTGACCTGTGCAGCATGTTTTGTTGCATGCAGCGCATTGTCTGCATCTCCATGATGAAATGGAAAGGCCTCATTTTTAATAGCGATATATGTATGTTGATATGTTAGCCTATTGGGCATCTGTAAACTAAATTCTTAATAGTTTTCAGTCTTTTTATTATCAGAATTTAAGCATTTTTATTGGAGGCAGTCTGCACAGTTAACTCAAACACACTTTGAACTCTGACTTTTTGGTATTTAAATTCTGTTCATGCCTGCTCTGCACATCACACTCCTACTGCTCAGCTCCTGAGAGGCTATGTATGGTTAGGTGTAATTTGTCTTAAGAAACAAAGAAAATCACAGAATCATAGAATGGCTTGGATTGGAAGGGAACTTTAAGATCATCTTGTTCCAAAGCCCATCCACTTCCAGGGATGGACCATCCACAACTTCTCTGGGCAGCCTGCTCCAGTGCCTCACCACCTTCACAGTAAAGAATTTTGTCCTGATGTCTAATCTATATCTACCCTCTTTCAGTTTGAAACCATTGACCCTTGTCCTATTACTACACTCCCTTATAAAGAATCCAGCTTTCTTGTAGGCTCCCTTTAAGGACTGGAAGGCTGCTATAAGATCTCCTTAAAAGAGTCTTCTCTTTTCCAGACTGCAACCCAAACTCTCAGCCCTTCTTCATAGGAGAAGTGCTTTTGAAAAAAAGTTGGTAGGTAAGAAGAATAGCCGTTAGGTTAATCCCAGTTCTTTCCCTTCTATCAAACTAATTAATCACTCTTCCCCTTTGTGTTCCTACCTTGTGGTACTGGGAGGCCCTTAGCTTGTTCTCAGCCCAGTGCTGTTCTTGACTATGCTACTCAGCTGTTTTATCTTTTTCATCTGCCAGTTCCCTCACTGCCTGCTTCTATATTGTCCTCAGGCTGAAGGTCAACTGACCTAGAATAGTGGAATTTTTCCTGTCCTCACTCCACAAACACTTAAGAAGGAAAACAGGGGAATTGGGAAACGAATGGTCAGTTAGCTAGTATTTGGTGTTGAGCATCTGAGGACAGAGAATGCAAAGCAGTACTATTAGTGGGAAAAATATGGCATAGATGCAGTATTTCTTAGGATAGGAGAGTGTTATGGTAATGTTAATACCAGTTACTAGACAAAACTGATATAATGATGTATATTTTTTTGTCATATTAATTTTTGTAATCCTTTTAAAGTGTTCATGAAATTTAAGGTAAAACCAGAAAACTAAGTTGTTTCAGGTGTCATTTTTTAAAGTAGTTTTGATTTTAAAATATATTTGCTATTTTATAAACATACTTTAAAAGAGATAATGTTTAACAATTGGTGAATATTGTCTCCATGGAGTTATTTGTGGCTTAAATAGTGTTTATGTATCTAATTAATGCTTAAGGGTTATATGCTTCTCTGACAGCATTTCCTACTTTCTTCTTACATGCCTTGTGCATATTAATAATAGAAACAGTCAGGAAGAAGTTATGGAGGCTGTGTGTTGTGACATGTACATTTTCTTCACTATTTTGATGTTAATTTTTTAATGGTTGCTATACAATTTAAACTTCTAGCATTGTGAGCAGTGTTGCTTAGAATGTGCATTATTAATCCTGTTTTTCTTCTTGTGGCTTGTGATTCTACATCTGCTTCGTTTACTGGAAAATGGAGATGTGCTAAGAGCTGATTTCTGTATGGGAGACCTCAAACAGAAAAGGTGTGCTCTTTGTCCAGCCACACCTGTGTTATTTGTTGCAGTTTTGGGTCATTCCAGAGACATGCATGATGAGAATAGGGATCTGGGGATGAATTGCGCATTGATATTTTTCAGTTTTGAATAAGAAAATTGGCAAGCTAGCAAAATTGGGTTTTTTCCTTGTAATTTATTATTATAATCTTGTTAATTACAAAAAAAAGAAGATAAATTTGTGGAAGGGCAGCAAGAATGACTGTATAAGAGCACTGTTTTTTACCTTTGGCATTTACTGACATTTGTATATGACTTGTCTTTCAAAGCTAATGGGTGAAATAAAAATATTCAGGACAGCATTGACCTTTGTTAAATTTTTTTTTTTTTACAAGTCACAAGTGTTTGCTGCTTTACTCTTCAGTCTGCTTGTTTGCTTTGGCTTTTTGTGGGATGTGTGCGGTTGGTTTGTCTGGATTTTGTTCTGTGTTTGTTTTCTTTGTTTTTGCTTTAAAGCTGCTCACAGTGCATCATTTATTTATTGGTATGATGCCCTACGCAATGAAGACTTAAGCTGGCAAAGAGCTGGTGCCAAGGAATGTACTTTTTTAATGTTTCCTGCTTTTGTTATTTTCTTGCGAGTGCTTCCTTTGATAGCAAGGCAGAACAATACATTCACTAAACTCTGTGTTTTCGTTGTGGTGTGGGTTTTTTTTTCTTTTTTTTCTTTTTTTTCTTTTTTTTAAAAACAATTGTTACTTGTTCAGGAACAGTGGTTTACAGTTGGCTAGTACCAGTCATCTACAACTGGTGAATGAGGGTGCAGTTGAGTGAATATAGCCAAGCTCGCACAAATTCCTATTTGTTAAGCATCCAGGGCTACCCAGTTTGAAATGTATTAAAGGGAGCTGATGAACCTTAGATTAATGAGAAAATTGTAGAGGTATGTGGAATGAAAAAGTGTGGGCATGGAGATTTTCACTTTTAAGGGAGGGTGTGTAAAGAGAGAGGAAAAGACTAATCTTCAACTAATACAACTGTTTAGCGACTTTGTTCAGTTGTTGTTCTCTGCACTCAGTTTACCGAAAGCTGTAGATATTTGTGTACCCTTGTTTCAAAATAACATCTGTTAATTCACCATATGCATTTTTATTTGCATTATCATAATTCCATGGGTACCCACTCAAACGTATGAAGTACTTAAAATTGAAAATATATAGTAGTATTATACATGCCATCCTAACTTTTAATTTGGTAGTCTTCTAAGATTCTTAAAAGAAAGATTTTGCTTGCTTTCTGTCATGTACAAGAAGGGGGGGTTCACTGAAATTCAAAGATGGGAAAAATATGAAAGAAAATTGTGTACTTCTTTTCATGCAACATGTCATCATTATAGATTGTAAAAGTCGTTGTCAAGGTTGATGGTGAGGCTGTGAGTTTAATGCATTTAAAACAGTTTAAGGGTACAGTTCAGCAACAAATAACTAAATACAACACTCAAGAAATCCTACTTGTAGAGAGATACTAAATGTTTGGTTTCAGCTCTTAAGTTTATTTTCCACCTATTAAGTTAAATTTGGGATTTTCAAGTGGGAGCAATTTCTCTCTTCACTGACTGCTGTGACATTCTTGTCCCTTCCTGTCAGAGTATCTCCCTTTGCATTTCAAGACTGCACATGATGCAGTATTTTAAGTGAAGCATCAACAGCCTCTCTGTCATGCTGTGTCTCCTCTGAACTGACTATGGTGCTCACAAACTCCTGTCAGGGGACCAGTGAACTTCTGGTACTGGAAGAACACGGTACATGAGCAAGTCACCTAGTGACAGAAAGGTTGTTGCATGAGATTGGCTGTTTATTATTCAGCAAAAATGGAGGTGTTTTCTTTTTCTGTCATGCAGTGTCATGCAATGGGAAAGCATTAGAGGAGTGTCAGGAAAAAAAGAGAAAGTAAACAGGCTGCAGGCCCCTGGGGAATTAGTCTGCCCGCAGCTGTGGGATGGTCAGCAAAGATGATGGGAAATGGGCTTTGTGGGAGATGTTATAAAAATAGATGGATGTCAGACTAGCTGTTGTCCTAACTCCGATTCCCGAAGGATGGTACATCTTCTGGTTTGTTATCTGAGCATGCCCATGCAGCACAATTATGTTATAATGTTGAGAATGTGCATAGAGCATTGTTATGAATCCATGGAGCTGAGCAAAGTGATTCTGAAACTTCTGTACTTGATGAACTCTGGTGTCCTTGACTGTAGAGACTTTGACGTTCCTATGAAATATTTATAAACATCATTCTCTCTTTTAAAACTATTTATCTTTTGTTTTCCTAAATATTTAAATGTGCTTCAGAGATCCAGGATGCTTACTGTGATGTAATACTTACTGCTGATACTGGTGTGAACAGCATGTAATTTTTTGACAGATTCCACAAAACAAAAGTAGCTGTGTAATGTGGGTGACTGTTTCTGTATGTGTAACTGAGAGTCATGGGAGCAACTCACAGCCAAGTATTACATCAGACTCCACTTACCAGGCAGCGATTTGGTTTGGCCGTGCTGGGTTATTGCTACTCTCAAAGTTTGTGACAGCAAGTCTACTTATGACTGACAAGTTTTAATCTAGATTAGTAACATTAAATATGGGTCACATCATTAACTGTTGTGGTCAGATACTTGACACTATTCTACAACTGGCAACCTTCGTGCCTATGATGACCTTTATGGAGCAGATACAGTAAGGAAAATGGTACTATAGAGGTGATACACAGGCCAAGGGTGACTGTCTGCCTCGTGGAAACTTTCCAAAGACTTGCTTCCAGCCTGATAAAACGTTTGTGTCTGTATGACCTTATGAAGGGAGTGGAGACACTGATTTAAATTTTCTTGATACAAATTCTGCCAGCTAAGCACATAACCTGTAGGTGAGCAGCACAAATGTTCCTAAATATGCCAGCACTCCTTGTGAATGCAGAATAGGAAACACCATTTAAAAAACATTTATAAATGCTGCTTCAGGCCTGCTCTTAGGCTATAGTAAATACAATCCCCGATCTTGCAAAGACAATAGTAGGCATGTAATATCAGACACCATGTTCAGAAAGTCCTTGATTATTGCTGACTGAAGTATACCTATGGTATCACATGGAGGTATTATCTGAGTCCTGAAAGTGGAGCAGATGTGTTGTTACAATGTTAAAAATGAGATAATCTCTCTTATCTCTCAGCAGGATTAATTAGGTTAGGAGCAGCTCTGTCCCAAAGCAATTACACTGACACTGGTTCTCCAGTAAACTTGGTCATTACTAGCTTAGAGTAAAAGCTCTATATTTCATACAACAAACGTACCTACGAATAATGAATCTGCTGATTTCCATTGAACTATGTACATTATATCTAGCTTTAGACTTGGCCCTAACAATGCAGGTGCAGTGGTGATTTTTTTTCCTAGTCATTAAATCTTTGATTGGTATTTTGCTTTTTTAGGCCATTAAATAGCTTATCTGTTAGAACATTTATCTTTCCTCTATCAGTACCTAATATTCTTAGGAAAAAGTAGTTTTTGGCATGCTAACCATATTAACTTTTCAGCATATTAATTTTATTCTTAGTTTTGTTACTGGTGCTCAGGAGTTCATTTAATTTGCTGGTAAAGGAGTTTATGCCTTCAGAGAAGGTTTCCCTCTGAGCTTTCCTTGTTCTGTGTGCTAGTTAAATTCAAGTTAAAATTCATATGTGGGATCTGAGGAGGAAAAGAGAAATTTTTCAGTTAAGCTTATATATAAACAACTTACTTTATTTAAAGTGACTTATAAAAGCTAGTGTTCTCCTTTAGTTTTAACATTTGCTTTTAACATTAGCTTGGGCAGTGGAAATAGGTGATTGATTCTTTTCTCTTTTAAAATCCTAAACATTTCCTTCTTCAGCATCAAGCAGAAACTTTGCTTGAACAATGTTTTCAGTTTGCATAGAAATATAGGGCTGAAGTTGAATAAAAAAACCCCTCCCATAACTTCATGTAGCCAGCTGCTGTGGGGCAGAATCGCATTTTACAAAGATGTTTGAAAACCTTTGTTTTAAAGACAGGAGTAGCCCACCGCTTTCTTAAAGATCTGCTTTTTAATTTTTAGCTTTACAGGGCTTAACAAGACACCATAATAAGCAATTTCTTAAGTATCTTTTCAGTCTTCCTCTTGACTAGCCTCTGCGTTAACGTGAACACTAGAGGGCGATTGAAACACTTCAGAAAACCAGCCGGCTATAGAGCAATGCAAAAACCCTGGAGAGCAGAACAGCTTTCATTTTTCATTACTAGAAAAAGCGAGTTTTGTTAAACACCTATTACACAATGTTTATTTTTAGTGATTAATTTGCTTTTATTTCAGTCCTCTCAAAAACTAAAACTCTAGCTTTAACTTCATAGCTTTCTTTGTGCGGCAGCGGTTAGACTGATGGACAGTCAAAGAGCGAGAACTGTTTCACATTTTAGTATTGTTCCTGTATGATTAGATGGGTGTTTTGAACCACCTTGTTTCAAAACAAAGAGAGAGATGCCAGAGATGAGAATGTATTCAAGATCTTTGCTGTTAATTTTTCTCAAGAAAGTAAAAGTTTGGTTTATAGCACTTCCAATTAATTTTGTAGGTTTTGTTACTATGTAATTTTAAATTAAATTCTGGAACATTTGAGTTGATCTTTTCATATTGTATCCTTCAAAGTCATCTTTTTTTCCCTAGCAGAGCTTCAAAATAGCAACTCCTGTCATTCCGGATGTTATTCTACCCTCTCAGCAATCAAAAACCATAACCCAGTGTGAAGACTTTAGGAACGAAAGGTCAAAACAGATAAAATTGATTATTTGCAGAGCTTACATGAAAATTGCCACAGGAGTTTTTCTTGGTTTAAACCTACAATTTGAGACATTATTATTTTTTATTACGAATTTGTGGTGAAATAAATAGTGAAACTGGGTACTCTTTGTAAGTTGCTTCAAGGTTGTATTGTCAGAGATGTGATATTAATCTGTTCTGTCTGTAAAGTAAGAATCTATTCTGTCTTGTGAGTTGGTTGCTTATGTATCTTTTTGGGTTTTATTTCCTCTCATCCTGTTTTGAATCCATTACACTTCTTGCAAGTGTTGAACAATATTTTTCAGCAGCTGAGTGATCGAGTGTTTATTTGCACTTGAAATTTGAATGGTATTTGGAACAGTAACAGAATAGTATCAGTAAGCCTTAAAGAAAGAAACTCTTTGTCTCTTGTGGTTAGTTTAAGAGATTAATCTGATTTTTCCTTGACTTGGTGTCAGATGATTTGTTTCCCACTCTACAAATTATGTGATCTGAAAAGTCACTGGTGCCTCTCTTAGGGACATATTGCGCTCTAGCACTTTTGTAGTGACAGTAACGACATAGTGTTTTCCTTCCAAGCTAAGCTTCTGGAATTGTGTATTTAGAAAAAAATCTTACCTGTTTTTATCAAAGCTTTTCTTTAGCTTTCAGAGTCAGATAGAATTAAAATACCTAGGTTATAGGCATTAGTAAGAAGGGG
>VZRU01004111.1:190138-224074 GCA_013398155.1 Pedionomus torquatus | reverse complement strand
CCCCCGGGTTTGCAGACTGGGCACTCTTGGAGGCTGCCTTTACGAACTGTGCAGGGCTAGTGCTCTTAACCGCTATGTGGGAGCCAAAAGCTGTGAAGGACAATATCAAAATCCTTACTAATAAATAGAAAAAGCTTACCATTCAAAAGACTACTTTAACACCCTACGATGTTACTGTAGAAACTATTGAAACTGAATTGTGCTCAGATCTAGGCAGTCTTTCACAGGCTGGGCATACTTTTTCTTTCTGTATCTACATACAGATTGTAGGTTCCCTGAACCTCTTGACAAAGTGGCCATTGGAGAGGAGGAAGGGGGGAAAAAAATCGAGAGGGGGTGGAAAAAAGGAGAGGAGAACAAAAAAGAAAATGTCAATCAACTTTTACAAGTACAATAGATGCTCATTTGAGTTGTTTTTTTTTTCTTCTTTTTCTGTAGAACTTACTATCTACTTTAAAATTAAGGTGTGAAACATCTATGGTTAATGCGCATTTCAGCAAATTTTGTAATCTGTTATTAGTTTATATGTCTGAGTCTATCAAAAGGAAATCAAAACCGCTTCATTTCCACAATTTTTAAATCTTTGATTTATTTATTTATTTTAATCAAGAAATAGACTGAAGGAACAACTGACTCGGGAATTAGTAAATACTTAAGAATGCAAACTATTTTCAGGGTCAGGGATAGCTCATTCACAGCTAGGAAAACTCACAGGATTTGTAAGATTTTAAGTCCAGCGCTGTCTTTTTCTTGTGTAAATTGTTTAGTCCCATTAGCTTGACCTGGCAGCGCTCCATAATTAGTGTATTTCTGTAAACATCTATATGTCAGAAGTACCCAAGCAACATTCTCATGGGCAGTTTGCCAGGAAACTGAAGGCTTCACCTAAATTGCATATTGCTAGGAATAATCTCACTCTCAGCTGTTCTTATCACTTGTTTGTTTTTTGCTTAGTCCTCCAGCTGGGACACTACAAGTGCCAGTCAGTGGTGGCATAGGTTGCAGCTTCGTAGTGTATTTGCAGGGAGGTACAGATGAGAGATACTGAAGCTAACAGAAAAATTGTCCACCCTAGTTCCAACGTTTTTGAAAGAGAGAGAGTACCAGCTGTCAGAGCATAATAGAACGTCCATGGCTGCAGCTGTAATTCTTGAACAGTCTGATTTCAACTCATTGAGAGATCCAGTGCAGCTTCTAGCAACAGTAATTCTAATGACCTGGGACATACAGTTTTGTCAGTCTGTCCCCTGACCACAATATGAGGCTTCATGTATTTGAGACACAGGTTTGAAGGGTTGGCCAGGAAGTAAGTTTTGTCTGGATGATAGTTTAGACACACTTTGTATTAATTTTCAACACACCTTCTAGAGAATAGATTTTCTCATCTAAAACATGCCTTTGCTTTGAAGATGGAAAGGTTTTTTAATACTCTGTGCTACTTAATATTTAAAGTATATGTCAACCCTCCATGATGTGATGAAACACATGGTTGGGTTTTTTTCCCTAATGCTTTTTATTTAGAGTGGCTCTGCACTGTTTGGGCACTAGCTTTCTTATTAAAAAAAATGTAATTCATTAAATAAGTGTCTTCCCAATACTGTCATATATATATGGGTTGGGGAAAATAAATGATTGAGCGTCAGCAAGATTTTCTGTACACGGCCCACGCTGTATTGCAGATGTTACATGTCATTCAGTACTTTCTTTGGATTTTTTTTCCCCAATAGATTGCAATTTTGCCATTCTGTATTTGCTTTCTTGAATATTTAAGGTTCACAAGGTAGATAAAGTAACTCTCAAAGGGGTAAGTAATGCTGAAGGTTGTGTGGATGATAAAAGAAGCTGCGGAGTGCTAAAACCATATAAGGCAGCCTGAGAAAAAAATCCCAAACCAGAACTTTTCAGAAATTTTGCTAGATGGGATTGTGCTAGTAAGATGTATTGAACTTCTCAGAACATAAGAGATTAGAAAGAAAGGAATCTCATTGTGGTGGATTCTACAGGTAAACAGGAAAAACAGGAGGTTCATGCAGACTGGAAAAATATGTCATTTAGTGGAATGTTTGTAAGTTTGTAAGTGTAACTGTGCTAACCAAGTGAATTATGTTTCAGAAATGTGTCCAGGGAGTGGGAGCTTTCAAATTTACAAGTAGTAGCCATTCAGTATGATGGAAAACAAATTGGAACACTAAGAGTTGGGATAAAAAAAAAAAAAAAAGCATAAAGCTATAAATACGTTGCAGATAAGCAGTAATATCAGTGTGGGAGCTCAGTATTGCAACTTATTTCTTATATGATAATTTTTTTCCTTTGTAGATACATATCAGCAAGCTTCCTGTTGGAGTTGCAGTTTAAATAAATCCTTTAAGTGGGAAGATTGAGTGCCAAGTTGAATTTTGTTGATGTGATGGCACAGTATAAATTTCCAGTCTGTCCCATTTAAGGGTGGGACTGAGGCACACGGCATGTCTATACTGGCAAAACTAGTGCAGAAAAGCCTTCATTGTCCCATTGGGGGCAGTACTTGCTAAGGTAGTGCTTCGTGGTCGGTGTTGTACTCTGCCCATTCAGTCAGTAGTGCTCATTAGAGCTCTAGCCTTGCTTTCAGCTTCTTCCATTCCCTTGTTTCTGTAAGTGTTGTTAAAGGGTATTGTGGGCAAAGGCTGTGGCTTGGAGATTTCTGGTGTCTGGGAGGCTGGATCTGCCCCGCAGAATGCAGGTCTGAGTAGAGATCCTTGAGGTAGTAACAGGGACTGTAGCTGTTCAGGTGGTGTGACTTCTTGGTTCAGTCATAGCTTCTTTGATGTGTGTCAGCTAGGGTCCACACCTTGATCCTGTGTGTCAGCTACAGTCCAGTCCAGCATCTCAGTCTTGTGTTAATATGACAAAACTTTGGAAGATACCTTTGCACAAACAGTGTGAGACTTTTCTTATTTTAGAAAAATAAATAAATAAATACATTTTTACACTAAGGGGTCCAAGATTTGCTTCATAACTAAAAGTTTCTATGGAACTGAAACCAGAATTGAACTTATGCTCAGTTGAGATGAAATAACCTAAGAGGTAGCTGCAGGATGAAGCTGCAGAAGTGCAAAAAGTGTAGTGAAAATAATCTCCAGCAATCAGCTGGGGATACTGTTGAGCTCTTGATCTAAACTGTAATGTTTCTCTTCCTTATGTAAATCCTGCCCTCTGGCCAAAGTGCTCATTTCCATAATTGCTGTGTGGCTGATTCTCCAATATACAGTGTACATGAACATTGCTGTTTTTGTTGGCTCAAAACTTCCAAGTGTTTATCAGCAACAGAGATTCCTCATCAGCTTCTTGCTCATTACAGCTGGAACAGGGAACTGCCAAAACATTCTTGAAAGAAAAAAATAAAAGCAATGCAAATGTAGTGGTCAAAGAGCCAAGAGGGAAAAAGTGCTTAAACCTTTCATTCCTCCCCATGCACAATTTCTGTTCTTTTTTCCTCACTGTTCCCTGCTGAGCTTTAATTCCTAGACAGCAGAAGGATAGAATCTCCACTGCTATGTGAAACTTGACGTTCCCCAAAGTGTGTTATAAAGAAGGGTGTTTATTACCATTCTCCTACTGGATGTAGAATTGTTACCTGAAATAAAAGCTCTCAAAACCAGAAGTAGTTTAGAGAGGAGTTACTGCTGTATTTGATGTTAGGTGCTGGGTGGAAATCTGCAAATTGAGCACCCCTTATCAGGGACACTAACCCATCATTTATATACAAAAGATTCTCATTATTCCACCTACCTAGTACATAACTCCTCTTAGGCTTACATATTCATTAGGATGACCAAATACCCCTTTTGTACATGTGTATTAAATTTTGCGGTGTCTGCAAAACACATCTGCTCAGGTGTGAGTTCCTTGGTGGTCATTTGGGTGGGGATACCCTTCCTCACATTATTCTTTTAAGGTATTGAGTTGTCTTGGGACAGTAAGAGTTTACTGTAAGTTTGCCAGCTTCTTGAGGCTCATAAGGATGTTCCTTGGAGTAGCCACAGTTCTGTCCTAATTGGTACATTCTTTGCCACCAAGAGAAGAGAGAAGCTTGAAGTCATTAACTGCTTCTTGTTATCCCATCCTTACCACTATCAGCTTGTGTGACTAACCATTTTCTCACACATTAAGAAGCTCAGGAATTAACTATTTTCTCACACAGAAGGTTAGTAGGAAGCAAACAACATTTTAGTTAGTATATGGTTATAAACAAAGCAGAAGCCTGTCTTTGGTAACAGGATCCTAAAACACTGGTAGCACCTGATGTAGATACCTATGAAGTCCATGTTGCACCTGAGAGGAGAAGCTGGAAATTTCCTGCAGCCAATATGCTGTGGTTTCTTACTTGAACTGTCAAACCACATGCCTTCATTTGAAGGTATAACTTCTAATTATAAGCTTATTCACTGTTCACCCAGGTACTGTTTGTTTTCCTGATTTTCCTATAGTCTTGTTTCTAATAATATGTGCAAGACCTAGGTTATTGCAGCTTCTATCAAGAAGTTTGGTAACATGTAAATGCTAAGCAGCACCTCCTTGATATGAAAGATGAGGCAGCAAGGAATTATTGTTGAGGGATACTTCTTTCTAGTGAACATACTGCACTATGATTATTTGTCTGCTGTGGAGTGTCATCCCATGTTCTGTAACTCAAAGTCACTAGAATCAGAAGGCTGCAGTGTAGGCTGGGATGCATTTTATTTGTTGGGCTGCATCTCTGTAAAACTACAGATTAATGTTCCATCTCCAGTTGAGGTAGGATGGCCCTGGGACCGAGATGAAGCGTTGCAGCAGCAGTCCTCTTATCTAATCCAGTTCCAGAAATGACAAAAGGTAATATGCCATCTGATATGTTTTATGCACGGTAGACCCAATCATCAAGGGCCTGGCCGATTGCCAGCCAGGACCTGAGTAGGGCAGTTTCAGAATGTGCTTGTGGTGGTCATGAATGTCGAGTTTCTGATGCCTCTCTGAAATGACATGTAGTAACAGCTGTGCATTCCTATCCCACTGCATAGCAGGAGGGGGATTCGTGTTCTGATTCTTATTTATTTGCTAGAGTGAGCTTCTGATTGCCTTCCAGGTGGTGGTCAACTGACTCTCACTTGAGTGTCTTGATGGTGCCTGTTACAGCAGAAAACTCCAGGAAATGGGAGGGAAAAGAATGGTCATCAGTCTTCAAAGAGCATTTTACTAGGAACCTGGGATGATTAGGAGTGCGTTGGCCGCATAAAGCCATAAAAAGATATTGGGGAGTGGAGAAATTCTCATCCTGGTTCTTTAAACAGCTTGGTGATGTTGGTTGGTTTTATCAGCCTCTGCTTCAGTATTCCCATCTGCTAGATGGGATACTGCTTGTCAGATGTATTGAATTTGACAAAATGCAATTCATTCTCATGCAGCCAGTTACTAGGGACTGTATTTTTCTATTATAACTTCGTGTAACCAGTATGCAGAAATGGGTGTCCATGTGAAACAAAGGAGTAAAAAATAGTAACTTAAAAAAATTCTGCTTTTGTTTCATATAATACATCATCACCGCTGCTTGTTTAACAGCTTTTGAACAAGCTTTTGTTTCAAATAAGATGCTGACATTCTTGCAAGAATTACTGTTTTATTTCCCCCACCTCTAAAACTTGTAATAAGCTGCTGATTCAGGAAGAACTCCTATGTCCCTTCACCTTGTGTTCTTTCACTGCTATATGTTTTCCCTTCCTCAGGTCCTCAGCCCAGTCTAATTACTGACAGTGCAACAGCTGCTGCCTCTGCACTGCTGAAATTGCTGTGTCTCTCTGCTTCGGTGAATTCCCCTTTTATATCCAGGTTCAGATGAGATCTACTCTCCGCCTGTGCCCCTTGCTTTTGTCTCCTGTTATCTAATGACACAAAGCATTTTGGTGTACAGTTTGCATTAATAAGATGAAAGCACAAATTGCCCCACAAAAAACCAAACAAACACCGAATAAAACTGTATTGTGTGAGGCAGTGGCTCATTTGGAGCCTTATTTTGACAGCTTTAGATTGGAAAAGAATCCCACTATGCATCTTCATGTCTCACTGAACTCTTTCTTCAGCGAGCTGCAGTCAGCTCCCTTTCCTGCCACCTCATTGTCTCATCAGAAATATGCAAATATCCAAGATGCAGAGCAACACAAAAGGATGTTGTGTCTGTTCATGTAGCGTAAGTATATACATGGGACAGGACAACATAGTCTGAAAATGTAATTATATACAATAATAATAAAAAAAAAAGAAAAAAAAAGGAGTGGCAATGGAAAACATGTATGCATTATTCTAGTCCTGATCCTTTCAGAACAAAGAACAAATGTGGATGATGCTATTTCAGTTGCAGTCTGTATTTCTTGGTCTATAAGCATGCACGAGAAGAATCAATTAGCGACAATAAATGTAAAATCACAAAATAATTACCAGTAATGTGTTTAAGGATGGCCTTCTGAGAGCTTGCTTTCTTTGCTCTTTCTGGTCCACTCCGGAGCTCATATATCAAGTTTAATAAAAACCCAAACTAATCTCTTTTTTTGCTTTTCTACCACATGAAGAATACATTTAAAGGGCTTAGTTTCTTTTATATATTTTGTTTACTAAGGTTATTTGACCCTCTACACTAGAAATTCAGATGCACCAGTAGTATGACAACAACAAGATTAGTACAAAGTTATTACCAAGTAAGGAAACAGGTGGGAAATAAGGGGGCAGGGGTACATTAAAGCTTTATCCCTTCTTTCTGCCAATTGTCCTTTTTTATTAGAAAGCTATTTTGCATTTGTTTTAGTTGCCATTAAACTTTGCTCTTTCAAGCTCATTTTTCACAACCATGGAGACCAGAATCAGAATCTCCACTCCCTTCCCACCATTACCTGAATAAATAAGTCTCAGAAACCAGAAGTAGTTTAGAGAGGAGATACTGTTGTATTCGATGTTGGATGCTAGGTGGAAATCTACAAATCTAGCATCCCTTATCAGGGACATTAACTCATTATTTATATACAAAAGATTCTCATTATTCCACCTACCTAGTACATAACTCCTCTTAGGCTTACATATTCATTAGGATAACCAAATACCCCTTTTGTACATGTGTATTAAATTCTGGAAAACACATCTGCTCAGGTGTGAGTTCCTTGGCGGTCATTTGGGTAGGGATACCCTTCCTCACATTATCCTTTTAAGGTTGTCTCGGGACAGTAAGAGTTTACTGTAAGTTTGCCAGCTTCTTGAGGCTCATAAGGATGTTCCTTGGAGTAGCCACAGTTCTGTCCTAATTGGTACATTCTTTGCCACCAAGAGAAGAGAGAAGCTTGAAGTCATTAACTGCTTCTTGTTATCCCATCCTTACCACTATCAGCTTGTGTGACTAACCATTTTCTCACACATTAAGAAGCTCAGGAATTAACTATTTTCTCACACAGCAAGGAAACAAACATTTTAGTTAGCATATGATTATAAATGAAGCAGAGGCGTGTCTTTGGTAACACGACCCCTCTACCTTTGCTAGTACTAAAAAGAATTTTAAAAAGCATCTGCAGTTTCAGAACACACTGTACATCTGTGAAGCTGCCAACAGGGAGTAACACTAGACACATGTACTGGTGCATCTGAGGAACTGTGGTCATTCTTTGACACTACCTAGTATTGTGCACTTGATGTTATGGACGTGGCCGTGCTACTGACTCTTCTGTTTTCTACCCATTCCTACCCTCCCACCAGTATATGATGGTTTCCTCTGTTCCTACTTAAATGTGTTGTCAGATTGGCATACTAGAAACACATTGGAATTTGTAGGTGACACAAGCATTTGGATTATCTCTTTGTCAAGGTAAGAGCTGTTTTTTGGCTATTGTTTTCACAAGTCAGAAAAAGAGAAACTAGCTATTTGCCTGTTAGTTTTTGATGGCCCTGTCAGAACTGCAGGAAAGGTGTGAACCCATAATGGTTACTGCTTGCTGTGAAGTGCATCTGGACTTCTTTCTGCATGGAAATCTAGGAAGCCTGGTCATTATTAGGAGACTGACATATCTGGTAACCTGGTAGAGGTGTGGCTGCTGCAGCTCTGTGTCTCCCGGTGTAACCGCTAGCAGCACTGGACATGTATTGCCAGTAGGGGCACGCACAAACAGGCATGTAGACAAACATATATATGCATGGTTGGTCACACAGATCAGCATAGAAACACTCAGCACTCACACAAATGCAAACAGCACAAATGGCCTCATTTTGTTCCCTGCTCTCTGGCTGAGCAAAATGGATTTGTAAGTGGAAAATATATACAAACATGCAGTGTGGATCCCTCTAGTACCTCGGATTAGACACTGGCTGCTCAGTAGCTGGGTTTCAGATCCTAGTCTCCTCAGTTGCTGGCACCTGGACACGAGTCCCCAAGGCTGCTAGCCCCACTCCTGGTTTTGGTATGGAGTCCCTTACAGGCACACACAGCCAGTCCACTATTCCTGTGCACCATGCATGTGGAGCCCTCAATAGCTAGCCTTGGACATAGAGTCCATCCAGTAGCATGTCTTCCTCCAGATTGGAGTCTCTCCAAAAGTTGACCAGGAGCACCCTGATCTATCCAGAAGCCAATTCCACCAGTTCCCTCGCTCCCAGAGACAAACACATGACCATCTGCCAAACTTAACTACTTGCTTTGTTAGCAAGTATTTGCTAGCACTCACTGCAGCTGCTGGCACCACAGACACAGAGGCTCTATGACCTGTAGTCCCACTCTGAACAGCAAACCTTTTTAAACATGATTGGCCCATTTTATCCTCTTGTCCCTCTGTTTTCCATGCTTGTTCCCCCCCAAATCATCTTGATCCCTTGTTTCCCCTGCCTTTGTTTTATATGCTAAACATCCCAGAATAATTCTTGAGCAATCCCCAAAGGGTCTTCCTCTGTGTCCCGTAATGTGTTCCACATTCCTGGGCAGTAACCTCCCTTAGACTGTAAAGGTGACCTTCAGGCCTCTCCAGTGTACTCATCTCGTGGGCATCACACCTGGGCTGATGGCTGTCCTGGAACAGCCCTACTGGGCTGGGGCTCTATTTTCCTGACTGATTTTTTGGGAGTCTTTGTATCTCTGTGCTCACATGTGTGTGTATGCATACATGAAAGCCTTTCAGGAGTTGATGGTCCTGGGAATAGCTGCACAAGGTGTTACTGGGGTTTCCCCACTTGCCGTTTCCTCTCTGTGCTCCCTTTGTGTGTGCTTGGTTATAACATAGCCAAACCATCACCATCTACAGGAAGGTAAATAAGTAGGCACCAGCCTTTGGGTACCAGTCATTTCCACACAGAGCAGATTCTCTTCCACCCCTTCCTTTTCTGGTTTTGTGTGACTCTTATTCAAGAATTCTTAACTAATGGGTAGCTGTAAAACCTCTTTGTGTTGGACATGACAGTGATTGATGATTTGCTTTCTGGTCATCTTTACATTTATTTTTCTGCTAAGGGGTTTTCTGTAGCGCTCAACATCAGTGTGTTTACATACTTATTTAAAGAAGATTCACAATGTGATGAATGATGACCTGACAGGGTTGATGACTACAATACTAGGTATTATATTTATGTGCTACTACATTTTCCCCTGTAACTGATAAATATAAAAAGGATGAAGAGAGTGTGGGAACTCAAAAGATACCGGTTGTCTTAAGCTGTTTTGTTCCAGCTGTTAGTTTGGCTCCAGTCCTCCAGTATCCCCCCTCCTTGTCCCCTTTGTCTTTATTTATTTTTTTATTTTATTTTCCACTCTCCAATCTGCCACAGCTGTGGGAATTTCATCATCTTCAAATACCACATTTCCCATTAGCACCACAGACCTTTCTGTGCTAAGGACACTATCATTTGTGTGTTTTGCATGTGTATTACTGTTAGGTGATACATAATCAAAGCAGTACTTGAGTACTTGTACCATTGACTGCTGGAAGGCTGAATTCTTTCATAAGAGGTGCACATAAGATGCAGAAATATAAAAGGGTAAGATTTGCAGACTTGCTGGCAGAAAATGGCTAAGCCTTTTTGTTCCCATGCTCTACTTTTCAAATGCCTTTGCACTGCAGTTAGCTTTATCAGTGTATGATTTAGCACTGGATGCCAGCATATTGATTCCTTTTGGCAGTTTTAGTGCAGTTTCACAGTTGTATCATATATTAGATGACGTATCCAAAAAAACAACTTGCAGGTATGAAGCGGCTGCCCTTGTGTTTCTTGACCTAGAGGTTGTGGGGAGATGGCTTTATAATGCACTTAAAACTCTGTGAGCACAGGTTTGAAAACAGGCATGGAAAACTGATGAGCAACTTGCTTTGGGGGTGTGGACTTAACTGGTTCATTCTTAACTGGTCAACAAAGGCTTTTCTGGATTAACTCTTGCAAGTCTCATCAAGTCCTGTCTGCTTTCTCCTGCCAAATAAACATTCCCCAATAATGCCCAAATCTGTTCTTTTTTAAAAAAATATTTATTTGCTTGTTTAATAAATAAACTTTTTTTTTTTTTTTTTTTTTTTTTTTTTTTTCCCTCCAAGAAGCCTAAACTGAACTAATCAACGAGCTGCTCCTTGGCTCACGGTTAGCCATGTAGTGCCTTCTGTATAGCGTGGTGTATTTGTCAGTGTTCTTGGAAGAATCACTGGTACTCTGGAAAATCAGCACTATACAGTGATGTTTCTGATGGCTCTGGAAGTGTCTTGGGAGAAGACTGTAAAATAGACCTTGGTATACTAAAACAACATGGAAGTAATTATTTCTGGACTTCCTACCTTGTACTGAACTTCTAATTTCTAAAGCTAACAATTAAATTCTTGGCTATTGGCAAGGTATGAACTGTATCTCCATAGAACCCCACTGCATGTGCCTTCCTCCTTCACAGTAAAACATTAACCAGTTCATTTAAACTGTTGCCTAAACATTCTGAATAATGGTTTCATAAACAATCTGAATAAGTATTTTAAATAATATTTTAAAATTCAGTCATTTTAATTAATTTTCCATGAGTGTATCTTTAAAATAGAATAGGCAGTTTCAGTTTGAAATTTCTTTCAGTTTAACTTCTGCTCTGTCAATGCCCTAATGGAATAATTGCACATGCGACTCCAGCACCATTCCCAAGGAAAAAAAAACCAAAGGAAATGCAGATTTTGTTCATGCCACTCACCTCTGAATAGATCCCTGAAGAATAATAAAGAGCGTGTCATTGATGCTTTTTTGTTGTTTGTTAGCTAAATAGTCATAGACTTCATGTGCATGGGTTAAGATCCTTTTAGCCGGGTACCTTTTTAGGAGAGTTCTATATTATATTACATGTCTCTAGCTGCTGGTTCAAATTTCTAAAGTAGGATTTTTCTGATTACAAGCTGAAGTTTGAATTTCCAGCCCCACTGAATCCCCCTCCAAACCTGCTGTCTATACTAGACAGACCAATATTCTAGTGGATTTGTAAATGTTCAAGCTACATTCTTAGCATTCTTTTCTCACAGGAAAATATCTGTAAATAACTCTGTCTAAAATTTCTTGCTCTGCTCTGTTTCCTGTCACCCTCAGGAACTTTAGTGCCTTCTTTATTTTGAGTGTTAGTATACCTCTAAGAATAACCAGCTAAGGATATGATGATGGATCAGTGCCATTTGGCTAAAGAAACATATGTTGAAATACGTCTTTCCTGCCCTGTTTTAAAGATGCATAGTGTCACTTTGTCTTTGCTTGTATTAGGGGAAATTTTTATTTCTAGGATTTAATGTTAAAATAGGATCACTGTAGTGCTTGTTTCTTGCTGTGTTTCCCTCAAGAGTCATTGGTTCTATTAAGGTCTAGTGCTTGAAGCTCACCCCAAACCTTTTCTTTTTCCAATTCTAAAGTTTTTATGCATGAAAGTAGGTGTCAAAAATTCTGTTACCTTTAGTGTATCAAGAAAAAAAGATAAAAGTTGACTTCAACGAGAAAAAAATGCAGAACTGTTAATGAGTATATAAGCTAGTTGTAATCTTAAGATTGATTTAAAAGTTTCTTCTCCTTCTAGACAATTGGGGAAATCCATTTATTCTTACTTGCTTTTTTGTCTCATTTCCAGAATTACTCCTCATAGTTTCTTTTGATTCAAAATAGGTGAGGTAATGAACTCTGTCAGAGCTATGTTTAGGTGAACATTTTCAAACTTTGGCTCTTAAAAAATACAGACTTGGACATATATAAATTTTTTTTTTATGTTAGAAGATTTTTTTAACAACATTGTGTATAATTAACTGTTTTACAAATGGACCTTAAATATGAATTTCAGAACTTAAAGCAAGCAAATTTCAAAAGTTAGTATTCTTAGTTTGGACCGCTACCAATCCTCATATATGCTCGGGATGTGAGGTTTCTGTGTTTATCTGAAGACTTCCTGTTTGACATTTTTCTTGGTAATTTCTCTCAAAAACCCCAAATCATCTGTTTATTATCCAGTTTCAAAAACTTGATAGAACATCTGAGAAATGCTAGGTAGTTCACATGCATGATGGATAGTACCTTGAATATCTCATGTGTTTTTGTGACTTTTCAAACCTCTTAAGGTCAGCTGCATAAATCATCAGCAAGCTTGTCAGGACTTTGTACAGCACTGTGCTGGGGCAAGAACAATATGGATTATGGTTTGGGTTGAGAGAGTTCTGTTGATGTGCCAGCTTTTAGCTGTGGTGTAGGAACATGCTGGCTTGTCTCAGGAGTGTAGTTGGAGCACAAGTGTAGAAAACTGTGCATTATCTCTACTTTGAGCATATGAGGATTCTTCTTTTTCTCCATAGTTGGAGAAAAAGCCTGAGTTGGATGAAAGCATTATTACATGCCTCAGCTGTTGAGAGTGGAACTTTCTTTGTTCAAAGGGTGGGATACCTGTAGCCAGTGGAAGTCCTGAGCATGGAAACCCACGTTCTCCTTATGAATACCACTTTGAGAATTTCAGGATTTTTAGTTTTTCTAGTCTCAATATTCAACCTTAAGGGTTATATGCCTATATGTAAAGAGGAACATGCTGTAACTGTATACAGTAATGAGACTACATGTTGTAACTGTATCATGAGACAATAACAGGTGGGCAAGTATATGAAAGAAAGATGACACAACAGTAAGAACTACTAGTGCTAGCTGTTCTAAAGTCTTTTTGCTCTGGTTAGCTGGCAGTTTGGACTTAATTAAATCTGATTTTTTTATTGTGATAATTTATATTGAATTTAATTCCATAGTACTGGCTGATAGGAATATTATAGATGTAACAAATCTGCTGGGTGGTCTTTAAAACAAGGCATTTTCAAGAGCTGGCACTTTTTGTACGGGCTGAATTATCATGTAAAATATCTAGGAGCATATAATTTCTGCCAAAGGTGCTGCAACATTGCATAAATTTAAGACTTTCATTCTGATCTACCACGTTCATACATTAAAATAATTACAGGGTGCTGATGATGCAGCACCATTTAAGAAAACGAATGACTGAATGTTACTTAAGTCTATTGTTTAAAATAAAACTATGCTACAGTATTAAAAAAGAAAAGAAAAACTTGCACAAGAAGATGAAGTGCTGTCAAGTCATAGAACATAACACTGGAATTGGAAGTCACTCTCTGTGGAGAAATTGTATTGTTTCGATCTCTTTTTTTTTTAAAGGGCTGAGCCCAGAGACTGGTGGTGAATGGAGTTAAATCCAGTTGATGGCTGGTGACAAGTGCTGTTCTCCAATAATATCTTTAGCAATGATCTGGATGAGGGGATCAAGTGCACCCTCAGTAAGTTTGCAGATGACACCAGACTAGGTGGGAATGTTGACCTGCTTGAGGGTAGAAAGGCATTGCAGAGGGACCTGGACAGGCTGGATTGATGGGCTGAGGCCAGTGGTATGAGATTCAGCTAGGCCACGTTCTGGGTCTTGCATTTATATTATCAGCAACCCACAGGCAGCTGTATGGGCCTGGGGAAGAATGGTGGAAGATGAAGAGGACCTGGGTGTGTTGGTCAACAGCCAGTTGAATATGAGGGCCTGTTTGTCTTGTAGGAATACGGACTATCTTCTGGACTGTAGGAGAGCTTATCTGTCCACTTAGGCATGGGGTTTGTGAGGCCTGCAGGGTATAGAAGCACTTGAGGAACCATTGACAGGCTATTGGCACAGTAACGGTCAGTTCTGTTGTCCTTACCTTTACAAATAGCAAAGTACTTGGCTTTATCTGATAGTCCAGATGAAGAATACCAGTAAACTATGAAAAACTCTTAAGAAAAAATACAATCCCTAACCAAAAAAAACCCCCACCAAGTTACATCTGCTGTGAAGAACACCCTGAAGAGGTAACCTGGAACCAAAGAACTTGGACAGTCAGTGGACAGGACAAAGAAATGATGCTGAGAGATGGCCCATTTCAAGCCATGTATGTTTCAAGCTCATGTCAAATTGAGAAGCAGCACTCATCACGTAGGAATGGGGTCCTTCCTTGTGCAGTGCTGTGCCTCATTAGGTCATAATCCACATTGGTTAACTATTAGTAGCTTACGTGTGGCCCTTGTGTAAGGCTGGATTTGGTGGTGTCCCAGGCAGAAGCCAATGGAGCTGGAGAGGAAAGGGGGAAGTGTAGGGAAGGATGGATGCTCACTTGGTGTTATAGACATTTTGTGCTGCTGCTCCTTGACTCCCTGCCCAACACCTTTGCATAAAGACCCTGAGCACAAAACCAGCATTAACTATAGTCTACAATGCATCATGAGTAGGCTGTAGTAGACACTTCAACTGTTTCTCACTCACCATTGACGCCTAAAGAAAAATTGAAAAAAGTGCAATGAGGGAGGAGTAACAGCTGGTGCTATTTACCAGTGGCTCTTTTCAAGTCAGCATGACACTGGCAAACCAAGTCCTGATCATTCTACTGATCATTCTAGAAATATTTGATAAGAGCTCAAACACTTAATAAATGAGGTCACCTTTCTGGTTTCAGTTGTGATAGGTTTTTTTTGTTTTTTTTTTTGACTTCACATCAGACCTCTAGTTTTATTTCTTGTATTTCTAATTCTGAGCAGGGGCGTTGATAGAAAAAGATACACTGGTACTCTGTTATCCCAACCTTCTCAAAAACTACTAGTCAGAAATAGCTACAGTGAAAGATGGAAATTTACTTGTCTTCAGGTGATTGAAATGAGTTGTTTGAACTTAAATGCACTTGTGGAACTATGCTAGATTCTTCTAAGGTAAATTTTATTCCAACTTTGATAAAACAAGTGAAGGATCTGTAAAAAACTTGAGAATCCAATAGAGTGGCCTATAGTAGAGCAACCTATAATGAAGGAAAAATGAGCTGCCTGTGTTTTTTCCCTCATCTCTGCTGATTAAAAAAGGCTTGGAAGATTATTTCTGTGTTTACCCCACCTGTTTCAATAGAAACTCAGACCTGGCTAAACATCAGAAGACCTTTTCAGTAATTTGAGAGCAGTGGCATCACATCTTTGAAATTACTTTAATTTAGAAATAAATAATTACTTAAAGACCACCTTTTTCTTTTTTTTTTTTTTTTTTTTTGTAATGTAATTCTAACACTTTCTGAATACTGTGAGAACTTTGATGGAACAACCATAGGTCCACAGCTGAATTGTCCAGTTTCAGAAAACAGTGAAAACCAAAATTTTCATTCTGCTACATTAAAGAAGTGCAAAAGTCCCAAATAAGTTAAGCAAAACGCATTTCTTCATAGTGCAGTTTTAAATTGCTGTTTTTGTGATAATCTAAATAAAATGAAAATGGTCTGTTTTAGTCTTGTTTTGGATTATTAATTTAGTTGTTATCCCCTGAGGAAAACCGGATTTAGTGTTAACTGGTATTAGTTTTGTTTGGGAGAGGGGGAAATAGGAAAATGTTTTTTACTACTTCTCATCATATAGTGATTGGCCCATTGAGAATTTTAAATTTCCATGTGCTTTGTGTTATGTTAAAAAATTAAAAATTGCTTTTTTGCTGGTGTAGTATTTAATTTAGGATTATATAATACTGAATGTGTCTTGAAATCCAGAAATAAGTTGAAACTATAAAAATTTGCCACATGGTTATATAAAACTATACTAATTGTACTGGATGCTTAAAGAAAAATGTTTTTAAAAACATGCATTGCACTTAGTAGGGCAGAGTATAATACTGTGATTGTTAGTCACTGTGTTAAAGTATAAAAGTATAAGCAGAACTTATCTTTGAGTAGCAAGGTTTTTTTTTTAGATAGGAAGAACCCAAACTTTTTTTATCCCTCCTTTTTTATTTTTATTTTTTTTGTTAGCTTGCAACTTCATGTGAGGTGGTGATGAAACAGAACTAATTGATTAGACTGGAATGAGAACAGAAAATACATCTCAGAAAATACTGCTGCTGTCAAAGATGACGTCCCCCAGTTCTACCCTACACTTTATTTAACAGCAAATATGGAATACTTGAATATGTTTATCTAATTAAAAATATTTTAATAGCTTGGAAACTTAGATCTTAGAAGCTGTCGTAACTTGGAATTTTTAGTTGTTTCATTTCAGATGAAAATATGCATTATACTTGCCCATATATCTGATTTACCTAAAGCATTGAGAGACAATACAGTCATTGGTCATGATCAGCACAGGTTCATGAGGGGAAAGTTCTGCTTAACCATCTTCATTTCCTTTTATGACAAGGTCACCCATCTAGTTGACCGGGCAAAGCTTGTTGGCCAAGGGAAGTAAGTGTTTTATTTTTATTTTAGCAAGTCTTTTGATACTGTTTTTCACAGTATCTTTCTGGATACAATGTCCAGCACATAGCTAGGCAAATCCATAATATCTTGAATGAGCAATTAGCTGATGGATCAAAATCAAAGGGTTGAACTAAATGGGGCTACATCAGGCTGACTGCCAGTGGTGTTCCCCAGGGCTCAATTTTTGGGCCAATGCTCTTTAATGTTTTTATAAATTACCTGGATGCAAGAATCAAATGTACATTAAGTTGCCAATGATACTAAACTAGGAGGAGCTGTGGACTCCTTTGAGATTAGAGAGGCTTTACAGAGACCTGGATAGACTAGGGAGCTGGGCAATCACCAACCATATGAAATTTAACAAGGGCTTGTGCTGGATTCCCCACCTGGGACAGGGTAATCCCTTTGGTGGCCAGCAGCAGGACGTGGAAATGGAATGAAGCTGTGGCAGGGGAAGTTCAGCTTGGGCATTAGGGAAAGGTTCTTTACTGAGAGGGTGGTCAGTCACTGGAACAGGCTCCCCAGAAGAATGGTCACAACACCAAGCTTGTTGGGGTTCAAGGAGCATCTGGGAGATGCTGTTTAGACATATGGTTTAGTTTGGGATAGTACTGCAAGGAGCAGGGAGTTGGATTCCATGATCCTTATGGGTCCCTTCCAACTTGAGATATTCCATGATTCTGTGATTCATTCTTTTACCTACTGTGTTTACTATGTGGAAAATGACACGGCTCACATTTAAAATGCAGCAACCAACCTCCAAGTTGTTCACAGTATTTTAAAGAACTTATTTTATTTAAGTTACTCTGTGCATCTTAGCTTTTTCAGGTTTTGTTTTTAAGAAATTGCTGTCTGCAGTAAATTACAGTATTGATGTAGCTTTTTGCATTTGAAAGATGAACAAAGATCTGGGTTACTGTTAATTCCTGAAAGATCTTGTGTAAAAGTTCTGAACTACATATTTTTAGATGCTGTGCGAGACTTTTGGAGAGGCTAGTTTCCCATCAGGGTTTCAGTTTCAGAATGAAAAAGCCACATGTAGCAAGCAGTCTCTGCATTGCCATGTTGCAGCAGAAAGTGAGGTATCCATCTGTAATTCAAAACTTCAACAGGAATCTGGCTGAAGCAATGGAAGTCTCACTTTTGGCATTCACACAGCAGCTGCCTGGGCATTGTGCCATTCATCAGAGGCAATACACATTCCCTCTCAATCCTGCTGTGATTCCCTTCCTCCCTCCTGTTTCAAATGCTTTCGTAGAGCTGAGCAGTGTAAACTTTCATCAGAGGAGGTATAAGTGGTATTGCTAATTCTGAACATGCCAGGATTATTTTCCCAAGTTCAAGTCCCACTGAAGGTTTAATCCTATTTTTCTCCTTAGGCTTCCTTGCAGCTCTATAGTTGGCTTACACCTTGCTGTAATTACCAAAACAAAAAATTAAAAAATAAAAATAAAAATTGAGTCTTTTCCAGCCTAAGAAAATTAATGCCCTTTTATTCTGAGCTCTACAGTCTTACTGGTAATCCAGTTATATTTGGTGCTTTGCAAATGAAGACCATAAAAGACAAGCATCTTTGATCAATCTCAGTTACAGTTGTCATGATATCCCATCCTTGGAGTCATCCTTTTCAGCAACTGTTGGTACAGTTTCTGTATGTAGAACTTAATTTTCATTGTTACATGTTATAAACGATGGTTGGGGAGATTTTTATTACCTCATTTTGTGAGAAGCTGTATTTATGTTTTTACATAAATAACATCTATCTGTCTTCAGGAAAAAATGAAACAAACCCAAAGGCTTTGCTTTCATGAAATAAACCCTAGGGATCTCTGCACAAAAGCAACACCAAGAGTGTATACCTGGTGGGTGGTCTCTCCTTCAGGGAATATCTCTCTCTCTGCAGTAAATGCCTTGCTGATGTGAGGAGGCCAGTGAGCATTTAGATGAGTTTTGTAAGAGATAAGACAATTTTCTATTTTAATAGATACTGTGGTGTTTAGATATTGTTGTGTTTAAAGCTTGCTTCAGCTGTCTCCCATGGGATCTTGGTGGCTAGGTATTGAAGCTGCTGTGGTAGAACAGATGTGGGAGTAATGCTGATAATGAGTAATTGTAAATCTTAATGGTTGAAAGAGCCTCTTTGCGTCACGTGTACCCAAGATGAGATTCTACATACAGAAACTTTAAGATGGTTCTCTGATGTGTTCTTTAAGCCTTCAAATTGTAGAGCATTTCAGCTTACCTTTTCTTGCTTGGTATCCTCCTTTTGACTTTCCCTTTAAACCTATCCTTCCACTGTGTTTAAGGGAAAAAATTGCAGGAGGCTGGATGATATGTATCTGTATAGTTGGTTTGCATCCAGCCCAGATGGTAAGGTCTGTGGCAGGCTCTCTCCAGGCAGTAGAGAGTAGTGAGTAGAGGTTTCTGGTAGAGAAAAGCAGTTTTGCTGCTTTGTCCCTGTTTGCAGTGTCAGCAGAGGTGCTGAGGCACAAAGAGTCCCAGGAGACTGAATTCCTTTGAAGTGATGTGGCCAAAAAATAATTGCGTGTGTTTCAGAACAGGGAGGCTACAGACAGATTTAGTACAAAGGCAACAATATTGTTTTCACATAACAAGGTATTAAAAGCAAATATTGTAAAACCAGTAATAGGAATATACTATGCTGGTTTTACATATTAAAGACGAAACTGCAAGAACGTTGCTGGGGCTGCAGGAGTTAACCACTGACAAGAAGTAAAGTCTGTTCTAACACCTTGGACAGCCTTGGCACAGATTGACTGAAAAAGGTACAAAGGAGGTTTGGAGGTTTTTAGGAAAATGTATTGTACAAGCTACTTAGGTGGAAAGTGCAGTCCTGCACAGTGAGTAGATTTTACTGTAATTTTTGTGAGCTGCAGACATGAAATTTTTCCCACAGAGCTGTGAGAGAGGTAGTGTTTTCCTTCCTCTACTGGTCTCTTGGGGAGCAGTTACATGGCATATCTACTTGTTTCCCAGCTGTAAGTGTGGCATGCAGCATCTGGCAGAGCTGGAACTGAGGCATAGCTTTCTGCCTAGCAGATGTCTGCTTCTGTTGATGCTGCTTTTAGAGAGAAGGGTGTACTAAATGAATTCTTGAGCCCTACTTTGCTGTGAGTCTGATCCTGTGAAAGTTAGGGGAACAATGGGATTAAGGTACATGACTTCTGTTCAGCTGCCTCATGTGGATTCAGTGTGAGGCCACTTTTCAGTTCCCTGAGATGCATCTTACTGTCTTCAGGAGGAGTTGTGCTGCACCATACAGCCAAGGAGTTCTGCTTTCTACTAATTTTTCAGTTGTAATTACTATGTGTTTTTTAAACTTGGCTCTGAAAACAGCCTGCTTTGACCTTATTGTGATGATATTGGAGTGCTTCATAAAATTTTAGAACTTAATTTTTCAGAGTATTCATTTGACTGAAAGTGGAGGTTTGCCTTTTCTCCATTATAATGCATCAGGGTTAGACACAACAAGATTCAGAAAGTTTTTCTTTTCTGGCTGCAGTTTAGACCCGGTATTTTTTCAGGACACCTGATGCTAAATAACAAAGCTTGTTCACAGTACTGGTCCCACTGTAACTTTAAGTGAACAACAAGTTTTGGCCATTCTGCCTGCACAGCAACCTTGGCCTCAAGTAACACAACTAAGAAGTAGGGAGCATGAGTAGTATGAACGCAACTATGTGAGGAATTTTGCTATGCATTGCAAAAAGCTCTGTGGTAAATGCAAGATAAATGCATGTTGGATTTCAAGGACAGGAGTCGGTTGCCTTGACTGTCAGAGCATTGTTCCTATTTGTGCACTGCTGGCCTTCTCCACCACAGGACCTGTACCCTCACATGTTACACTATAGGTTGTACATGATAACGCTTGCATGACCAGCTTGCTTTCTAGAAAGCAAGCTGGTCATGCTCATGGAGTGTGGAAGCCACTTTATTTTCACAGAGAAAATAAATCTGTGATCCCATGAATGGACAGTATGATTATCACATGATGATGATTCCCACTGTTTAGTGGGTGAATTTGCACTCTTAATGTCCTCCTCTGCCCCTTTTGCTGATGTTGTGTGCTCAATCGGTGTTTGCCAAGTGGGTGTCCTCTGTGTTGGTCGCTTTGCCTTTGGGCTTTGCAGATATTAGCTGTGCAGTGGGATATTTAAAAAGGCAGCTGGATCTCACCCTGCACTCCAATAAAGAGCGAGTTCATTCTTGGAGGAAGTTCCCCTTCCCTCAAAGTTAAGTTTGTCTCTACTATCAAATTTCAGTGGTGACTTGTGTATCTGTGGTTTTATTTTAGTCACTTTCTCTTCTGGCCTTTTCATGTGCTCCAAAGATTTTTCATATTTGTGTTCTTGTTTGTTGCTGATCTATGCCACTGGTATTTCTTAGGGCTTTCAGTGTAAGCAGCTGGGTTTCCGTAGCATTCTGGTGAGCTTTAGAACTCCTCCTGTATGGAGGACAGGATGGTGGTGACAAACCATCTATCTTATGTAGAAAGTAGACCTGCAGGAACATGTCTCTGGTATTTGTCCCCCTTTGAAGACAACACACTTTTATAAATATGTCTATGAATAAATATATTGCTATTTTCATCATGATGAATACTGCCTGATGTTGGGGTTGATTCTGGTAGTTATGAAATGGTTTGCTTTTCTTCACTTGTCGTGTTTCCTCATTAAATTTGACCTTGAAGACCTCGTTGTTTTTTTTGTTTAGTTTTTTTTTGTTTGTTTGTTTGTTGTTTTATTTTTGTGTTTTTTTTTTTCTGGAGAACATTTTGACCAAAATGCTAGTGTGATGACAAGTGATAAAGTGATGTTGTTTTGAGTGTCCCTTCCTTATTTCCTTATTCATGAGATAGATTCTAAAAGAAAGTAGGGAGGAATACATAACAGTATTAGGGAGTTAAATGAATTAAAGACCAATCTGTTGAGTACTTCTGCTATCTCAGAGTGATTTCATGATACTTACTTGCACCTTCCATAAAGGAAGCAACACAAGTAATTGTTAATTATTTCCTTAAATACTTAGCATTTTTCATGGTAGTGTTCACCTGGGTTCTCACTCATGTTCTAGTGCACAGATGAGCAAGCTTATTATGGAGACAGTGAAAATTACTCACTAATGATCTAACTAATACCTTTATTGTGATCAGAGTTGAGCTCTATAAGCTTCAAATGTGAAAGAACATACCAACTGATGAGAATAACAGGTCCTGAATTGTCTGTGGGCAGCATGATTCCCATTTTCTTTATGTAAATAGAAAGCTGCACTTCTGCTGACAGTTGGATGGGAGAGCTGGAATGAAGATATATCAATATACCAAAATTGTATGCATAGCCTAAATATGTACAATGTATTCAAGGTACGACCTTCAAAACAGTTACGCAATGCTTGAATTTGGCACTGAGTGTTCAGGGTTTGTTTTGCTTCGTTTTAGTTTTGGAGGAGGGCTACGCATAGGAATAGATTCTGTAAAATGTGTTAGCTATGGCATGGTCACCTCAAAATCCATAATTCCTGTCAATGTCTATTAAGACACTAAGTCTTCCATGTGAAAGAGCTGTAGAGTGCTGAGTGCCTTTGGATACTGAAAGGAAGGCTTTGTTGGGCTCTGAACTTTCTTAAGAATCTGAGGCTGAAGTGCTAATGTTGCAACCGTCTTAAAGAATTAAGGAACTTGTCCACCATAACTGTTTGGGTTTGATTTTGATTTTGATTTTTTATTATTATTATTGTTCTTGTTTGTTTGTTTGTGGTTTTTTTTTTTAGTTTTCTCTGTGACTCTTTTTCTGGTGTTTTATGTGCTGTTTTTCAGTCTAAGGCTGTAAGCTGCATCCAGCCTCCCTTCTAAAACTTCAGAATCTGCCTTACTGCTCTCTTTCCTATTTTAGACTCAAGTGCTTGTTTGTTTCCTGCCCTTCCCTCTTGATTTCCCACTGGTGTCTCAGGATGCGGTGTTCACGGTGCTTTGATACACTTGGACTTAGGCTTTCTATTTGAGCTGAACTCCCTGTCATGGGATAGTTACAGGCTGCATTCCTGTGCTGGAAATAAATGCTTTCTGCATAACCTGCTTCCTTATATACCCTTTAGCAACTAAAGCCTCCAGTAAAGCGCTGTCTCCACTATCATAGATGGAACAGTATGGGAATCATCAAAAGCTGAGAAAGGTGACAGGGAGAATGTAAAAAGCTTGCTAAGTTACTAAGAGGTGAAAGTTCAGAGCGCCTCTTAGTCGTGAGATACCTTCAGTGTATCTATTTTTATTTAAGCTAAAGGAGAGAACCTGCCTTTTTCTTATTAGATTTAAGCATAGGAAAAACCCCAAATATCTTCTGATGAGTGGAATGGTTTGGTTGGACTAGATGATCTTAAAAGGTCCCTTCCAACCTGGGTGATTCTGTGATTCTGTGAATGATTTTATACACAAGCATTTGTATTCTCTTCATTCTTCTTCTTACCCTTAGTAGGAAATTACTCAATATGTACTGCTTTTGATTTTGCCAAAAAAAAAATGTCATTTCAAGAACCAAAAACTGAAACATTGCTCCGAATGTGTTCTGATGGTTGTCAGCTGACAGTTTAACCATTATTTTCTTCCTCATCAGGAAAAGGAATTTAAGGGCTTAATTAAAAAAAAAAAAAAAAAGTTATTATTCATTTCGGGATCCTAAAATAGGCAAAGCCTCTCTTATAAATGGGAATTTCTTTAGTTCTAAATTATTTTTTTTCCCTGTGGTTCTGTCAGCTGTGGATTTTGCCTGTGGTTCAGAATCTGGGAAAGTCACTTTTCTCATATGTGTATCTTCCCGTCTTTAAAATAGCACTTCTTTTGTCTCTCAGGATTCTAAGTCTTTGTTGCAGAGACAGCTTTAAATGGCAGGGTCCAGTTGTTGAAGGAGGCACTTCTTGAATCATGCCAAGCCTAAATTCAGCTTCCTGGTCCTGCCAGAGGTTTCCTGTGTAAGCTTTGGCAGTTTTACTTGGCATCTCTTTGCTATCCATGACATAGGATAATAGGCATGTTCTGCTGCCCAAGAATACCCAGAGGGTGCAACTGTGGTTGCACAACTTTTGAAGCTGACTTTAAACTGGGATTCCTGTGATCTAGCCCTACCCTCTTTTCCCCTGTGCATGCTTGCTTTTGGGCTGTGGATCTGCCCTGGCTAGGCTGATGATGCTTTTTTCATAAGGATAGTTTGTGATCAGCTCAGCTTCTTAAAATGTCTTACTGAACAGATACGATTGCCAGTTCCTGGAATAGGTGGGGTGCTGCAGAAGAAGCGAGCAGACCAGAGAAACTCACAAGTTTGGATTTAAGTTGCCGAAAACCTGCAACCTATAAAGAGACTCCACTGTTTGTGATAAAATAATGTTATTGACTAAACAGCTGTGTACAGACCAGTACAAAGATACCTTCTTCTCCACAGACTTGGTGTTCAGGTCCTCCTTGAGTGAAAGCTGGTACAAAATAGTATCTTTAAGTAAAATCCTGGTTTTCTCTGTCCAACCCTAAGCATGTTGAGAAATTTTCATCCTCCACCTGCGACCTATATTCCACTCAGTCCCAGTGTTCCTTGGTTTTGAATGTACTTCCCTGTGCTGAGTCTCATCCTGTTTCTCTGCTGTGCCATTCATACTAATACAAACAATGCTATTAGTATTGCCTCTAAACCACTAAAGTGGTTCCTCTTCCTTTGCCTTAGTCCTTTTTCTCATGCAGAACACACCCACCTCTCTTTCATGTTATTTATTATGTAGGAGGTTGCTTACCATCTTTCTTTTCTTTTCCAAGGTGCTACAAGTGTACCTCCCCCACCCCCCTCAAAACCCCAACAAAACCAATCCACAACCGGCATAAAAGATGGTGAGGAACTGAAAATACCATATTTGATTTGATCTGGTCTCCAGCATGCAGGGCATGAGACTTTGCATCAAGTCCTTCTAAAGGCATGGGGAAATGTGTTGACAGTGCAGTGTTGCACTGAAGAGTAAATAGTGCTGAAAGGCATCTTGTAAGAAACAAATCACTGGGAGAAGTAACTCTGGAGCTGCACATTTATTTCTTTAGTGTCCCTGCTGGCAGGAGACATCAAAATGCTTTAATTCATATCTACTATCGTCCATAAATACTGTAATATATTGTAAATATTCACACATGATAACTTCAATATAGATGGGGGATATGAATTTTTAAAAGCAAGTTCTAAACTTTAAAGTTGGTATTTAACAAAGGAATTGAATTGTTTTTATGAAATTGGAGCATGTTCATTCTAGCCTGTACTCCTTGCCCGTGCTTCCCTTGGTTGATTCTGTGGGACAAATCAGTGCCATAGTTAAACACAATGCGTTCATGATCTCATTCACACCAAATTTTAGATGATTCTGTTAGGTTATGTAAAAGGCTCATAAACATAAGGGAACAGAAGGTGAGAGAACACCACTAATCTAAAGTAACTCAAAGGGAACGCCCTAACTTGGCTCATCCCAGGCTGTCACAGGAGAGGGATCAGGCCATGGCCTGGGTGTGAAAACCATCACGATGAGTCAACATGAGAGGCTGGTCAGTTTGCAATCATTTGCAAACATTTACAATCAATCGTCAGTGACATGAAATTTAGAAGAAACAAATGTCAAATTCTGCTCCTGGGATGGAGCAATGTCGCATACGAGTATAAGTTGGAAGAGAAGTGGCTGAAGAGCAGCCCTGCAAGCAGACCTGTATTTAGTGTTGGCATGGCCTCACCTTGAATATTATGTGCAGTTCTGGGCCCCACATTTAAGGAGGATGTTCCAGGTCCTTGAATGCATCCAGAGGAGAGCAACAAAGCTGGTGAAAGGGCTGGAAAGCATGTCGTCTGTGGAGTGGCCAAGGACTCTGGCTTTGTCTAGTTTGGAGAAAAGAAGGCTGAGGGGCAACCTCATTGCTCTCTACAGCTTCCTGGGGAGAGGAATGGAGACAGAGGTGCTGATCTCTTCTCCCTGGTATTCAGTGACAGAATACTTGGGGATGGTTCAAAGCTGCATCAGGGGAGGTTCAGATTTGACAGTAGGTAGCATTTCTTTACCAGGAGAATGGTCAAGCACTGCAACAGGCTTCTTAGAGAGGTGGTTGATGACCTATGCCTGTTGGTGTTTAAGTGACATTTGGACGATGCCCTTAATAATTCACTAACTTTTGGTCAGCCCTGAATTGGTTGGGCAGTTGATGATGATCATGGACTAGATGATCATTGTAGTTGACTATATGATCATTGTAGGTCCCTTCCAACTAAAATATTCTTTTTTCCTTTTCTCTTTTCCCTTTCCCAATCTGTCAGGCCATGCCCTATGCAGTACATCTTATCTTACTGAACTCTGACTGTTTCTGTGGGTGAGAGACTTACTTTTCTCTGTGGATACATGAAGTCTAAATGCCACCAAGTAGAAGAAGGGGTTGTAGGTTCACAAAGAGTTTGGTACCTTTTAAACAAATGAGTCGAAACAGTATTCTTAGAGGTTTGACTGTGTAAACAACAGGGACTAGGCTTGCACTCATCTGTATTAGACTCTGTACCTCATTATGGTGCTTCCAATTGGCGTTTCTCCATTTCTGATGTCTTGCTCTTGAGTAACAACACTGGTCTGTTCCCACTAAAATTTTACAGGACACAGGATGCCTGAACTCTAGGACATCCTGAGTAGAGTAGACTTGGCTAATTGAATTGTGGAGGCAAGCTGCACAGAAGTGCACAGCTAGTTCTCTTGACAGTGCAGAATGCCATTACAAATGCTGACATGTGATAAAAGTGTATTTATTTAAAAATAACTTTAGTGGATTTCACGTCATTCTCTTACATGTATGACTCATCTGGATCCTGGACTGTGCAGCTGGAATGTAAAACAATGGATGAAGGGTCGTGTGAAGTTTGGCTCAGAAATGTTTCTTGAACAGGATTTTGCAAAATAAAATCTCTGTATGTAACCAAACATAGAGGTGCATTTTTTGTACTCTGTAACTGTGCTGGAAATGTTTTAGAAGAATTTGCAGATGTCACTTAGTACCTGAGCCCTTTTCCAAGAACTTTGAAAACACTGGAAGTGAAGAAAATCAAAATGACAGCAGGTTATACTTTTTTTTGTGAGATAAGTGTTATGGTTTGAGAAAACCCACAACAATTTATTGTCGTTCAGACAAATATTCTATCACCTGATGACACACACCCCCCCCCAGGAAAGGGGAATCAGAGAATGCAAAGAAACACAAGGGTTGAAATGTAAGTAGATTTAATAGAAGTATACTCAGCCAATTCTCTCAGCAGGAAGCTGTGCACTCCCAGTGGTAGACAGCAAATGTCGGACACTGCCAGTGCAACAGCTTCAGGGAATAAGGAAAGCCTCAGGGATCCGGGACCAGGGCAAGGAGTTGTCTGGACCCGCTGCCATCAAGAGAGAGCCCCCTGTGCAGCAAACTTTTCTAATTTATATTGAATGTGATGTTCATGGTATGAAATAATCCTATTGGCCAGCTTGGGTCAAATGCCCAGCCCTTGCTCGTCCTCGTCCCTGCACCTGGCAAGGCTTGAAAACACTGAGACCTTGAATCTCACAGAGCCTGGCTGGCCATAAAGTAAATATTGTCATGAATTCAGACACTAGAGTCTTCTAAAAGTGCAACTTTCCCAGCATTAGAAGAATCATAGAAAAGTTAGTCCTGGGTCTTTCAACCCAGGACAGATAATTACAGGGCTGATACCACTTCGTTTACTTTTAGTTCTCAAAAGAGCTCCTTTCTTAGTTGTCAGACTACAGATTTCTCTTTCTCCTGGAGGTGGAACCCACCATTCTGCCTGTATCCCCAAACAACTGCTCTGAACAGCTGTCCTCTTGCTAGAGGGGGAACTTCTGAAATTTGTGATTTGTGTAGTACAAAGGCCTTTGTCTCAAAATAGCCATCAGATGTTTGCAAATAAACATTTTTTTAAGCCATTCTGTTTTCTTACTGTTTGTTTTGCTTTTTCATCTTCTCTGTTAAGCCAGTATATGGTTGCAATAAATATCTTGGGAGTAAATATCTTAGTCTATGTTATTCCTAATCTATAACAGAACCATTCTGTATTCATCAGGCCATCACTATTAGGGCAAAATGGAAAGCAGTGGCTGATATATACATCCTAAGGCAGATTCATGAACTGAAATTCAAAACCAAATAAATTGTACAATGTATATGTCCCTTTACAAACTCCTGGCCAGCATTGCCGCTTTATTTATTATTTTCTTTTGCCACCAGAGCTATTGGTCTGTGCCACCAGAAGGACATTAACCTTTTTTTTTTTTCTTTTTCTTGGTTTATGACGGAGTGTGCATGTGAAAAAACAGACCATCTTCACTAATTTATCTTCTTTACCTTCCACGTTCCCTGCAATACGTCCAGTACTGAGAAATCTTTTCCAGTCTAATAAAAAAAGCAGCACAGAAAGTGTTTAGAAGGTCGATCAAGGTAGGGCTTTATCTTGCTGTGCTTTAAGCATACATATGAGAAGGTCGTCCTGAAAAGGAGGACCTTTATGTATTTACCCCTTCCTGGCTTGCTAAAATCAGAACCTTCTGAACTGCTTGTTCCTGTCTGTCCATCCTCCCTTTCCTGCTGCCTTTTCCTCAGATATAACAACAGTGTTTGTACCCTACCCCTTTGCTTTATCTTACATTGTATGTATCTGCATTTCTAGGAAATTCTAGGTCTGAATTCCCATCTATCTTCTCTTACCTGGCCTGCTGCTTGCAGCTCTTCTCTCTGCCACTCTGCTTGACATCTGTTGCTGCCATTGCGACTTGCATGCCAGCTTTTCCTCACTGCATACTGATGATCCTGTCAACATCTTCCCCATGTTCTGTTTCTCTGACACTAGAGGACAAGAATGATACTTTGGTCAAATGTCTCCTCCTCCCTATGTTAGCTACTTCAGTAAACTGCTTTTCACTCTGCTCAGTTGTTGCTTGGTTGACCGAGGAAAACTGGTTAAAAGCATACGGAGCTGTACATAGCTCAAGTACAAATTTTATTTGGTTTATTAAACACCAGTTTTCTCTGAATGTGCCAGTTCAAAGACTGAATTTTCAGTGTGATTAGATATCCTTTGTATAGGGCACAAGGATAGTCAATATTAAAATTTATCACTGTGAGAAAACCTGGAAAACGGAGAAGGGAGATTGAGAAATTAGTCAGATGTCTTACAGAAGAAATGAGTAAGTGATTATTTCTGTTTGCTGCTGCTCACTACTCATGAGGCCAGACAGAATGGTGTGCCCAGTGCTGGTCCTCCCAGTACAAGAAGGATGCTGACAAGCAAATCCAGTGAAGTGCCACTAGAAGCCTTTTAAAAGTCTGGAGCACATGCTGTTCACAACGCCCAGGCAGCTGGATTAATTTAAGAACAGGCTGATTTATGCAGTCTTACTCTACCTAGAGGAAGTAAAAGGTTCTCAGAGATGCAGAGGAAGAACAAGAGGCATGCATCACAGCTGGTGGCTGAGTAAGTCCCAAACAGGGGTGAGGAAAATATTCTTCCCTGGGAACGCTGCTGTGGGAAGAAGTTACTCTGGGAAGCTGTGGAATCACCAACCTTGGAAGTTTTCCAAATTTAGCTGGAGAAGATCTTAAGTAATATGATACAGCTTTGAAGTTAGTCCTGCTTTGAGCATGGGGTTGGACTAGGTGATCTCAAGAGGTCCCTTCCAACCTGGATTATTCTGTGAGTGCAAACAGTACTACTGAGTGTTTTCTTGTAGCAGAAGGCTGACTCTTAAATTTCTTCTGACGTTAAAGAGTGATTAAGGGAGTGTGTGAAAAAGAGCTTGATTTTTTTTCTGTTCCTTACCCTCAGCCCTGAGTTTGAATAATTTTGTTTAGCAAGCTTTTTTTGCAGTGCTGCCATTGTGTCATTATTGTTTTTGTGAGATGATAGCTAAAATTAAGTGTCGGTGTGTATTAAGAGCAGCAACTATAGTCTTGACCTTCAAAAGAAATGCAAGGTTTTCTTAGCAATTACTGTCCTGAAAGTGTAACTGCTGGTAAAATAATGGGCCTGGTATTAAAAGAGATTGCAAAATTAAGAGTCTGCAGGGTGACAGCATTGTAAGCAATAACATCATGAGTTCAGAAAAAATAAATTACAGACAATGTAATAGCTTTTTAGATAGAATTGCAAAATTAATGATTTTAGGGAATGAAGAGGGGAGTATTCAGTCTGAGGAAGAGGAGATTGAGGGGAGACCTTATCGCTCTCTACAACTACCTGAAAGGAGGCTGTAGAGAGGCAGGGGTTGGTCTCTTCTCCCAAGTTACAGATGATAGGACAAGGGGTAATGGCTTCAAGTTGCACCAGGGTAAGTTCAGGCTAGATATTAGGAAATATTTCTTTACTGAAAGGGTTATCAGGTATTGGAATGGGCTGCCCAGGGAGGTGGTTGAGGCACCATTCCTGGAGGTATTCAAGGGAGAAGTTGACATGGTGCTCAAGGATATGGCTTCGTGTTGGGTGGTGTGGTGTGTTGTTTATGGTTGTTGGGGTTTTTTGGTTTTTTGGTTTTTTTTTTTTTTGTGTGTGTGTGTGGTTCTTTTCCCCATCGGTTGGATTAGATGATCTTAAAAGGTCCCTTCCAACCTAGGTGATTCTGTGATTCTGTAGATATTTACTCTATAACATGAAGATTAATTGAAATTGTTTTGGGTAGGAAATGTATCAGACAGATTAAAAGATGGGTGAAAGATAGTAAACAAAAGCTGATTATCAACAGCACTGCAATGGTTATATAGGTTGGGAGTTAAACTGGTGCTGTGTAACATTTCTGTTTATGACATGGCAGAAGGAGAGACAAAATGAGCTTTGAAAATAAACAGGGAATTGGGAGCCTCAGAGCAGAAAAGTAAAGGGGCAGTGGGTTTAGATACATAAAGAGAAGATAAAACAAGCTTTAACTTGAAGAACTGTTAAATCAGGAACATGCATGCTATCTAGAGCATATAACCTAAACAGAAGTGGGGAGAGAGGGGTTCAAAAGAGACGTGCCAATTTGTGGTACTGAAAATGGCAGCTAGGATTGCAGAACCCTTTCAGAGCAGGGAACTTGGGTCTTGCCCCTGCCACTGGACTGGGCCACCTTAAACCCCCTGTCCATGCCATTAGGCTTGAACAACAGCCTACACTGTTACCAGAATTCACTTAGAATAGACTTTGTCCTGTCAGTATACCCTCTAATAGCATTTTGGAGGTACAGGGATGACCTGTTGGTAAAATTTGTTGCCTGGAAGTGCCTGTCTTGATAGAATGAGATTGGCTTGAAAAAGACTTCTGGGAAATTATTGCACGCAGATAATTAACTGAATGAACAGTTATGGGAGTATGGGGTTTAATGTCATAGTTTATAGTGGAAGGTGTGAAGGACAACGATACACAGCTGAAAGTGTTGTAGTGTATTTATTTAGTGTAATTATTATATTTAGTATAATAAGTAGTATTCTCGCTGTGTGTCTTTTGTATAGTGCATTTTGCATAACATTCTCAGAAAGCACCGTGCAACCTATAGAATCCTCTGACTCCACCACACTAGCAAGGATTCACTTTTCTCCGTATTCATAATGGGCTCCTCCTAGAAACAGGTCTGTACAATACCAAAGCTTAACTGATTATTTTTTGTATTGCAGGCTTGTCTTAAGAACTGTAGTGAGGGACTAGACTTAAGAGCTGTAAAACACAAAGCAGAAGATGATCCTTGACTCAGAGTTTATTATAACTAGTATCTCTCAAATTCTTTATGATTGCTTACAACCGCCTTTGGCCCTCTAGCATGCAGAGTTGTTCACTTCTACCGTGCTAGGTGCAAGCTGAGAGATGATAGTGAGCTGATATTGAAAATAACATGGGTTATTTTCATATACATGAAAGAATGTAGTATGTATGTTTGATCTCATTGTATAAAAGATCATAATTTGGAGAAAATAAAAAAGATATATGACTTCCTAGCCTGAAAAGAAATTTTAACTAGAAATAAGCTTAATTAGTTATTTAGAGGTAGTTGAGAATCAGGACAATTTATAGCCAGGTTGCTATGGGGCTGGTAAGTTTCAATCAGAACATAAGCCCATGCAGAGATGCTTATATGAAGGATGTATTGAATGAGGACTGTACACCAATTGCAAGTCTGTGCTAAATTGTTGAAGACTTGTTAGCCAGTTGAAATATGGCAATAAGTATACGCAGCTGGATATTAATATAACTTTATTTTTGTATATAAACTTAATAGCTTGAACTATCACTAATACTGTCTTTGGTTTCATTTTTACTCTTACCTGGTGTTCTGGATGACTCAGTGTAACTATGGTGGAGTGTATTGCTAGTTTTTGTATGCATTGTAGACAATAACAGTGGTGATAAAAAAAACCTAAATTACTCTGAAAGTTATTTGGAGTGGTCTGTTTGAGCATTGCCTGACAACTCTAAAGCTGTGTGTAGAATGACTAAAATATTTCTATATATTGGGATCCTCTTTTCAATAATCACATGAAGGCAGCCTTTAAGGCAAGCTTCTGTCTCATCTCCTCCTAGCCATGCTGCTTTGATTATTGGTTTCACATCGACTGCAGCTCAGCTGACAACTTCACTCAAACCCTTTCTAATGTCTTTAGCAAAAGACTGTCTCGGCTTCAGAGGTCTGGCTCTCATAGAAGGCGTGTAATTTCTTTTAGCTCCTGCTTACTGTTACAATTCTAAGTACACCTGTGCCTGGTGATAAGAATCAGGTTCAGTCTTGCAAAAAAGAGAAAAAGTATTTACTTAATGCTTGTAGGCATAGAAATAAAAATTATGTTCAAGTTAATATATGAAGGTTGTGCCATCTGGTCAAGTCACAGCTGCTTTATGGTGGAAGTCCATAAATTTCCTTGCAGAAATCCTTCACTGAAAGAGAGAGCCTGGACCCTTTTCCGCATACCTAAAGTTCATGAGTACAGTTGTCAAACTGCCGTGACCTGACTTACGAATATTCACTTTCTGCTACTATTATGATGTGTATTTAAGACTACTCTGCACACTGTTAGAGGTGAAGATGTAACAGCCCAGCTACAGTTCTGTCTTTTACCATTTAAAACTCTGCCAGAAGCAAAATGAATGACTTCTGATTTTATTTTGGACTTCTATGGTTAGCCTCTTTATCATAGAATCACAGAATGGTTAGAACTGGAAGCAACCTTAAAAATCATCTAGTTCCAACATGGCTGCCCTGGGCAGGGACACCTCCCACTAGACCAGGTTACTCAAAGCCCTGTCAAACGTGGCCTTGAACACTTCCAGGGATGTGGCATCCACAGCTTCTCTGGGCAACCTGTTCCAGCCTCACCACCCTCACAGGAAAGAAATTATTCCTGATATCTGATCTAAATGTTCTCTTTTTCAACTCAAAAACATTACCCCTTGTCCTATCGTTACACTCCCTGATAAAGAATTCCTCTCTGCCTTTCCTGTAGGTCCCCTTTAAGTACTGGAAAGCTGCTAGAAGTTCTTCCTGGAGCCTTCTCTTCTTCAGACTGAACAACCCCAACTCTCTCAGCCTGTCCTCATAGGAGAGGTGCTTCATCCCTCTGATCATCTTCGTAGAATTCCCGTGGACTTGGTTCAACAGGTCTATGTCTCTCTTATGTTGGGGCCCCAGAGCTGGACACAGTACTCCAGGTGGGGTCTCACCAGGGCAGAGTAGAGGGGCAGAATCATCTCCCTCAACCTGCTGGTCATGCTTCCACACGCATCTTCTCACCCACCCTCAGAATACCAGATCTTGCCTTTGTTCCTCTGATAGGGCTGTGCAGGGTGAGAGCATGGCATGCAGAGTGCGAGCCCAGAGTCATGTGCAAGCCTGTTCCTTACGCAGGAGCTGGGTCAGCCTTGCCGACTGTACTGCCTTGGTGCTATTGATACCCCAGACACATGCTCTGCGTTGGGTTGGGTTTCCATGACTCATACACAAATGGCACTGTGCCTTCTCCCTTCCCTTGGGTTTGACTGAAGCTGATAGTCTGGTTCTTTGAATCTTGCTGCTTTAGAAATCTAGAATGAAAATAAGGCATGGGATTTGGGGAGGGAAGAGTGGCTAGAATTAGTTGCTGTTGCAGTTGGCCGTGTTGCAAATTTGT
>VZRU01004111.1:117603-190102 GCA_013398155.1 Pedionomus torquatus | reverse complement strand
TTTTTGTTTGTTTGTTTGTTTGTTGTTGTTGTTGTTGTCATTGTTTAGGAAGTATAGAGGCAAAGAAGCCACCAGGATAAACTAGAGCTGACCACGGAATGACTTAGGTTTATTGATGACTATGTTTCTTTTAGACCTCAAAAGGAAGTTAAGCTAATTTCTGCATGTACAGCACGTCAAATGTATGTGCATAGGATTCTTTAACTTGATCATCCAATTTAATCGTGTTTTATAGTCACAGAGTACTGGAAGTTGGGAAGTTAAAAAGATTTAAATTCTTTCAGTGATTCCCTCAAAATAGCTTTTTAGTATTTTTAGCATCCAAGGAACAGCCCCATGTTTGTTTATTTGCTTCATATGTTATGCTTCTTGTAAAGACAGCAAACACTGCAGAGGAGTGTTTCCATATGCTAATGCTTGCTGTGACAATGAGGTTAGAGACAATGTGACTAATAATCCTTCAAATTCCTAAGGAAATTAATACGCCGTGTATGTCTGCTGCAGAATGAAACATTTACGTGGGCTCATCCCAGTGACAAGACTGTCAGTAACCGTTAAAGGCTGTAACAATAAGCAATTGTTTGGCAATGTGGCCATATGCAGCACCATTTTGCTTGGTAAATTGCATTTTTCCTTTGAAAGACTTGTCCTTTACTCAGTATTTTGATGAAAAGCTTTAATAATCAGGTCAATATGCATTATTCATATACTGAGTCTGGTATCTCTTGTAGTACTTAAAAGGAACAACAGTCACTAAAGTCAAATTCTTGTCCGAAAAGTTTTATGCACTCTACTGCAGACGAAGGTGTTTGTGTGAGCAAAAGGCTTTTCACCCTCCTCCTTCTTCTCGCATCCTTTCCCTTATTCTCTCTCCCCTCTTTGCCACTGGTTGTTTTTGTGCAAAGTTTCATGGACTCTCCTTTCTTCCTCACTGGGGCTATCAGAAGAGAACAGTATGGTAAGAAATCTGTAGGGAGGTACTTGCAACACAAGATGTATCTGAAACAACTTCCTACTGTAAAAGACTGTATCAGCTTGTCAGATTGAAGTCCTTGAACACTTTTCACCTGTCATGATATAGTGACAACACCAAAAGAAATTTCAGCATCTCTGTGCTCTAAGACTGAGATTTCTTCTTCCATATAAAAAACTTTAACTTGGGGCCTTTCAGAAATTTACTCTTGAGGCAATTAAATCAATTCTTCATCTGTGCAGCTGGTACATCTCCAGGGGTGGATGAGTTGCCTTTATTTCCTAATCCCTGTTTTTTCAAATAAATTACATTCTTTTCTTTGGGGAAGGTCCTGCATTTCAAGAAATACACCCCTGGATGGGATTCATACTCCAGCAGGGGAAAAAAAAAAGGCAGAACATGGTGATAGGTAAGACTGGAGTTTGTTTCATCTTTTGTTCTATTAAATTTGTTTTTCAAGAAGAAAGTAGTTAACAGATTAGAAAGGATAACTGCCAAATTAATTCACACAAATCAGACAACCTTTATCATCTGCAGATACTCAGTTGGTAGGATGAGGATGTTCCTAATTTGTCGAATCTAGCTACTGATAAAATCTCTATTTTCCCCTTCTCATCAGAGTGATGGCAATTTCTATTTGCTTGTGCTTGCAATTGTACTTATACTGTAAGCAAGGCACTACTACTCTGTCCTTAGGGAGCTCTGCACTGTGAGTTTAGTGTTAGTCTTTCGCAATCCCAGAATGAGATAAGTTGTGATCGAGAATGACAGTTTATTTTTGGGGTCACTGACTGATTGAAGTTTTTCATAATAGGACAAATCTGGATTGGAAGGAAGAGGATGCTGGAGACCGTATGGTCCGAACTTACGTTGAAAGCAGGGCCCCAGTTTCGGTCATCCAGGCCCCTGTGAAGATGAATCTGGAATGTCTCCAGTGAGGGAAATTCTGCCATTTGTCTAGGCAATCTATTCCAAAGTTTAATTGTTCTCTCATTAAGGGTTTTTTCCCCCCTTATCCAGACAAATTTTTTTCTTTGAGCAACTTATTTCTTGTCTTGCCAACATGCATCACAAAATCACAGAATTGTCATGGTTGGAAGGGACCTCAGATCACTGAGTCCAACTATGTACACCCCAAAACCCCCTGCAATCTTGGCCACTAGAACCTGCTGCTAGAGCATGTCCTGATGTGCCACATCTACATGTTTCTTAAATACCTCTAGGGATGGTGACTCTGCCACCTCCCTGGGCAAGCTGTTCCAGTGCCTGACCACTCTTTTAGTGAAGTAATTCTGCCTAGTATCTCATCTTAACCTCCCCTGCTGCAATTTCAGGCCATTTCCTCTGGTCCTGTCATTATTCCCTTGGGAGAAAAGGCCAACACCCACTTCTCTACAACCTCCTTTCAGGTAGTTGTAGAGGTACTTGTGAACAAAGTACAACCATCTTCTGTAACTGCCTTTTAGTTCTTAGAAGACATTGATTAGCCTTCTGGAAAGTGAGTCTTTTGGGTGTTAGTCAGCACATCTGTCTTGACCTTAGTGTCTGCCTAAATCCCTAATATTAATATTTTATGAAATGAAAGTTATGTTTCAAAATAGCTTGTAACATCTCTTGAGGGTATCTTCAATTGGAATTCTGTCCCTTAGCATATAACTTTTATCTTTTGTAATGGAAGTCAATGCTTTAAGATTTCCTCGTATTGAGAAATGTGTGTCAATAATACATATCTGGCTTTTCGTTTCAAATGGTCCATGGTTACTTTAAAAATGTTGTTTATAGATTGTGCATAAGAGCTACTGGTGACCAGTCTGTGAAATCTGAGAGGTAACCTGGTTGAGAGAACTTTGCAGGAATAAGGTAGCAGTGTATTGTGCCAGGCTTTGAGTTGTCTGGGATTTTTTTCCACTGCTTGAGAATGTTGGACACTATGTAGAATTCTGTTTTAGGTTCTTTGGCTTTTAAGTAGTTGTTCTTCATATTAAAATAAAAATAACCAGATCCTAAATATGGAAGGTGTTAAAATATATGAAAATAGTTCTGTAATAGACATTTTGAAGGCCTGAGAACAATTCATACAGAAGAATTCATTATTTCTCCCCCTCCCCGCTTCATGCCTACAGCTTGATATTGATGTAGCCTTTTAGTTTTGGAGATCATCGATATTTGAGAGAGACCAAACAAACATAGCAGATGTTTTAAGTAGGGATAAAACAGAGATGTCTTTATGAAGAGAGAGAGAGCTGCCTGGTAGAAAAGGACTTAGGGGTGTTGGTCGACTGTTGACTGAACATGAGCCAGCAGTGTGCCCAGGTGGCCAAGAAGGCCAACAGCATCCTGGCCTGTATCAAGAACAGTGTGGTGAGTAGGACCCAAGAGGTGATCATCCCCCTGTACTCGGCACTGGTGAGACCCCACCNTTCGTGTTGGGTGGTGTGGTGTGTTGTTTATGGTTGTTGGGGTTTTTTTTGATTTTTTTTTCCCCATTGGTTGGACTAGATGATCTTAATAGGTCCCTTCCAACCTAAGTGATTCTGTGAATCTGTGATAAATGGAGCTAAAAGTGTGACAGAATAGCAATAGGCACACTCTGTGAGGCCCTGAACTGGAATAAGGTTTCTTTGAAATGATCAGACACTTTCTTAGTCTTTTTTGCAGCATAATACATAACAGTGGCATCAAATTACAGGGCAGGTACAAAGCATCATTCAGTTTGGAAAAATATTACCCCTCTAGTCTGCACTCATGAGACCCCACCTGGAGTACTATGTCCAGCTCTGGAATCCTCAACACAGAAAGACATGGACCTGTTGGAACGGGTCCAGCAGAGGGCCATGAAGGTGATCAGAAAGATGAAGCACCTCTCCTATGAAAACAGGCTGAGAGAGCTGGAGCTGTTCAGCCTGAAGAAGTGAAGGGTCTGGGGAGACCTTCTAGTGGCTTTCCAGTATCTGAAGGGAGCCTACAGGAGAGCAGGAGAGGGACAGGAAGTGTAGTGACAGGACAAGGGGTAATGGTTTTAAATTGGAAGAGGGGAGATTTCGATTATGTATCAGGAAGAAATTCTTTACTGTGAGGGTGGTGAGGTACTAAAGCAGGTTGCCCAGAGAAGCTCCCATCACTGGAAGTATTTAAGGCCAGGCTGGATGGGGCTTTAAGCAATCTACTCTACTGTGAATTGCCCCTGCCCATGGCAGGGGGGTTGGAACTGGGTTATCTTTAAGGTCCCTTCCAACTCTAACCATTCCATGATTCTACGAGTCTATGATATTCCGTGTAGAAAGAGATACCACACCTTCCAGTTCATCAGGTCTGTTCTCTTTTTATGTTCATAGATCTATAACTCCTGATTCTATTGATTAAGCTTTTATTGCTTTTTGTTTCCTTTAATCCTACAGAGTTCCAGTGGTACAGCTGTCAGGGAGAGAAAAGAGGGTTTTTCTTCTTTATTTTCAATCTTAGGCCACATTACTTACCATAGTTAAAATTTCTGAACCTTTGTTTTCAGTGTATGGGGCAGACAGCATTTGAGTTGGTTTAGAAGAAAAAACACACGGAACTGAGCTGTCTTGATTTAGCAATCCTTAGAATACATGAAGCATCATGGTATTTAAGACTTCAGTTTATGCAACCAGGTTTGCTTGGAATCATGTTTAAAGCTTGTATTTGAGTACAGTATTTCTTCAAAAAAAAAAAGACAAACATACAGAATCTTCTCATTATTGTATCTGCCAAATTACCTTGCTTCAGCTTGCAGTAGAAGGGAGTAACCCCATTATTGATAAATATTTAATAAAAGATTCCATGCTATTGGAATAGAAACACTATGTAGTATCATAGAGTGTCCTGTAATAAAACCAGCAGCACAGAAGGAGGTGAGGGAGGACAAGACTGAGATGCAGTCAATTTATAAAAGTTAAGTTTCAGATATGGGGAAGGATGATGAGTTCATAAAACACTTCTGGAAAGTGTTTGGGTGGCCTGAGAGAATTTCATGTTTCTTCTGTCCAGATGCTTGGCAGGAAAGGGACACATGAAATGAGCATATGAAAAAAATAACAGGATGAGAACCCATAGGCTACATAAAATCCAGGGAGCAAAGTATCTTGCATGGTAGGAGCACTGATGTCCAAACCTATAGAGACTTGTTTTATAAACATTGAGATTAATAGGGTTAAAACACCAACTAAAGCAAGCAAGCAAAACATCAAAAGATTACCACATGGATTATTTTATTGCAGATTTACTTTATAATTGCCTGGAAAGCCCTTTCAGTAAATTACATTGTTTGAAATTAGTCTAGAGTTGGACATTTAGGAGAGAAGAGAGAAAGATCATACATGTTATGATGGGCATCAAATTTAATGTCTACAAGGCATAGCTGGACCAAAACTAGCACGGTCTGCCTTATGTGGGTATTGCATTTTGGAAGCATTTCATTTAGTTTATATTGTTTAAAAACCTGTCCAGATACACACCATTTACTTCAGCATTTATGGCTGTGTATTTGATAGATTCCTCTGACCCAGTCTGCAGAGCATAGCATGAAGCATTGTATTGGTTGCTTCTGAAACAAAATGCCAAAGTTTTAATTATTTTGTAAATGGAAAATGTCTGCCTATGATGAATTAACAAAGTGCTGCTTCTGAAGGCCAACTGGTATTTTGTTCCGTAACTACCACGTACTTGTTACATGCTCATCAGAGCAGACTGAATAACACAGATAGTTTTCCCCTCCCAAACCCCATTTTTTTTGTTTTTTGGTTGCCTGAGGATTTTTTGCAAGGTTCTTCTGGGTGCCAGTCAAGGGTATGGTAGTTTTCTTATGTCTGAGAGACACTGATGGTGCAAATAAACTTTTTTGAAACTCAAGTGAATGTGGGCTTGGCTTTTGGGAAGAGGTCAAACATGCTTGCTTCCATTCACACCCCATATTCGGCTCTGAATGCCTGGTATTGCAGCTAGCACACGGCATGCTTACCAAGTGCAAACGAGTGCTCCTTAATGTGGATAAGGTCATAAAACTATGTTTTGCCTTTGTATTTCTGCCTTTACAAAAGCTCATTAATTAAAAAGTAATAAGTTAAGTAGCTCCTACTGTAAATCAGGCACTTGAACTGCTGCGTGTTTTTTTTGTGGCTTGACAAAAGGTCAAGTCAAACCATACTCTTTCCTCCTTTGTCATTTTAAATTTCTCACACCCTTGTAATAAGAGCCGAGACCAATTACAAAGCTCATGTTACATATGCAGAACTGCTACATAAACCTGCTGGATTGAAGGGAAAGATTTACCTTGGTTTCATTTTTACACCATTTCTTGTATCTCATGCAGAATAGATGAGAACCTCAGTCTTGTGAGATGAATAAGATGGCTAAAGTATCTGCCTCCTCTTTGGGTTTAAATCTGACTGTTGTTGTTGGCAAAGCAAAAAACATTAATTGCATGACTGCTATGTTATGGACATATATTAATAGCATGTTAAAGTTGACCATATCCCACAGTGTTAGAAGAGAACACACAAGAAGCTTTACTATGAGAGTAGATAAGCTGTATTGCAAGGGCAGGTGGTAATGATCAGATAGTTGTTCTTATAAATCTAAAGAGTTTCAAGGCATGAAAGAGTTCATGGACTTTGCTCTCTTTAAGTTGCTTCTTGTGAAGTTTGTTGGATGCCACAGAAAAGAGACCAGTCCAAACCAGCAGGATGTAATGTGGCTATTCGGTAGTGGTTTGATCAGAACTTGAGAGCTTCTGTTAAGGGCACTTCATGTGTGTATGAGTTATCTTGAGTTATTCAAAAGTGGTTTCTTGTGAATTGAGGAATTGTCAGATAGATTATTATATGCGAGGAATTGTCATATAGATTATTGCCACAGTCGGTAGACATCAGGGAAGGCCAGGAGTAAGCTGGGAACTGAATGACTGTAGAAGTTAGATCCCACCCTTGTTTCCAGACATTTCTGCCCTGGGTCTCATTAGGGGCCCAGCAAGGGGGGGACCTTGTACTGTGCCTTGAACTCAGCCTACACTGATAATTTTCAGCTGTGATGCTACTGGCTCTGGGCAGTGCTTAATTATTTGTCAGTTTGACTCCTTTCATGAAAAGCTGTGTCTCTTTGACCCGAAGTAGGAACCTGGGATCAGGTTTTGCTTGGAAATGCTTCTGGTAAACAGCCTTTTGGTAGCTCATGCATCTCTGAGGTGATGGCTCTCCAGTATGGCAGTCATCTGTCACTTTAAATGATGTCTTAAATTGGAGGCTGAAGCTGATGATGAGTTAATGGAATAGGGAGCCTAAAATAATGGTGTAAGTTTGCTGCCCATTGTAGACATCTGGGGCTCTGCCAGCCCTGACGCAGTGGTTTTAAATGTCCCCATTCATGGAATCACACCTGTTTATGCTTAAGTGCCAAAATATGAATATTTTAGCAGTGAAGGAATCCACTCAATTGTGAAAAGAATGTGCATAGAAATGTTCTTTCACAGCATAATTGAGCAGGTTTCAGAGACGTGTACTGCCTTTTAAAAAAGAATGTTCACATCGTTCTCATGGCTTTTTCTTCAGGTGGAACCATATGTGTGAGGGGTTTTAAAATAAATTTGTTTGTTTTAAAGTTTAATAGTTCTACTAAAACATAGACACCAGCTATCAGTTAATAAAGAACAGCAGACTGCTGCTGTAAGACAGCTTCTTTAAAACAGAGGTTGTAGAATATCCACCTGATTTTGTTCAAGAGCTTGTACATATTGGGCAGTTAGAAGATCTCCCGTATTAATGAAGTCCTCCTACACTGTCCAAGAGGAAGAAGGAATGCCATCTCTTATGATAGGCAAAAGCCTTCTGCTACTTGTTAGCTTCTTTTACTCTGTAGTCAATTGGAAAGACAAAAATCTAAACTGTCATTTAAAGTGGGAGTGGAAGAGAATCACTCAGATCATGTACCTTACCTCTGCAAAAAATATGTGGTAAATAAGAAGAACCCCTCTCACTTCTGTTTCCCTGGTTTTGGTTTTTGTTTTTTTTTTCTTTGGCCTTTAATTTTTCAAGCACGGTTTTGGAGATCTGACTTGTGATGTTTCATCCCATGGGGATATCAGGGATATACAGATGTTGCTGCCATCCTGCCTGCAGTTGACAGCTTTCTACTCCCTTGATCTTGTTTTCTCTGTGTGCAGTAAAAAGGACTTGTCTGCATATGCTTTTGTGTGTGCTGGGAGGGAACAGCACTTGGTACTGCACATTTATTTGCATCATTGATGGCCAAGGCATGGTTTGGTTTACATTAACTTCTTTACAAGTAGTCTCTGAGTTTAAAGATGGGCTTATTGATGATTTTACAAGTAACTTGTATTACACTAGTAATGTTGTTAGAAAAGCCCCTTCTCTCCTACAGGTAAGATACAGAATTTAAACTAAAAGGATATTCCTGTAAGAGTCTGAAATATTGAGCTTTTCAGACCCAAATTTTGAATCTGAAATAGAAAAGCAGAATAGGAATGCTGAGGGAAGGTCTGTTGAACCTGAATGACTTCATTTTCATAAAGGTGAAGGATTGATAGAAATAGAATGTATTAAATTAATTTTGAATTTGAGTTTAACTCTTGTCCTTTAAAAACAAGGTCCTTTCATCAGCAGATTGAAAAAGATTATGGTATAAACAGCTCAGTTAGAAAGAAGTCCTAAGATGGTTAATTGAAATTATTAGGGAGTCAGGAGAGTCAGGAGACACTGAAAAGATAAATGCTTAGATTAAAGAAAGACAAATTATATGGGATGTAACAGAGGATTACAAAATAATGAGTTATGGGATAAATACAGGTGCTAGGACAGATGGAGCTTGAAGGCTTAATACTGATAGCAAATAAGAGGAAGACGTTCTGTTTTTTAACATAATGCATACCTGTGGAACTTCCTGTTGTAAGATTGAGGCCAAGTTCTCAGCAGAATTTAAGAAGGATTAGCTGTTGGTGGAGATGGAACAATGTATTCATTGCTATAGAAGAGGACATGAATGCCCTGTAATTAAAAGGGATGCAAATTCTTATGCTAAAAGGCATAGATGGATTGTTAGAAGATACGTGGTGCTCTCTGCTGCCCAGCAGGATAGACCTGTCTCCTTGGGCATGTGCTGTTCTTTTGCCCCTCATATTTTCTATTTTCTCCCACCTCATAGTGGGAGAATTGGTAAGGTAGTTTTGGGACTTAAAAAAAAAAAAAAAGTCAACTATTACTGGCTCTGAATATAATCACAATGTCTTGTTTTCTGCCTGTAGTCTATTGTGTGGGTTGACTTGATCTCCATATATACACCTCCAAGCTCAAGAAGGCTCTGACTTCCAGGGCTTCTCAGAAACAAACAATAGACTTTCTAAATTTCAGTTCTTAAAGGTGGAAATAGCAATGGGGAATTGCATTTTAACAGGATCTTTAGAGGGCTGCTTTCAGATTTAGCATAGTCCGTGATGTTCTTTATAAAGTGTAAACAAAACCCCCAAAACACCCTTGTGCTAGTGTGAATGGTTTTGCTTTAAAAGTTTAAATGTAGGTAGCAGGATTTATTTTTTTTTTAATAAAGTTATATTTTTGTGTTGCTTTGGAAACTCAGGCATTCTTTCTGCTCAGTCTAAGGGTCCTTGAGGGACAGCTGGTATGACAGTGTGACATAATCACAATTTCTTGGCTTTGGGACTCTATATTGTATTTTGACCCTCATCTCCCATGTCTCCTGTGCATTAACGTATTGAGTCATCACATCTGCATCTGATGACATGGTTTACAACTAGTTCCTTTTTACAGTTTTGAGATAGAATTTCATCCTGTCTCTGGTGTGAAATCCTCAATGAAAAATCTCAGCCACATATGCACTGTTGGCAGTAAGTGATTTTAAATGGAAATCCCAGGGACCAAATTACATAGAATATTTGACTCTAACAACCAGAGAATCTGTGTTATGTTTCCACCTTATGCTGTACATGAATTTGCCTGTCCCAGGTCCTTTCACCTGGAGGTGGCTTTTTCTGCAGATGGAACTTAGGGTTAGAAGATGCCTGTTGGACTCTCTGGGTCCTGCTACAGAGTGAAGAAAGAAGGACATGAGCTTGGCTCTGTTCTCTCACGTGACACATTAGAAGAGAATCATCTACGGGTGAGATCACAGGCACCAGCTGTGTGTGAGTGTGTTTCTTAATTCGTCCAGTCCCCCCCTCCGTCATCTGTCCATATCAAGTGCCCAAGGAAGTGGTGATTTTCTGAATGTATTAGAATGGCTGCTGTTCATGCTAGGGGGGGAAACTAAGTACGCATTTTAGTCTTCTCTAAACGCTTGGTAGTGATATTTTTTTAGCATTTATGACAAGCTGTTTGTATGTACTCTAAATAATGTGGGAGGCTATGGTCACTGATTGGAGACTCCAAAACTGAAGTTACAGTTCTTCTGTCTGTTTCTAAAGATTTTTCTGTTAGAAAATAAGTGTGTTAAAGCTAAAATATGGCTTGGGATATTTGGTTCTGAAAAACACAGGCATGTTTCAAAACTTGTCTACCGTACAAACCTACCTTTTTTCTGTCCAATTCCGTGATGGGATTTACAGTGTGCAAGGCTGGAGCTTTGCAGTCGCCAGGATACAACCCTCCAAGCATCCAGGTTTTGGTTTCAAATCCTGCCTCACCAGGGCAGAGTAGAGGGGAAGGATAACCTCCCTCAACCTGCTGGCCACGCTCTTTTTAAAGCACCCAGGATGTCATTTGCCTTCCTGACCACAGGGTCACATTGCTGACTCGTGATCATCCTGTTGTCCACCAGGACTCCCAAGTCTTTCTCCTCAGAGCTGCTCTCCAGCAGGTCATCCCCAACCTATACTGGTGCAGGGGCTTATTCCTCCTCAGGTGTAGGACCCTACACTTGCGCTTGTTAAACTTCATTGGACTTCACTCTCTGCCCAAGCTCTCTTGACCTGTCCAGGTCTCACTGAAAGGCAGCACATCCTTCTGGTGTGTCAGCCACTCCTCCTGGTTTTGTGTCACCAACAAACTTACTGATGGTATACTCTGTCCCCTCATCGATGTCACTGATAAGTATGTTGAACAAGATTGGACAAGTAACACTGTCCTATATAATAGAAATTTCAAGGTAAAATATATATTAACTTGTAAAATATCTTGAATATCGTGGTGACTGGATTTTTTATTTTCCCTTTTCAAAAACTGCTAGAGTTTCATATTTTCAAGTCAGGAGTCATGAGGAACCATAAAAAAGCTTAACATGGTTTTGCTTAGCCTTTGGTGTTTTTTTCTGTTCTTGCTTATTGTAGTCCCTCTTCCTCTCACTGGATCATTAAGATCATTAAAGGGCAATATCTTGTAAAATGGATTTGTAACTATTACAAGGGGAAAAATATACACAAATTTTTATATATTGCTGAGATATATTTTATATTTGTATTACGTCTTCATAAAAATATGGTTAGAAATATGTGTATAAACTTGTTTAGCTTTTGCTCTGTTTTACAGCATGGTTCCACAAAGCAAAAACAGCTGAAGAGGGCGGAAAAAATGGAGGGTTTCAGGATCACTGTACCTGTATGTAATTGGCATTGAAGTTCTTGTGTGATAAAACTAGGGGCTGAGAAAAAATACTGTGGCTTCCAATAAAAACTGAAGTTGTTGGGATCTGTACTTTGAGGACTATGGTGGACTGTTCTGAAGGGGGAACCGGGTAAATCAGTTTCAGTAGGAGAATCAGCCTATGTTGTTTGGGCCTTATTATACCCTTCCTTTTTATTTTTCTGATTACAACCACTGTGATATCCGTTTTCAAACATAGTATCTGAAAGTGGCCTAAATTCTTAGCCTTAATACTTGGCAGATCCATTTAGATGTGGTGGCCTGAGGTTCATTGCCACGTCCCAGACATTTATGTGTGGAACTGAAACGATTTTCTTGATGTGGAGACATCTAGATCTCAGCAACAAAATTCTGTGATTCAGTCATCAAAGATTAATGAAGTACAGAGCGAGCTTTTGAATATTTTTCATGCCCTAATTGCTTAACAGAGGTGAGATCTGTAGGCAAGCAAAATGTGATTGTTCTGTGCTGAGGTTACGCTGATTGTTCTGTGCTGAGGTGGGATGACTGTAAGGTGTTACTGAACAGCCTTGCAGTATCACCCATCACTGAAGTCTCAGTTGGAAGCAGAGTTAAGTACAATGGCTAGTCAAAACAACTGGATGAACTAGTTACAGCTGTTTAATTGCTATTTTTTTTTCATCAAATAAGCAGTTCTGGGCAATCTATTTACTGAGCTACATAAATACTGAGTTCGAGTTCAAGTGGGAGGAAGAGCCATCTAATCCATGAAGCTGCTCTGTGGCTGCAAATTCTGGTGGAAGAAGGTTACTGAAGCTTGTAAAGTCTCCCTGGTGGCAACAGCGTACCTGTAAGAGGGTTGTGCGTTTCTTTGGTTCGCAGTGGGGGGAGAGGCTGATCCAGAGCTGTGTCTGCCGTAGTGCTCGTTGCCCAGGCTTGGATGTTGAAGCTGGCTGTTGGCTTTACACGTCTTAGTTTGTTCTGAACAAAGACAAGCGAACAACTGTGGTGTAGATCAGTCGCGGAGAACTCCTAATGGAAGATTCATTGCAGGTAGAGAAAAGTAATAGTAGGCAAAAGTGATCTTTTGTAGTGTTTGGAGACAAAAATAGAAAACTCAAAAACATCAATAAGCTCTAATAATGAAAACTTGATTAAAATAAGCTTGAAGGAGGAGTTATTTGCTTTTTTTTTGTACCCACTGATAGAAATGTTTCCCCTATTTACGAACTCTGACTGGATTTGTGAAGACTTTTTGTTTGTTACAAAATATTCTTTCAGTTTTTTAACCTTGAGGAGGGCTGATTAATTATTATTGTCATGTAACTTCATGTGAGAAGCTAAGATAAATATTTATATTCCATTAATATTCACAGAATGCACAGCACTTTTTATCTTTGCTGAAGCTAATCTATGTCAGTGTAAATTTTATGGCAAACAAATGGGTGCAACAGGAAAAATGCTTGTGCGTTCTCATGATCTTCTGGCTGAGTTGAATTTTGTGTGACAAATAAAAACCACTGAAAATATCTAGCTGCAGCATCGGGTTGCAGTGGCACAACTTTACACTGACAGTAAGTCAATTTTCAAAAAGAAGAGTTTTTTCGGACTTCTAAAACTGTACTCATTTTCCTTGTGTTTGAATGCAACTTATCCTTCAGGCTCTGGTGTCCGAGGCAGGTATCTGGCTGTGGCCTATAAGTCTCTTCCATGTTTTTTTTCTGAGAACATTCTTGATGACTGCTCATGTTGAAGTTTGTGTGTGTACCATAGACACATACAGAAATGCCCCGCTTGACTTTGGTTGCTGCTAATTTGTTGTTTTTTACTTGGGTGGTTTATGTGTAGCCTTTTCTGCTATCATACACACTGTTGAGTGTCATCTTGGTTGTCCGTCTTTTGGATGGACGCATTTGATGCAGGTGGGTCTGAAAAGACTTTTGAAAAGCAAAGTCAATAAACACTTAATGAAGGCTTGGGCCTGCCTGTTAAAATGTTCTTTTAGAGAGGAAGAGGTGAGAGAAATGTATTACACGTACAAATACTGGATATTTCATGGCATAAAGTACTTCATGGTGGAAACATATTTGCTCAGAAAAAGCCTATCAAGAAAGGTACAGCATTGTTTTAGGGCGTTGATTCTGATGTTGTTACATAAAAATTACAGAATTTTAAATGGCTTTTGGGAATAGATATCTTGAGATTGAATAAATGTTATATTATCTTTTCTCAAAGGTACCTGATAAAATAATAACAGTGCATTGTAATAAGCATGTTAAAGAGTCAGTTGAAAATTGTGTGTAATTTTTGCTTTTCCTGGTAGCTTTATTTCTTTCATAGTGGCCTCCTAATGTGGTTTCTTTCCTTATAAAAAGAAAAATATAATCTGTGTTTTAAATCTGCTGTATCACTTTGCACCATGAGTGTTCTGCTTTTATTTGGAAGCACCAGGCATGATCTGAAGTATTTCTCTTCCGCCCCTCCAGGCTCTTACATACGTGCACAGTTATGCCCTCTCTGTTTCAGAGTCTTAGCAGGCATGTCGTGTGACTATCTGGGAAAGAAATGTTGTATTTGGGTCAGTATTTCTAGTTCACACACTACCTGCGATTAAAGTGGCCTGTTTCCCTATACAAGAACTGACATACTAGTTAAATAGAGTGTAAAGCTGGAGGTTCAGATATCCTTGTGTTTTAGGAGTTTTAAGAATTGATTGATGGTCCTGCAAGAGAGAGCAGCTCTGGTTATGGTTAATTATATCACAGGTGATGGCGTCACAGTATGTGCATATATAACTGAGACATGTGCCCATTAAGTGTGTGCTGGGTCCTGCTCTATTCGGGTTCCTTGTCCTATGGCATTTATATAAGCCAGGAAAAAAAAAAAAGTAAGTCGCTCTTGATTTAAGGAGCAGGTAGAGGTTAGTGCCAGTCTGTCTAATCCCTACTTTTCCAGTATTTTATTGCATTAAAGGCGTATCACTGCCTCACAGTTCTAGCTCAATAAACAGCTAAACAGTACTTGACATTTAAAGAGATTTTCTGTTGTGCACTTGTATAGTCAAGAGTAATTCTAATCCTATTACAGATATTATGTCATGGAGGCGTGCCCTGCGGGAGAGGGCTGCTGCTCACTGGCCCGATGGAAAGCAGAGGGGAGGGGCGAGCAGGAGGGTGGGTTTATTACTCGATAGTTAGGTCAGGGATTTCTGTGGGAAATGCCCAGTGGTTGCAGTTGCTGATGATTTCACGGCAGCAGCAGCGAAAACGCAGAGTGCGCTCCAATAGCTGGTTACTGGATGAGATACTGCAAACGGGTGGAAAGAAAAAAGACAGCGTGTGGGAGCGAGTTAGAGAGACACAGAGTGGAAAGCTGAGAGCAAGGGAAGTGCTCTTGCTGGAGGAGAGTCTCCCAGGTGTACTGCAGAAGCTTTTTGGAAATGGATGCAAGGACCATCTGCTGCCTATAGATTAGAGTGCTGTAGACTGGGAGCAGAGAGGAAGAGCTTATGGCTCTTTCGAATAAAAATTGAAGTTCTGCATAACGGATTCCTTAAGAAAAATCATGAGTATGATATTGCATGGGATATTAATGTGTAAATCCATGCTACAGATAGAGTACAGCCTACATTGCTATAAAAACTAAAACCAGCAACAATGCAGTTAATACATTCTGCAGTGGTTATCTGATTTATGTACGAAGAAAAAGAGAAGCAGAACACAGACAGCTCTTATTGCACTGTGGCATTTGCAAGGCACTGCATTTAATGCTGAGAGATGCTATACATTAAATCTGACAACTGTGAAAAGAGAGATCATGGAGAAGTCAAGTAGTGAGGATTCTTCAATTCACCGGAGTCCATCTTTGGATAGCAAAGACTCAGATTTTGCTAAACCTTCTACCTCAGGGAGGCAATTTGGTCGAGGTTTTACTGCTGGAGCTTTCTATGGTACAACTGGATCACGCACACAGAGCCACAGTGGGGTCGGAACCGGGACCGGCATTGGGACTGGGACTGGCATAAAAAGTGACAAATACAGTGCACCCAAAGGCAGCAAATACGTGGTCTTTTACCTGGATTTATCCTTTGTTTTCCTTTTAGAATTTAAGAAGTGCAACATGGCAAGAGGCTGCCTGTGTTGTTTGAAATACATGATGTTCCTTTTCAATTTAATATTTTGGGTGAGTACTGCCTTTTCAGTTGCCTTCATTTGTTGGTGTACCCTGTACTGCTGCATTATGTGTATAGTGCATCGTTGAAGCAGTACAGTAACTTCTCCCCTCCCCTTCCTCTTTTGCATACCTGCTTGCAATATTTTTCGTGTAAACTTGTGCCTATTGAGAAAATGTACATGCTTTCTATGTCATTATTACCAACTGATTACTGTACTTTGGCTAGTAATTCCTCAAGCTTGCTCTGTTATCTGAGAAAGGACAGAATTCTTGCCCTATAAAGAAGAGCAGAATTATTGTAGCATTAAAATCCTGCAGTGGCAGGATTTTTGCATTCTGTTGTAATACCTCATTTTGCATTAAGTGGCAGGTTAATTTAAATTGTAAGTACATTCTTATCATCACTGTAAATCTCATTTGCCTTTTGTGAACTTCATTTGACAAACTGCTTTTTCATTTAAAGGAAGTTCTGTTCCATTTCTCCAATTAAAAGCAATAAATCCCATATGTTCTAACCTAAGTTATCTGCATAAATATGAAAATGACTGAAGTGGTGAATTAATCTGGTTGCGGTTTCAGCTGTGGTTGTTCACATTGACATGTGAAGTTGGAGATTTGCCTTTCTTCTGAAGGATCAAAATTGATTTTACTTCATCAGCCGTGGGGCATGAGGAGTTGTAACAATACCTCAGCAAGCAAGCTAAAAGTGAGATAGCTACTTTGAGCGAAGTATTGTCATGTACAAGAGCGGGAGGATAACTTAGGTCATCTGGCAGCTAGATGTTCTTGAGTGAAGAGTGTTGTTGAGGAAATCAGAGGCTAATTGAAATGTATGAATTATAGCTCAATATGAAGTGGTTTTCTTGGTTTGAAATCAAAGGTCACTGCTTTCCCGATGGTTGCAAAGCTTGGCAACATGAACAAAATAATTCATGGTTGTGATCCAGAAATACACAGTATGCCTCATAAATAAATAAAAACAACACTCCTGGGCTTATTTTGGAAAAAGAGGCATTAGCAGTGTAGTTCAGATAGCTGCTTCTGGTGTAAAGATAACATTGTTCAAATTAGGAGTCTTACTAGCAGCTTCTCTGTTATCTTGACCCACTTACTAAAATAACCTTTAAGAGCAAGAGTTAATGGGAGATTTGGTACAGTGCTGAGCCACTCACACAACAGTGAGCTTTTATCAGTAATAGACTAAAATGCTATGACAACTGAACTTATGGGAGTCTTACTTAAACAGAAGCTAGAATTGGTCACTGGTTTTTTTTTTTTTTTTAATGTACAAAAGACCTGCCTGAAAGTTGCCTTAGCTATCTGGAACAAATATCACTTTCAAGACAACAGATCTATATCAAACTGGCTATTTGACCCAATGCTGCATTACTTTGACACACTGGAAGTATTTTTTTCATATGCTATATGTTGTGATTAGTTTCAGAAGGGCTTTTTTCTGATGTCATTACTCATGTCCTCTGTGATCAGTCATTAGCTATCTCTTACTCCTCACTTCCTTAGATGCAATATCTCTCTTTGCTTTTATCTTCTTCCCAAGCAACAATTTTCTTGACTGCATCAGACCTTCAGAGTCCATTTTTTTCATTCCTTGAATTTGCAAAAATACTTCAGACCTCATCTGCGTGCTCATCTGTATTTGCTCAGCTCCCAATGGACTTATACAGACACATTGCTTCTTAGGTTAAAACCAGCTTACCATCTGGAACAGTTCTCTAGTACCCTGTGCTTCTCCAACTCTTACCTCTTAATCCCCTTTACACCCTCTCCACTGTATCTTTTGTTGTGAGGCTTATGGCACTTTTCTTTCTGTTATTAAACTTTGTCACCCCATCTCTGTCTAATATTCTAAAACTGGTGGGGTTTTTTTGTGATCCAGGCTATACAGAATGAAAGTGTATGTAAAATGAGACATTGTAGAAAACATATATAGATGATATATATAGATGTCAGGTACTTTTCAAAGTAGCTTACAACAGAAATTTGATCCACCAGCCTGCTTTAAATTGCTCAGAAGTCCCCCTTTCTTCACTTTAGCTGGCTTATACTCAATTTTGCAACCTGGTCTTGATGTACCCATGCGTCCTTCCAGAGGACTGCAGTCTTGCTAAATTCTTGCCTTTTTTAACCAGGCTGTTTTATTGTCTTGAGCCATACAAATGAATAACCTTATCATCTCTTTTTACTCATGGAAACACAAGCTAGAATGAAGCATACCATAGGCAGGTGTTTAGTTGTTTGCTGCCTCTGGCTTTGTACCTGGAATCTACATTAGTTCTGCTGTGACTATCTGGCAGGTTTTGGACCTTCAGTGCTGTATGTGCTTCATGCTGACACTGTGCACTTGCAGTATCTTTCACTCCTGCCCTGAACTCTCCTGCTATCCCAGCACTGAGCTCCTCACACAGCTCTGCCAGTTCCCTTTGTTCCTACCATGTCGTGAAGAATCCCCTACTATTTCAATGCTGTCTTTGTAACCCATTTTTTCCACTGCCAGGTTTGTCTCTTCTCAATGCATTCTTCTGAATTTCTGTTAAGAAACCCAACTCCAAAAATGTGGAGTCGTGGCCTGCTCTTGAGTAGTGAGTCTTTCGTAATGCAAAGTGCTTTATTTTTAAAAAGAGAAGACTCATTTTTAAGCATAAAATTTTCTGACCCTGTAATTCAAAGCAGAAGGAGACTCCTGGTCTTCAGAGGTAAGGAGACCACTTCCATGCTGTTATCTTCTGACAAAAGCAAGAAGCGTTTTGTTTTATTTTGTTTTATCCAGGAATTGATTTAGGCAACTGGAAGTAGGGAGGAGAAGACTGTTGTTCAGGGAGTCTTTTAACAAGTGCCAGTCCAGCAGCTGTACAACTGCCATAGGCAACCTGCCTGACCAGCTTGCTTCCCACAAAGCTACGTTGCTGAGCCCGTGGTAGCAGAAAGCCTGTCTCATGGGAAGTTTTCTCTCAAAAATGAAAGACTTGGTACTTTGCTATCCCAGAGTGCTGGGCACTGTTGTCCTGAATGACTCTCAGTGTTTTATAGTAAAAGAAAAATCTTTACATCATTTGCTTCTTCACAGACACAAGTGCTGGGTCCTCATCTGTCCCTCATGTGGCAGAGACTTGTACTACTCCTTCAGCCTGGCAGCCAGCTCATACATATATATGAAGACCAATTACATGTGTATATTATATACTATACACAGTATTTTATATATATAATACATTTTATATATTTTAACATACCTGTATATGTTTGAAGGTGATGAGGAAGTGCAGTGGTTAGTAGATTCTCTCTGTCATTATGAAACAAATATATTGTCAATATGATAACTATGATAAGGATGTGGCGCAATGTTTCTGCCCAGCAAGAATTAATTGCTTTTTGAATCAAATTCATGACAACAAAAATACAGGTTCTGAAAATTAGTAGCATGTGTATTAGTTAACATAGAAGGATGACATATGAGTTCTGCAAGGAAATTGATCTGAGTGGGGCCCAACAGTAGGTTGAAACAGGAGGTGTTTCACCACCATATTGCTAAGAGCTTCAGGTATTTCTCTGTGGCCCTCTGATTCTTAGCAGTTGTTCTTGGCCATCTGGCATTGCTTTCTTTTGGAGATTAGGAAAGTCTGAGCTGAGGGTTAAGGAAGCTTATAGTATTTAATTGTGCAGCTAGGATGATGATTTACACTGAATTAATCCTAAGTGCATAATATGTTTTGCAAAGGGACTGGATAACCACAAATGTTAGTTGACTTAGTTTGCCTTCAAGAATACTTACTTGCAAACATATGGGTATTGCAAAGTGGCAAATACAGCTCTGCAAAAGAAACAAAATACTGATTTTTTGCTTCTACAGGTAGTAGCTTAATTGTCAAGAAAGGTAATTACCAAATATAAAATATTAGATTATATGTCTTTCTAAGGTAGATTTCACTTCATTGTTTTATTTAGAGAAAAGGATCGTGTTAATTATTTTCACAAAATGTGTCAGCGTATCTCACTGGCTAGAAAACAGAAATCCTGTGAAACACAATTTTTTAACAGAAAATGTGAAATGAGAATTTTTTTAGGGAACTAAAAAGAAAATTTTGAAGTGACAAGAAGAAATTACCAAAAGTTCACTAAGGAACTTTGCAAGTAAATGGTGATCATGGTTAAATTTTGGGGTGGTCTGTTCGTTTAACTAAGCTTAGTGAGTCCGCATACAATGAAGCATTCAAATATGTATCTTGTTAGGTTTTAGCACTACTTAATTTTAATTTAAAATGCATTTTATTTAGGGGAACATATGGCAAGATTATTAAATCTCTGATCTTCTCTCTTTCCTTAGCTAAGGAAAAGCTAAGTCAAGAAAATCCTTAATATGGTTTATTTATTAAATTGTTTATATTTAAACTACTACAAAAATCTGATAGAAGTAATATGTATTAATGGCATAATTGTAAGATGAAGTTATAATTTCTCTAAGTTAAATGAGGTCAAATTTACAAATTCAGATATTTAACGTTCAGTTTCAAAGTAAAGTTTATAATAGGTTGGGACCATTTCCAATATAAGACTAGAAAAGAAAAAAGATGAGCTGGAAGCTTGCTGGTCTAGAAGCAGCAGGAAAAAGTCAAATACAGCAGATTTTTCACTGATACTCTTCTTATTAAAATAATGGATAAAGACTATTGCTCCCGAATGGTATTATTCTGCATTATTTATTTGTCTCATTTAATTTTACAATGTAAGTAATTATTTTTTTCCCCTCTAGATTAAAAACAACATTGTATGGTTATCGGTGACCAAAAAGACAGCAGTACAGGAGCCACGCAGGTCACTTTTACTAAAATCTCAGATCAGACTAAGAGAAAGGTAGCATATCCATTCTCTGAGTCTGGCTGTTCTCAGAGCTATCTGTACTGTAAAGCAGCTAAGAATTTTAGAATGGTTTATATTATATCTATAGAGGGTTTTACTTGTTTATTAAAAGTAATGCAGACTTATGTATACCAAACTGGACTGGAACATATATACTACAGTGCACTGTTTAGCTTGAAGTATAAAGCTTTAATGCTTAACTGAACCTGTTAACAGACAGTTAAATCTTGCAAAGAAATTTTGTCCCCACATATAACTGAAAGTTAATCTCTGTGGTTTAAGGGGATTGGACTATTTGTCCATGAAAAGAACAAAAGTGCTAACCACAGAGAGCTTTGAAATGCATTCAAATTCTCTCCTTTTTGTTGTCCTCCCTCTGGCTACTGATATTCCCTGCTTTCTGATACAGGGAATAATGTCAGGGAGAGACAGTGAATGCCCCTGGGATGCTTGTCTCTTGACATAATAACAAATTTACTTCTGTCCTATTTTGACTTTAATGACTTAAGTCAGCAGTGCGATGACAATTGTGGTACAATCCCATGAAGGTCCAACTACTGAAAACCAACCAACCAGCCAAAAACCAAAAACAAACAAACCCCCCCAAAACTAAAGAAGCAAGGCAGTGCAATCTGGAAAAAGCTGATGTTTTCAGTTGCGTTAGCAGGAAGAGTTCAGTGTTTAGTAGGGACTCAATAAGCTGTGACAATATTTCAGCTTTTAATTCTAGTTTCCCCTCCAAATAGCATAACATGGTGTGCCCATGCAAAATTGGACCTCAGTGGGAGAGAACAATTAGATAAACGTTTTAGCGTGTCAGCATTTTGGCTGGTAGGGAAAGGAAGGGTAACATTTAGTTCAAATTGTGTAGAGTCTTAATGAATGTGATGTAAATGAAGTCCTAATAAAAACCTGTACTATGACATTATGGAGTAATATTCAAACATTACTTGAAGCTAGAGACTAGTTTTAATTTAAAATAGTAAGGTATGATTCAGGGCTGAGTTAGACTAGATAATTGAGGTGATGAGGGCCCCGAAACTGATTTTAAGGTCTAAGCTGTTTCAACTTGATAGGGAAGACATCTGATATACTATTTTTCACAGTGTTCCTCTCACTAACTGCTCTTCGATAGCACCATATTCTATTCAGGTTGTTTTAAATTTTTGGTGGTTTTTATTTTTAATTGTATCTATTTTCGTTGAGCATGGAAGTGATTTTACTCTAGCTGTAGGTAGGTGTGAGAACTATTTGTGTCTGTTATTTTGGCTAAACAACGAGCTGATTCATGACTCAAAAAGCAGATTTGTTGTATACACCTGTTACAAAAGTATCCTGCTGGACATTGTTTAATTATGTGTATGTGAGGAGGTCTATAGACATTGAAAGTGAGAAGCACAATACGAATTGCAAATTGGAAAACAATTACTACCCTCCAGTCCTCTCTGTTCCACCAAACTCCCAGAGTTAAGTCTTTCTCTAAGTCTATGATTTAGGTTCTGTTCCTCATATCCTCTGGCTGCATAACCTTAAGCAAATTTCTTCAGCCTTCTGTGTCTCACATTCCTCTATCTTTTAAAAATAACGATATCAACTTATATAAAATGATGGTTATAGCAATGGGGTACAATTATTGTTAACTTTGAATAAACTTAATAACGGTAATGTTACTTACTTACCTTTGGACTCCTAGACTTATTCAGAACATTTCAGTAAGCTGCTGGATGGGGCCTCTGTTGGTATGCTCACTTTTTGTCTATTCCCTCTACGTTCTAAGGTAAATAAGCCTGCAAGAGGATGATCCAAATGGGTCTAACCTCTCTCATGTGAGTAGAGGATGAGTTTATATCTCCATTATCTGGCTGTTCAAGGAGGCAACTAATTTGCTTATTAAATGCTGCTGACACAGCATTTAAATGGGAGGTTGCAGCCTAATTTGTGGAAAGTAAAGTTCAGTTAATTGGAGTTTTGCTGTAGATAGTTAGGATGTTCCTAGTGGGCAGCCAGAGATAATATGGTATGCTATACTGAGAAGCTTCTCTGTGTTTATCCCATGTAGTTCATGAAGTTATCCCATTCAATTTGTAAAGTTCATTTACTTTCAGCAAATCATGGAGCTTGGAATTGAAGGAGGAATTCTGCTGGATATCATGGGCTTTGCTTTAAAAATCCACTCTATTGGAAGGTGTCTCTGCCCATGGCAGGCAGCTTGGAACTAGATGATCTTTATTTAAGGTCCCTTCCAACTCCTACCATTCAATAAATATCTTGCAGAAATAAATAAAACACACCTTCCAAACAAAGTAAAGCAACCTAATGTGGCTTAAGGTGTTACTGAACAGAGAATGTTTGCTGAACTTGTTGAGGTGTTTACATAAAACAGTCATTTTAATATCACTTTACAGAAATGACGGCAGGCACTGAACTCAAAGCGATTTCACCACTTTCTGAAACAAATTAGCTTTAAATCAACTCGGACCTCCATTCAGTTCAGTCCCTTGCTGCTTAGGAGCAATTTAAATTGCAGAATTTATTCAGCAGGGATATTGAACCTCCAAGTGTTAGGAAATTTGACTGGGATGACAGTTCTTCTTTCCTCCTGCTTTTCTTGAGCTGGGCCAAAATTCACATGGCTGCCCTAACCCTTTTTCATTTAACTACTCCATCCAGTGTAGCAGGTATTGTGAACATTCTTGGAACCCATTGCCAGTCTAAATTTTAAAAGTCATCTGCAGCTCATCCTCAGTAACAGCTCTCAAAACTTGATGCCAAGGCCAATAGATTTATCAATGCCCAGGTAATGCAGGTAGGGCTAGGTTTGTAATGGGAATCCTATGGGAACATGGGATTACAATATCTTCAGAGAGCAGTGTTTGTGGTTGTCTTTAATCAATGCATAGTCAAGACCCTACACCCTTAGTAACCAATCTGGACCTCTCTTGTAAGTGTTCAGTATCACTGTTAACATGCAGGCTCTCTTGTCTTGTCTCTCACCCAGAGCCTCTCAGCTGCCTGGGAACACAGAGCTGTTGGTTACCCCTTGCATCCCTTGGAAGGGGGTGCAAGCTGAAGCTTGCCATTTCTTTTATTTCTTTCTTTGTCTCCTTGTGTTTGCTGTATTTTCGTTGTTAAATGCAGTAAATGAGAATTAACTTATCCGAGTCAGAAGAAGTAATAATGTTTGCAAATATTGCTTCCGTTTTAGTGGGGAAGGAATTCTGTACCCATGGATTCTTGTTGAATCTGCTTGGTCCTCATTTGGTGCTCCTGTCTTCTTGTCTATCTTCTGCCCCTCTTGAATGAAACCCCCTTGTGGTGTTTCTGATGGGTGCGCAAGAGATACATAGTTTTGAGAACACCTTGAGCTGGTGACTGACTGTCTTCTCATGTAACAAGTTGTGAGGCATCAGGGATTGAATTTGTATCTTTTTAATTTCTTTTGTGGATTTCTCCACAATTGTGTTCTATGTGAACTCTGGTACAATTTATACTGCTGTAGGTACAAATTGTAGGTCAGCAGTAGGAAGTGATCACGCTGCTGTTGATTCTTAAAAGTATATGACATGTTGAGAATTGCTGCAAGGAATTTAAACCAGCAAAAACTGGTGTGTTAATCCTTTGTTACTTACAGAATTATTACTTTCTAACACTGTAAGGAGTTGTGGCTGATAAGTATTTTTTTAACCTAAAAAAGTGAGTGTTAAAGGCTTTTAATTTTTTTATGGCAAGGAAGACTTAGACAAGAGAATCATGAGCTATGGAGGAAGATAAGATTATGAACAGATGACTATAAACTGTAGGGGTTCATCAGCTTAACGAATTACTAGTCATTAGCAGAGATGCATTACTTGCTTGTGTATACGTTTCTATCATGCTGCACATGTGATGCAAAGCATGTGGACTTCAATCAAGCAATTTACTCCAAAATAATGTGTGTAATGGTTAACAGTGGAAGCAGTTAACTTGGAGTAATTCTGTCACATGTAATCATCTCTTTGTATTGCAATGTACAGTCACTGATACTGAGATGATGCAAAAATGAAACAGAGGGAAAAGAACTGTCACTCTACTATTCAAACAAACTTTCTTGCTTAATTTGCTGTCTTAGAGAACTGAAAGTTACTAGAAGGGTTATGTCTGAATCAGAGGTGTGTTCTCTGGGCATTTTAATTAAGCACACTTTCCTTTAAATTATACTGCTGAGTACTTATGTTTTGTTAGTAGCTGTGCCACTGTGGAGTGATAGTGATGTGGGTTCTTCACAGGACTCGTTTCTTCCTCTATATTGTCTTGGAGAGTTTCCAATCAATTAGGATCTTAAGCAAGTAAGAGAGCTGCCTGTCAATGGATTGTAGTTCAGATATGTAAATATCTCATTTTGTCTCATTTCATAGTACTTCTAAACTAAATTGGTGGTTAAGAGTCTTACTGTCCTGTACTTCCGTGCACCTCTGACCCTTTTTCTCCTTCATCTAGCTATTGCTGGGTCCCAAAGCGTGCCTTTTCTTCTGCATTGACCTCTGGATGCAAAGACAGAGTTAAATTAGAAAAAATAAACTTTATGTTCTCAATTGCTCTTTCCTTAGAATTTTGATTGCCATGTCATCTCCATTTTCACTGTGTTAAGGAATTGACGTTACATCTGTTGCCATAATCCCAAAGTGCCTTAGGACCACTTGATATGTTTATCCTCTTGACACCTTGTAAGTATGGGCCAGGCTTTTATCCTCCTGATACAGATGGAAAGCTGAGCCACCAAAACAAAGAGCGTGTCTGCAGTGGAGCACAGGGTAGAGGGTTGGAGACCAGAACTGGCACGTGCGCATACTTGTAGCGCAGTCCAGCGCAGGTGGACTGTGTTATGTTTGGTTATGTGTGCAATGTCCATGAGCTCAGAAATCCTGCTGATCACCTATCTCAAGCTTGGGTGTCTTTGTAGTGGTCTTCCCTGCACTTTCATTTCCAGATTAGCTTGGGCAGAGACAGCTTAAATCTGTCTATATCCATGGTGTAGATGTGTCCTACTAAGATACTTGTACAAAGTTAAACTGAAATTGAATCTGGATCTCTAAAGTCTTTGGTAAGTGTCTTAAGCAACAGGCCATCTGTTACATGTCCTGCCTTGTGAGAGACTTGATGCAGGCAAGCCACATCTGAACTCCACATGCTTGTGTAGCATGGTCCACAGGCACACAAATCCTTTCAGATTTATGATCTGTACGGCATCCTTTTATTTGGCTGTGTAGTCCAGAGGTTTAGTATGTCACTGACTTCCAGAAGTACCTAGAAGAGTGAAAGTTTTCTCATGACATACAACGTAAATCCTAAACCTCCCAACACCTTCAAAGCGTCACTGAAAAAACTGAAGTTCTCTTCTAAGATTGTCATCCAACAGTCAAAGTGAAGACTTTGCATGGAATGTTCCTCTTTATGGTGTCCATTGTAATATTTTTTTATGATGCCACACCTTTGTGCTGATAAAATAATTCCATAAATGATAAATAAATAAACCAACCTTGTATTTAAGACTTACAGAAGGTAGAGAGAAGACATACAAAAAAGTTTGCTGTTGCATATTTAGCAGTAACAATTCTTCCTACTTTCCATAGCCCCTTAAGCCATATGTTTGTCTTCCACTGTCAGAGCAATGTTTGCTCTAATGGCTTCTTCAGCAGGTGGAATGGGAAAAGAAGTCTCTGGTGTACTGTGTTTTTTCCAGTGTCCACATCTGAGGTGACTCTGGGTTTATGTCTTTCAGTGCAACATCGGTTTTGTGTCTTATGGGATGTACTTTAAAATGCAGATAGCTAGTGTTATTGTTGATCCTGTTTGGTTATTTTTGTCTTTGTTTAGGCTTTTTTAAAATGTCATCTACCCTGTTCACAGAACTGACCTACGGAGGTGTCTGTGATGTATCACCTTGGTGTGATAGAAACATCTGTTACTCTGGCAGGTTAGAGCCCCATTTTCTTGGGTATTTTAACTCTTTCTTTCTTCCTCTAGGTAGAAATGGAAGCTGGCACTATTGTTGAATTTTCGCCTTGTTGTGGTTCTTAGCCTGTTCTTCCATTTAATTAGAATAAATCATTCTTGTGCTCTATTATTAGATGTTATTAGATGTTAGAGGTAAGTTTTCTGTCGTTCTGCTGGAGCATTTAAATTGATGATCCAAATAAACGGTAGTGGGATTACAAGTTAAGACAGTTAAGAACACTATATTTGACTTCTAGTGATTTGGTTTCTCTCCCATTCATGAGACTCAAATATAAATATTGGATCAGACCAGAAGTTTGCATATCCTGTCTTTAGAAGCAGATGATAAAGAATGCTTAATAGACAATAAAGGAATCGAACACATTCATGAAACACCTTTGAGTCATTTATCTTGTGGCCTTCCTAAATTCTCTGGCAGTAAGTTATTTAATTATGTATTCTGTGAAAGAGCACTTCCTTTTAAGCCTACTGCTTGTTAATTTCAATAGATGCTAAGGGATATTCTGAAAAACAGAACTTTCCTCCTTTCTACTTGTCATATTTTATTTTATTCTGGAATGGGAAGAAAAATGAGAGAAATTATAATTTAAAAATATGTTATGGCAGAAATAGTATGCTTAGCATAGCATGCTTCCAGCATAGAATCACAGAAGAATTATAGGTTAGTAGGAACCTCTAGAGAACATCTGGTCCAACTTTCTTTTGAAAGCAAGGCTTTATATTGTATTACTCAAAGCCCTGTCAAGCTCAGTCTTGATTACTGCAAGAGAGGTTCCAATATTTCTCTTGGTAATCTATTCTAATGTCTAGTAGTTCTCAATTACTTCAATTTGTTCTGCTTTTCGTCTAGCCACCCTATAATTTTCCCTGAAGCCACTTGTGCCCATTGTTTGTCTTGGTGGCATTCTACTGGATGGTTTCCAGTTTCTTGACCAAACCTGGACACAGTTCTCCAAGTGTCGAACAAGTGCTGAGTAGAGTGGAATAATCACACCTCTTCATCTGCTGGATATAGTCTTGCCAGTGCAGCCTGGGGCAGGATTTAAATGCTTGTACTGTTATTTATGCTGTCCTGGTACACTGTAGTGTAGCTTTTAAAGTCAGCTTTTAGAGCTGCAGCATGCACAGCACTGCATGGAGAGTTCAGTGAGATGAAGAAGCTTTATTGCGAGGACAGAAATGTTTTCTTTCTCACTTTTGAACATTAACACTCATAATACATTGCTGCAATTAGACACTTTCATCCTTTTATTGTTTTTCCCTCTGAGTGTGGATCTGACTGTCTTCCCTTGTAGCTTCTCCTGAGTTGCACTTCAGCTAAAACACTTCTGGTTCTTTGAGCCATTCAGCAGTTTTTGTAGGCCATCCTGCCACTCTGTCACTGTAAGTCATACTTAGTTTTAAACTCCATCCAGCTTGAATGTGTAGCTGGCACAAGTGCTGACAAGAGCAAAACCATTGATCTTACCACTCCCCCATCCAAACAGCCATTGATTTTATGCATTGCTGTATGTGTTACACCAATTCAAAGTATTTATCGGAACTGCTGACTGCTTTTTTCTTCCACAGTACTTTTATTTCTGGTCTGATTGGGGCTCCTGCAGTACAGTTAGTGCTTGTTTTCTCTGTTATGTTTCATCTCATTAACAGGGTATGTGTTGCAGAATCATGAGATTTTAAGAGCTGATGATTTTTATCAGGGCTGGGGTAGGTTAATGATTTGGGGGTGGTGGTGTATGCTTTGTTTTTTTTTTAATAAAAAGCTATTTTTTGTGTATTCTCTTTCATGGCATTTTTAAAAATGATACTTTATATTCTAGACTTACACTGGGGAGGTCAGGGAAAAGCTAGATTTTTGAAAACGAATCTATATGAAAAATAGTCTGTAGAAACAGATGTAGTGCTTTTAAAAAAAAAAAAAAAGTTTTATTGAATTACAGACTGCGTGACAACTCTGTGTGTTTCCCAACAGTGTATCTGTTCTGACATGTGTCCTAGTTTTAATTCTTTTTCAAGTTGCTGAATGTGTTTCCTGCGGAGGGCTGTATTAGAGCCCAACAGTATTTCTTTCAGGATACTTCATCTTGCATATACTCACAGAAATAGCCGGGATCAAAATGTTTCCACAACACACGCAGATCTGGAACATCCAAGAATGCGGGTTTCTCACTTAAAAGCTTCTTCAGCTGTGTGTGAGCAGTAATAAATGGTTGGCACAAGCCTTTTGGGGACAACTCTAAATGGGTGAATAGTTCCGTATTTTAGCAGTCTTGGGGATTTTTTCCCCCACTGATTGTATGCTGTGTTATAAGCCTGACCCGATCCTTAGTGACAGCTTGTCGGACTGATTAATGTAGACTTCAGAGAATGGCTCTTTTCTGTCTGATTGATTCATTTTGCCAATAGAATTCACTTTCCTGTAGTTTGAATTATAAACAGCTGATTAAATGAGTTTGCCCCAGCCTATTCCAGATGGCCTATCCTGAATGGAGCAGGGCATGCTTTTGGAGAGGTTAAATGCTTGCTGTATATTACATAACATGACTGAGTTACATGGTTCTCCCATAAGTCTAAATTGGAAAGTTAAGGATGAATTTTCTTCTGTGTTGTACAATTATTCACTGATATTTAAATTGTTACTTGTAATTTTTCTGGTTCTTAACCACTGTGGGGTTTTTTTCTCTCTGTGCTTCCCACCCTGGAATTTGTTTCTCATTAAACTATTATTTCTCTGCAGCAGTCCCTGTTTCTTATCTCAAAAGATGACATGCAAAAAGATGGGAAAAGATTTGTTCTTCCTCAGGGCTGTCCTTATCTCCTATATCCCTGATGCTGGTGTTTTCTGGTGGCGTCCCACCTCATTTCGTGGTTCTGTGTATAACTCTTCTGTAGGAGATGGCTATCCCAGTTCTGCATTTTGGGAGACTCTCGGGAGCACACGAACAGGAAGTGTTATGGCACTGCAGGAAGACAAGAGTGGAGCCAGAATAATGGAAAGGAGAAAGAATTTAATGTTTGGATCTGGATGGTTTCTGTTTCCTTATTATTCAAGTATTCTTAGAACTCCAATTAGGAGATCCTGATTCTAGACCTACAAAGAGTTCTCCAACAAACACGTTTAAGAAGGATGTGTCTAAAATTAATATGAAAGGAGGAAACAACACTGCTGTAATTTTATGGTCTCTTACTTGTGGGAACATATACATAGAAGTATTTTTGTCTTTTAAAGCTTTACTGTGTGCATCATAAAGAAATATGAAAGAAAATGGGGAGGATAAAAGTGTCCTTCCTTTTTTCCTCTCTGTCCTCCCCTAGTCTAATCCACAGCACACAATTTGTTGCTGCCCTATGTTTAGCTGCACACCTACCTATCTGTTCTCCATGCACAGCCCTGCTGGTACTGTGTCATACCTGCCTTTTTGTGATTCAAAATTTGAGTAAATTTGGGGGAAGCAAAGATCCTGATGAGGTTTCAGAGTAATATCAGCTGCTGGATTATTTGCTTTCTTTCCCAGCCTCTGTTAGAGAAAGCCGAGAGGGTTCATTTGCACTTGTGTGAGCCACTGCTTTCGTAAATCTGATAGCACCTTGCCTATATGCTTACAGTTCTCTGTCAAGAGTTCAGATTTTTAGGTGGATAATCAGTAGATTTTTTTCTGTTGAAAGAAGCTCAGCACCTTCTAAAGAACCTTCTTTCTGGCCTCATCTTACCTGTAAAGGGTTCTAGAAACTGTAATTACAATACCGCTTTAATGACAGCTTCTGACATAATTTTTTGCTTCATTGCAGCTTGTAGGAGAGAGGGAGGCTTCTTCCTTCATTGTTTCTGTAGCCCTGCAGTGTCTCTCCTGCTTCTGTGTGTTCTTCCAAGACTGCAACCTGATGTGACATTCATTTCAGCAGCGGCTCTTTTTGCTGCAGTATCGGTGCAGATTTATGTCTGGTCATTGATGCATTTTCTGGGTAGTCAGCTCAAGGTTATCTGTGTTACAGGATGTGCTGTGTGCAGATATAGCAAAGAAAATGTTCAAACCCAAGAGTATGAAGAGGAAAACTGGGTTTACTGAATTGTGGCTGTTTAGGATTACATAGATTATAGAGACTTAAGATCTGTTTTATGGCTGGAGTGAGCACAGCAGTGCTGAAATAAAAGACAGTGTACAGAATCAAGAACATATGTTTGAAAGGAAAAACCTTGGGAGAACAGAGCTTGCCACAGAGGCATGACATGGTCATCATTGTGTTGGATTTCTTCTACAAGATTAAGTAGTATTTGTGGTGCCTGTTTTGCTTAAGGTAGATGTCCCATTATTTTTACCTAAAAATGCTCAGGAAAGACAGAGAGCATGACATTACACCTGACTGAGTTTGAGATTGTTTTCATGATAAGGCACAGCTCTGCATTTTGAGGCTGAGCAGAGGCAGCCTTTTGCCTAGCACTCCAGCAAGAAGGAGCAAGAATTGAATACAAATATTTCTAGTGCTCCAGGATGAAAAAGTGGGCATTGAAGAAGGACTGAGTGCACTGGTCATGAATATGTCTAACTTAAATTGGTTTTGAGTACTTGACAATAATTGAGCCCATTAAAATAAGGCTTTTTAACAGACTGTATTGTTTTCAGTAGAGTTATTTTATAACACTTGTGCAAGTACCTGGAAAATCAAGCCTTGTACTCTAGATCTAGCTAAGATCCATTTTTAGAAAATGATATCTGAGAAAAAAAAAAAAAAGCCCAATGAAACAGACAACCAAAAACTCACCAAGTAAGTGATTTCAAGAGAAGTCATGAAGTCGAACACTCATAATCAGAAGTAGGATTTTTGACAGCTTTCATCACTGGCTGGGCTTTGCTGCTGCTGAAGTCAGCTCTCTGAATAAAGAATGAATGGACTGTAGTTTTCAGTGTCCTGAGTGCTTGGTACCCTATTCAGTGACTGGGCAGATGCTAGTGCCTAAGGATCTGAGCTTGCTTTCAACAGCTTGTGACCTTGTGACAGAGTCTTTTGTGTCTTGAAAACTCCATTGTCTTTCCAGCTCCACGAATAGGAGTCATCTTGCCGTATCTATCTCTACTAAGGCATGTCTGCCATGCAGACTGTGCTGTGGGTGCTGTATTTCCAAATTCCAAAAAAGTTCCCCAAAAGCTCCCTTTGGAGTTGGCAGAGAGGCTGTGGTTAATCTTGTTCAAACATAGTTACTTCTGATAAGAGAGGTAAACATGATTACAAGAGCTTCTAAATTATTACTTTGTAGATGACTAAACAAAGTGAGATGGATCTTAGCTTGAATATTCGCTTTAGCATCACTGTGAGTGATTAATAACAAGGATGTTTACGTTTGCAGACTCTCAGGGCACATGGACTTATTCTAGCTTTTTTATTTTTGTTATTGTTTTTCTTTTCTGTGATACAGTTGTCTATCACTTAGTGGAAGACTTGATTGAGACTGTCTTTGGTATTAAGCAAAAGTTCTCACCTTGGTTTAGTTGCTGTTAAGTCATGTGACTCCAAGTTGCCTCTGTTTAAGGTTTTAATTGGGGAGGGACTGAAAAAAGTTGTTTTCAGAGCCAAATATAGCACTAGGGATAGAAAATACATTTCAGCTGACAAACGAGCTTTTATTTAACAGTTCTTATTCAAAGGTACTTAATTGGGAAGACCTGCTTAAGTGAATCCATTCTTCTATCTTCAGAATAGAGTGCTTTTTTAAAACAGATTGCTGCTCATTCTGGACTCATACGCCCATGTGATCCCATGGCAGAAGCATAAAGAGCTCCATCTATTCATGACTTCATGGGGACTTTCCACTGTGAGTGCAAGCCAACAGCACAGAACACTGCCTCTACAGAGGTTTTATTTGGTAGATTTGCTCTCAAAAAAACAGATGATGATGATGATGCCTTCCAAATATTGTGGTTATCTGTGCTGTGGAGTAGGACCTAGTAGTTTTCTCATTTCTTGAGCAAAAATTGTGGGTCAAAAGTGAGAAGAGCCCAAGGACCTGGGAAATACCAGGTTTTGCTCTGTAGTTATGTGGAGGTTGCTTTCTACTGCTGCCTTTCATGAGCATAAGTCAAATAAGTAACTAAATAAAGAAGTAAGTAAATAAATAAACTAACAAAGAAAAAGTAGAAAGAGAGAAAATAAAGATGGGGACAAGGAGTGTTAAGACACTTTGCTTCAAATTTAAAAGCCCTTTATGTCAGCCCAACTGACATAAAGACTGTCTTAACCAGGGTCATGCAGGAAGATGTGGCAGACCTGAGAGTAGCACTGCATACTACCCTTCTGGTCAGGTCCCCTGTTACAGATCATCTGCTATAAATTGTCTCTCGGCATTTTTCCCCTTTTATTTTTTGCTGTAGTTGTAATGACCTCTGGAGTAGCAAGTGACATTTAGTGCGCTATGTTGCTTGTTGTCTGAGAACTGTATAATAGTGACACTTATTGCAGCCATTTGTATCTTATTGGTGCCCAGCTCTTCCAACACTATGAGACTTGAATTAAACTTGTTAGCAGTGGAATGCCACACAGTACGTATCTCATACTTAGGAGAGCTCTGAGGAAGGAGGTTTCTAATAAGTAATTTGGAAGTTGACAACAACTTCTTATAGGTTCCCTTTGCTTTGTTTGCTTTTAGGGCTGACCCATGAGTGTCATCTGCACTCAAAGCATTCAAGCCATACATGGCTCAAATACTGTAGGTTGGCCACCTGAAAGCATGTAGTCATGTCTGTTCTTTGGTGATGGAGCTAACTTGGAGAGCTTTTCACTTCTCATCCTTTTAGTGCTTATCCTGCCCAGGAGCAGATCTGTATATTTTACAGAAATAGTGGCTTTGTTGAGTCAATGAGACCCTGTGGAGTAGAAGTGCACCAACGTTTTGAAGAACAGAACTTGACTGCAAAGACATTCCTGTTAGTGAAGGTGTGACAGAAGAAAATAGCTCAGCTTGTCTTGAAAACCCAAGGCTGATATTTCAGGCTTCAGAGTAAGCCGAAATAAAAACTCCACAAAACCATATTTGATAGCTGGAAACCAAACATGACTGTCGCCCCAAAAATTGAGATCTAATATAACACTGGACCTCCCTACTGTTTTTTGACATTGCATTTTGTAAGAGAGCCATGCTCAATGCAAAGCATTGGGGAATATGAGTGGTTTAAATTTTTGATGCTCAGGACAGAAAATCTATTTCCTTGAAATGGAAAATAGAGCTCCCTGTGAAGAAGGATTGTGTGTAATCACTGCCACAAAATAATTTTGTCTTGATAATTACAGTTTTCTGCCTAGGAGCAACACCCAGCAGTAGAAAAGACCTGTTTTTTACTGACTTGCTTATGGATCACTAATACTCAGTTTCTGAATGATCTGAGACAGGTTGTTGAAATTGGGTTTTTGCTAGGCTCATGGGAAGTTTGAAGTAAGTGAAAAATTCATAGAAGAGCTGCAAAGAGAAGCCTGGAACTAACTTAAAGCCCCGGTACATGGTATGTACTTGCCAGCCAAGAAGTTGCTGGAAAGAGGAAGCTTTAACTTCTGTTATTCTGTGTGAGTCTACTAGTACTCTTGGGACACTACAGGTAACCTAGAGTGGAGCACAGCGAGGCTCTGCCTACGTTGTCACGTGCAGAACATACCATCTCAGGATACATCTCACCAACTGAGTTCTGCTTGAGGAGATTTTAAATGGGAATACAGTAAAAGGTGCTCCCAGCAGTGAAGAGTTTGTGATCTGAAATGGGAGATACTTCTCCATAGGTATTTACAGATGTTGAGCTGGAATATAAAGTTAGAGTGTGATTTATGAAAGAGCTGAGAATTGAACCTGTGTCGCCAGAGGTCTTGACTGCAATACAGTTCTTCTCCTTAGGACCTCTAGATGATGATGATGGTCTTTCTAGGGTGTTATGGATTTTTGAAGTCATTAATTCTGCAGAGACTTATAGTAGTTCACTATGTCTCCATTCTGAAGTGATGCTGAGTCCAGAATGCTCTGTAGGCTCTGCGGAAGGTAAATGACTCTTGGAAAAGGTATTTTATCTCTATATTGTCTCCCTGGCTTTTTGAGTTGGAGAGGAGACAAGAAATTGCAGAAGGGGGTAAACAGTAAATATGTGCTTTTATGAAGCCAGAATCCTCTTGTTTTACCAGCAACTTTCCTTCATGATCTCTGATCTCCCTACTTAGTGAAACAAGAGATTTAATTGCCTGTATCTTAGGATGCAGAGCTGCACATTTTTATATATTTCATACTCTTCTTCTGTGTTTGTGCAACTCATCCTAATTGATCTGAAGGAAAAACAAGGCTTTCTAATTTCCAGTTTGCATCTTTTGTTCAGTCCTCTTATTGCCAAAAAGTAATACTAAATACTCTAGAGAGAAGGTCATTTATCAGGAAAGGGGGTTTGAGGACTAGCAAAGAATTAGATTATCTTTACATTATGAAACCACACTGTCAAAATTAGGTCACTGTTTCCTTTAATGTCTCCATGTAACTGATTGAGAAATATATGGCATAATTGAGCTAGCAAAAGATGAGTTTTTGATGAACCAAGGAAGAGCACTTGTTTTTATGGGTTGATGCTCATCCAGTACACTGCTAAGGGATGCCTTGATGCCGAAAGTCACTCGGGCAGATCAGTAAAGGCACTTTTCTAGAATCTATGTGAAAATTATGCCTGGCATAGCGTTTCGGGTCATCTAGCACATGATGGGGATTATTTCTTTTGGATGAGAGGCAAAATAATCTTCTTGGACACTTTTCACATGTGTCAGAGTGCTACACTTGACATCCTAGTGAAGACCAGCTCAGGTAATTATGCACTACCTTCCTGAATTCCAAATAGTATCTGAATGAGCAGACTATTCATCAATTCATGTCCCGAACACAGAATCACAGTTAAGTGTTTTCCATGATGTACCTTATGCTGATTACATGGATCTTACACAGTGCTAGTGCTATTGCTTTTACCACAATTATCAATGTCCTTTGACTATTGTGTTGAGGTTTGTAGGAAGAGATGGTATCTTTATTTGACCAAGCAGCAAAGAGAAAACCCCTTAATATGAGTGTCAGAACAATATTTAGAAACTATTAGAGATCTGGGTCTGGTTGTGCAAGGTGTTGTGTAATTGCAGAGATTTAGTCAGGGCCTGTTTTCAAAGGTTAGGCATTCAGAAGATGAGGCAGGTAAAGGGATAAAAGTGTGCAAGCAGGGTGAATGATGGGGTGACAGGTAGAAATTTAGTGGTGAAACAGGAGTGAAATTCATTCTGGAGGTAGGGAGTTAATTCACAAGATACGGGAAAGCAGAAGAAATGTAGATGAGATGGGACTTCATAAGCCTCTAGGCCAGAGAAGATAGGGAAACTGGGTAGAGCAGACCTGAGATTAGCAGGTTGTGAAAGCTTGTGTTAAGCAAGCAGCTGATTATAACAAGGGAAAAAACTCTCTGGGTGAAATCTGCGTCTAGGCTCATGGTACCCAATTCTGCATGGCTTGGGGTAAGTGAGGAAGACTGTTGTGTAAGGGTCCATGGACACAAAAGGGGGAATAATCATAGAATCATGGCATGGTTAGAGTTGGAAGGGACCTCAAAGATCATCGAGTTCCAACCCCCCTGCCATGGTCAGGGACACCTCCCACTAGACCAGGTTGCTCGAAGCTCCATCCAGCCTGGCCTTAAATACTTCCAGGGATGGGGCATCGACAACTTCTCTGGGCAACCTGTTCCAGGTTCCTTCTCTGGGCAACCACCCTCACAGGAAAGACTTTCTTCCTAATATCAAATCTAAATCTCCCCTCTTCCAGTTTAAACCATTACCCCTTGTCCTATCTGACAAAGAGCCCCTCTCCTGCTCTCCTGTAGGCTCCCTTCAGATACTGGAAGGCTGCTAGAAGGTCTCCCCGGAGCCTTCTCCTCTCCAGGCTGAACAGCCCCAGCTCCCTCAGCCTGTCCTCATAGGAGGGGTGCTCCATCCCTCTAATCATCTTTGTGGCCCTCCACTGGACCCGTTCTAACAGTTCTATGTCCTTTCTCTGTTGAGGACTCCAGAGCTGGACACAGTACTCGAGCTGTAGTCTCACGAGTGCAGAGTAGAGGGACAGAATCACCTCCTGTGACCTACTGGTCACGCTTCTTTTGATGCAGCCCAGGATATGGTTGGCTTTCTGGGCTGCCAGCGCACACTGCCAGCTCATGTTGAGCTTCTCATCCATGAGCACTCCCAAGTCCTTCTCCTCAGGGCTGCTCTCCAGCCATTCTCTGCCCAACCTGTATTTGTGCCTGGCATTGCCACGTCCCAGGTGCAGGACCCAGGTGCAACTTGGCTTGGTTGAACTTCATGCCATTTGCACTAGCCCACCTCTTAAGCCTGTCCAGGTCCCTCTGGATGGCATCCCTTCCCTCCGGTGTGTTGACTGCGCCACCAAGCTTGGTGTCGTCAGCAAACTTGCTGAAGGTACATTCAATCCCACTGTCTATGTCTCCGACAAAGATGTTAAATAGCACAGGTCCCAGTACTGACCCTTGTGGGACACAACTCGTCACTGTCCGCCGCTTGAACATTGAGTCGTTGACCACAATCCTTTGAGTGCGGTCATCCAGCCAGTTCTTTACCTACAGAGTGGTCATCAAACCCATGACTTTCCAATTTGGAGACTAGGATGTCATGTGGGACAGTGTCGAATGCTTTGCATAAGTCCAGGAAGAACTCATAGAACTGTTTATGCTGGAAAAGACCTTTAAGATCATTGAGTGCAACTGTTAACCTAGCATTGCCAAGTCCACCACTATACCATGTCCCTAAGTCCCATATCCACACATCTTTTAAATACCTCCAGGGATGGCAACTCAATCACTTCCCTGGGTAGCCTGTTCCAGTGCTTGACAATCCTTTCAGTGAAGAATTTTTTTCCTAATACCCAGTCTTAATTCTTCCCTTGCACAACCTGAGGTCATTTCTTCTTGTCTTGTTGCTTGTTACTTGGGAGAAGAGACTGAACCCTACCTCACTGCACCCTCCTTTCAGGTAGTCCTAGAGAGCAATAGGGTCTCCCCTTTTCTCCAAGCTGAAGTACCCCAGTTCCTTCAGCCATGCTTTGTAAGGCTTTTACTCTAGACCTAACACCAGCTTTGTTGCTCTTTGGCCGTGCTCTGGCACCTCAGTGTCTTTCTTGCAGTAAGAGACCCAAAACTGAACATAGTATTTGAGATATGGTCTCACCAATGCCGAATACGGGGGACAATCATCTTACTAGGTCCTGCTGGCCACACTATTTCTGACTGACCACATGGGTACACCGCTGTCTCATATTCATCCAGCAGTGGACCAGCACTCCCAGGTCCTTCTCCTATGGGCAGCTTTCCAGACACTCTTCCCCAAGCTGCCTAGTGTTCATGGAATTGGTGTGACCTAAATGCAAGTCCTATTAAACCTTTGCAGTAATGCGTGCTCGTTTTGAGCTGTTTGTTTCATCAGCATTGATGTGATTTGGTTTTGCTGTTCTGCCTTCTTGATCCAAAATAAATTCATTCTCTTTTTGTAGTAGCTCACTTTTTTTTATGAAGTGTGTGTATTAGCACTCTGTGGGTAGATACAAGACATCAAGTGATGATACCTTCCCTGACTGAATTAAAGGTCCGTTTGAAACTAGTGAGTTGGGTGGGATGACTTTACAAGCAAATGATAAGATAGTGATATAGCTGTTAGAATTTGAAAGCTTTCAGTATTGCCAAATATTGTGACTTGGACTCTCCAGTTTTTCAAGAGTTATGTTAAGGTCTCGATTCCAGAGTCAAGTGATTATTAAAAATACTAGCTGAAAAGACACCAAAACAAAAAACTAGACAAAGTATTAGCCCTTGCAGTCTTGGAGAAAAGCTTGAAAACATGATTCAAATGGTATGGGGGAAAAATAAAGACAGGAAAAGAACTCACAATATATTATTTAATAAAAAAATCACTGTGTTTTGGGGATTTGAGTTCTTTTTGGTTTGTTTTTTTTTTTTTTATTTTAAACTCTTAGTTATTAATTTTAGAGGGACCTGACTGTTATTTTACTGTAAACAAAGAGACTAAAGAGTAAAAGGGGAAGTGTGCATCTGGAAAGCAACTAGTTGGGCTATTGGAATAACAGGAATTGTCATGAAGTTGGAAGTGGAAGAGGCTTCTCTTGCAGTAAGTTACAACTAGAAGACTTTGAAGAGTTAAGTCCTTCCACTGACTGATTCTGCTCAGCTCCTTGTATTTTCAGTGGGAGTGACTCAGCACTTCACTATCTTCTGTTCAAATCGATCCATTTATCAAGAAAGCTGAAAGCAAATTAAGAAATCTAGAGGAGAGTAAAATTATTCTTGGTGAGGACTGAGTTTTAGCTGTGAAGGGACAGCAAAACAATATACAAAACAATAGCAGATTTTATCAAGTAACTGCAGCACTCTCTGGAAACACGTCATAATTCTTATTAGTTGTTCCATGACTTGAAATTACAGTGCTGGTTTCTTGTGGAGGTTTTGGGGGCAACGAAAAAGAACTAAGGCAAGTTCTGCCCTAGTGCATTAGAACAGTGCTTTGCCTGTCGTGCACGCAAGCAGTAAAGTAGAGCTCGTTTCCTCCTGACACAATAAAATTTCTTACAGAAACCTAGCATAGGCTGGTTTTGATTTTTAAACAAGCCATCACCTGTGGTGTGTTTCACAAAAAGAGCAAACAGATAGTCAGCACCTTTCATTCTGACTAAGAGAATACCAGGAATTTATAGAATAGATAATGTCTAGAGATAGTTGTATAGAGAATATATATATAGATCTATAGAGAATAGAGACGTATAGAACAGAGAATACTGGAGAATACCGAATGTAGTGCTCCTCTGTCATACATGGTAGCAGCATCTTTAAATGAAAGTCTCTAAACAGAGATTAAATTTTAAATACATTTTGGAATGTTTGCATGAGGAGGTTATGCTCGGTTGTATCATAAGCTGCTTTAACTGCTGTCTCCCAATTATATGCATCTTTGAATATACCAGAATTAACAGGGAGATAAAATTTGCTCATTGTATACCTTACTGCAAGTTGGTGCTTTTTAGGAAGGGACTCAGATGCCCAACATCTAAAACATGTACTTCATAATAGCTACTTTGTAGCTCAGAAATATTCAAGATCAACTACTACCTGGGCTTTAATCATGCTGCCAGAAGCAGGCTGCTGGCTAATCCAGTACCCAGCTGCAGAAGGGAGCAAGCTGGCATATTTGAGGCGCTGCTGAATCTGACATCTGGTAGTTCTGGGGTACCTCTTCATGGAAAGCATACATACACATACGTGTACGTCTACATTGTATGTTAGAGTAGTGAGCTCTGGAAAGCTGCTGTCATTCTGTTGTTTTCTGCTCTCCCACCTGTGCACTGGGCCCTGGTTTCTATGCCTTTCCCTGACTCCCCCCTCCCTCCAATTCTGTGCTGTGTATTGGTGGTGCTACCATAAAGTCAGAAGCTGCAATTTTGCTGCTTGTAGGGTTATGAAACTCAGTCACTACCTGTTCTGCAGCATGGGGTGTTTCAAAACTGGAAGTAAAGCAGAGAAGGAATGAACTTTTTCTCCAAGTCTTCTGGGAATGGATCTTCTTAGAGAATTTGCTCTCATTCATACTCATTTATGATTGCTGTGATACGTGCCCAGGAAGGGGGTTCTAATCAGATGGGTTTGTAAGAACCATTGTGTAACCCTTCCTGTATCCAATGTATACACAGAGAAGAGTCAAAGCCATGTATGTGCTGGAATTTGGGTGAGTGATGGTCCTTCAGTCAACTTTTCACAGGGCTAAAGTAATGTTTCCCAGTGTTTAAACAACTCTAGAGGAGGATGAGGTTTTAGACAATTTCAGAAAGAGCTGAAATAAGAATTTACTTGAGTCAACCTTGCATCTGTCTTGGCTGCTGTGTGCTAGAGTTTAGAAAACATTTGAGTAAGACAGTGTTGCTATGAGCTATTTTTTTCTACCATCTTGAAATGGCAATTTCCTTCTGTTCTTCTGTGTTCAAGCCTTCTGTATCAGTGAAAAGTTATCTGCCTGCTAGCCTTAATGTAAGCTGTTTTTTCGCTGCAGAACAGAGGAGTTTAGGTTGTATCAAGCAATCCTCCTACACTTTACATCTTACACCCTGATGGTATTCCAGAGAGAGCTGGTTGAGGTTATCTCCATGCTTGTCCATCCCGGGTTAGAAAAGCTGCCAGTTGCTGCAGGCAGCATGAGAACTGGAATGGGTCACCAGGTCCTTTCGTGTCGGCTAGTAATTTTTTCAGTCTGTTTCAAACTGCTGACCTAGATAAGGTGAAAGATGGAATATCCCTTGACCAGCCTATCATCCCTGGAGCCATCTGGCTCCTTCCCATCCCTGCACATTTGTATTTATAGTTTAAATGCTGGAAGACTGGTTGGTGCCTTGGTTTCATGGTTGCATGCACTAAACAGATAAAGCAAAAAACATTTCTTAAGTGACTTTCTTAAGAGCCTTATTTAAACTTCTGTGAAACCTGTCTCCCCCAGTTATGACTGAATTTCTGGTATCTTATTAATGCATTTTTCTTTTAAAGGAAGATTAAGAATGATACATGAGCAAGGCAGCTTACCTGTAGGAACTCAGGCATTCTGAACTGAATTACTATACAGCATATTGACAGTGCCCTGTAATAGCTGTATGGCTAAAGTGAGGCGTCTGTGAGTATGTTTGTAGTGCCTCAGTTGCCAGTGAGTTTGCAAGTTACTAGCCAGCATTTTAGAAGTAGACTCGTCAAAGTTTCCTAGCTAGAGCTAGTAATTTAGATAGATTAAAAAAACCTGAGGCTAGCATTATAAAAAGGCTTGCAGGATTCTTGATAGTGCTTGCTAACTCTGTTCAAGTGTGTGCACGTGTGTGCTTACAGAACAAAGAAGATAGGGAAGGATTGCTGTTGTTTTATGTAAGCTTCCCAACTAACACCTGCTTTAGCTTTCCTGCAACTCTCTCTGCCAGTTTTATTACTTTGGTAAAGTATGATAGAACACAGTAAGTCCCCCATTGTAGTGGCCACTACAAAAGAAGGCAAAGATGGCAGCCCTTGCCAGTGACAGACTGCAGTTAAGAAATTTGATTGAGTGCGGTGTTTGATGCTCAGCCAGAGTGAAATGAAGGACAAGTAGCAAGTTTACTGCTGTGTGTTAAGTTCTTAGTGCGTTAAGTCTTGGTTGGGGACAGTCAGTGTAACTGGGGCAGTTGAGAGCTTTTAAAAGAAGACTGGTAATCTATGTATACAATTTTAGGTGTTGAATTGATCCCATGCAGTGTGACTGGCAAACGAGAAAGCAAGTAGTGTTTGGAAGATAAAGGTGTCAGTGAATGCTTAGGTGAACCACCCATGGTACATGCTGAAAACATGATAACAGAGTTTTTGCAGCCAGAGTAGAGAGTAGAGAGAGGGTGAGTCTTGTAGGGATGTGTTGCCAGTACAAGTGTGGAATGATGTGAATGATGTGATCTTATATAATTTCTGCATGGCCGATGAGTTGCAGTGGTATTGCTTCTCACAGAAGCAATTATTTGCAAAACAACAGAATCCATCATCCAGTACTGAGTGGTAGAAGTGGCTGTCTTGCTTTTATGTTGAGAGTTGTTTCATTTGCCTGTGTTGACACATCAATTACTTCTACATTTAGAGTTAGGATCTAATTAATTGGAAAATTAAGTGTCTTGCAGTCATTGCCTGGTTAGAGTGCAGCAGCAGCAGCTTCTTATTCTAGTGCTTAAATGACAGCCATGACAGACAGAGGAAACGGGCCTTNTTTTTTTATGGTGGGATCTTGCCTCCTGCATTTCTGGAGGACAGCTTTTTCTGTCCAACTGCTAGGACCATTGAAGAAGATACTCTCTCCCTCTTCAGTAATGATTTTGGGAATCAGTGAGAAGCTCTATGTCTGCCTCCCTCACAGCAGGGGTTTGGCTGAGCAGATACATCAGTCTCCAGCCATGGCTGTGCGTTAGTCACAGCTCCTTGCTCTACAGAGCACCTCTGCAACCTTTCAGTGCCTGTGGAGTGTCCAGGCAGATACAGTGTGGTGCTGGGGTTATGTTCACCTGTGTATCTCACAGACAAGGGAATTATTGACACCTCTGTTACGGATAAGGCAAAAACCAGGAAGCCTAACACAGCTCTTAGAGCCAGGGTGTCCTTTTGGAAGCTGACGGGATTAAAAATAAGGCTTGCATTTGTGTTCTGGAGATGTTTGTTCAGGTATGGAAGACAAGGTGTCAGAGCCTATTTTTAATGGGAGGCTTTTTTTTTTACTTTGTTGCCTGTGTCTTGTATGTATGCTATTGTAAACATCACAAGTTTAACCATAAAAATATCTCTAGTCTTCTGACCCAGAAACTGTGATGTGTAATGTGTTCTCCAGTTTCATTGGTCTGACAGAAGGCTTTATTTGTGCTTTTATAAAGTGCTTTGTTACATTACACAGAGAGATTAATCAAATAAAATCAAGTAATTATCACTTGCTCATTCAACATTCTGCTCTTTTGTCTTTCATGGCACAGTGTTCGGAGATTTTAATACCATTTAATAAGGCTGTGCGTGAAAAGCTTGTGATGTCAAGCAAATGGCTTTCCAGTGTCTGCACTTCTTAATCTCGCAGGAGGAAGAACTTGCAAGTCACCTTCAGCTCTGAGTATAATATACACAGATTAACAGTGAGGGACATGGCACTCAAGCTACCATAATTCAGCAATTCTCTTCCTCTGCTGCGTAAATGACATAAAACATGATGTAATGGTGTAAAATGCACAGTTTTAATATATAGAAACCTAAAGACAGGTCTCCATACTTGTTCTCTATTAATTTGCTTATGTTTAGCTCAAATAGTGACTTTAACAGTTTGATTTATAGTGTTGCTGTTTTGCTTACAAATTGGAGTCATTATTGTGATATGTCTGGTTTTAAAATCAATGCCAAGTAATTGCAATGGGCTCATAGTTTAAAGACATTAACAAGAGAAATGTGCTATAGCAGCAATACTTGGCACAAATGCAAGCAGTTACAGCTAAATTCCATGTCCATTTCCAAACTCATTTGAATAATTTTTTATTGTGTAGGTTCTTAGGCTTTTAAGTTGGTTACTATGGAAAGAGGGATGAAAAACATCTGGCTGAGCTGTCTTGGTTAACCATCTTGCTGCAGCATTCTGTTTAGAACAGGTATGCTGCTTATCTGTCCTCCAGATGCAGTTTTTCAGATGCCTGTCTTCAAGTATCTGCTCCCTTATTTTAAACTAGAAAATCTTTGGTTGCCTTGAGACTTCTTAGAATGTTGTTTTGTATTCTGTGGCAACCTTGCGGTTTGGTCCTATCTTCTTCCTGTTCACTATTTTGGCAACTCTAATACGATCAACTGTATTTGGTCTACTTACATCAACATATTCCCAAGCTCTCCTGATAATTGGCACATTGACTAGTAACAAAGCAAGTTGACAGTCTAATGGAGAGTGTCTGCTCCTCTTCCTCCTGTAATAAAGTAAATGCAGTTGTTTGATTTCTGTGACTTGGTAAATTCATTTGATATATGTACTTGAAGTTTTCCACTAAAGGCCTAATTTTCAGTTTCCTAGTTGGATATTGGGAGAAAGTTTAGGATATGAGCAATCAGAACATGCTGTTACATCTCACTTTCTCTGAAGGTCCTTGTGGATCTTCTGTGTGTATGGAAGAGTAATGAACAACAACAATTGCAAACCCCCAGATGTAGTGAAAGGCCTCTGGAGCAGGCGCTGAGTGATTGGAGATTGCTTCTGAATTGTACTGTTAGATTTTACCTGGCAAAGCTTAAAATTGACTGAGTCCCTACAACCACTTATACTCCTGATAGGAAAAAGGCATGGGAATGGTGCAAGTGGAATTTCACCTGTAATCTCCTGCTGGCTATCAATTAACGGGGTAAGAGAAATGCACAAGAGTTGTCACGAAAGTACTAGACTAGACAGTAGCTTAGACAAAAGGATGTATGTTCTTCTGGTGATGTCATAGTACGGCTGACATTCTCTGATGCATGACAAACAGTGGCAGCTATCACAAAGCATTTAAATTTAGATTTGGCCTGATTCCAAAACCAATTTTCTCAGCTATGTATCCACACAGCTCCACTTTTTTGAAAATGTTAAAAACTGGAGTAACTGTATAGCTCTATGAGTTAATTTCTTGCTTCATCTCTATAGATGTGTGTGCATGTGTGTGTATTATGACTTTAATGATTATCAGGTTGAAGTTACGCTGCACAGCAAGTCAAATTACTTAGTTATAAAGGTGAAAGAATTTGCTCTGTAGATGAATATAGAGGAAGTTAAAAATATGAATGTCAAATGTATAAACTTAGAGCTAAGTCAGAATCTCAGCATTTTAGTACTTTTAAATATTTTTTTTTCACTACTAGAATTACTTTCTCTCTTCAGTCTCATTTAGTTGGAGGAAAAACACCTTGTTTATTACTCATACTGTTGATTGATGCCAGAAACTGTGAGAATGTCATTAATGTTGTGTGTTAACACTTGAGGAAAAATTAAAAAGGTTCTATGTTGACCTGAGAAATAATTACATTATAACTATTGTACCCTTTGTGTAATTTCTAATTTTCCTGTAGCATGGTTTCTTGGTTCTGGTGTCCTCTCCAGGGGTGAAAAGCCGCTTAGAGGTTCAAATGACAGTATCTTCACGTACACATTAATAACAACACTGTTGTATCGCTTTACACTTCTATAGAGCCTTTTATCTTGGGATTTTGGCGTGCTTACTATGAGAATATTTGGCATTTGGAATGAGTGACTTCCTTTGTTTGAGCTCTTACAAATAAGAAAGATGGGAAGCATGTGTGAAATGATGTGGCCAGGGTCACAAGCAAGTTGCTGGCCATTGAGTATCACCACCAGACCTGGATGCAAGTGTTAACACTTAGTGGTAGACTTAAGAACTAAAGCCAGAAGCTGAGAATGGAAGTACTGACCTGACGCTAACATGCTGTAGGTCTCATATTGTCCTGCTAAAATTATCATACATTTAATATATTTCGCACTTGAGAAAACCCAAGGGCTTTAATAAGGAAACGCAGTAAGCCTGTCATTGTGGAAGGGAAAGGGGAAGGATGTAAATGAATTCATGTGGGTATGCAGTGAGTGTAGGCAGCCACCTTTGTGAAGGAAGGACGGTATCAGCCTATTTTGCAGCTTTTTGTGGTTTTCTGGGCAGTATTACTAAATGATAGTAGTGATCCACTAGTGCATCAGAAGAATGTGTGGAGTGCCGTAAGAGTTTAAAGGATGATGCACGTAGGGGAAAGAAAGCACTTTTGTCTTTTAGGTAAATTAATGTATGAGAAAGGAACCAAAAAAAGGGATGCAAAGACAGGATCTCTCTCTGGTGACGTCACTCTTGTGCCTCAATGTAGTAAATTCATGAACATTTAAAAAACCTGAAGTGTCTGCTGCTTGTGAATATTTCTCCACAGCAGATGATGGGAAGAAAGGAATGGGGGAATGGATCCAGGATGCTCAGTTTTCCTGAGGAATGCAATAGGTGAAGGTGTCTGAATTGACATTCACCTGAAGGTGACACCGAGTTGGTAAATACTGGTGAAAACTCTCATTTTAACTGTGGTACTGTGGAAACATTGCTTGATGGCTTGTAGTGCTTTGACGGTTAGACTTTATATAGAAATGATTGCAAGGTGAAATAAAAAACTGCATACAGACATATATGTTAACCTTAACTGTGGGGATATAGGAATGCTATTGGTGAAATATTTTATGTAAAAAAGTGTCAGAGGAAGATAAAAGAAGATCCTTTATGGCCGGTGTCTGTTCTAGGTGCTGAACAAAGAGGAAGATGAGGTGAAGAGTTGCTAGGGGTAGTAGATGGTTGGAATAAATGATTCGGGGATCCTTGGGTTACTTTAACAACCCAGAGACCTTTCGCTGGAAAATATGCACTCAATAAAATTTATAAAATTTTAATGATAAACAGTTTCCTGTCACAGCAGATGGTGGAATCTGACAGTCTTATGTCATACCATGGTGGGCTGAGCTGATCTTGCAATTTATGCTGGAGCTGGGCATAGTGCAGACTAGACTGTGTGATCGTAAAAGGAGGCCGTTTGCTGCAGGATATGATATTGAGAATCAGCAGATGATGCTCCATGTTCCCATTCATGAATCATAGAATGGTTAGAGTTGGAAGGGACCTTGAAGATCATCGAGTTCCAACCCCCCTGCCATGGGCAGAGACACCTCCCACTAGACCAGGTTGTTCAAATATGATATAGCTAAATATGATATACTGCAGGAAAACACAAGCTTCTGGTGAAAAGTTTGCTGGGATGATGTATTGATATTGCATACAGCTGCCATATTTTCAAGCTAGAGTTTGATTGTTAAGTCTGTAAAGTGAAGTAAGTTTTTAACCTGTGTAGTCTTCACTCAGGGGGTTTGTGTTTAAGCCTTCTCTGGCACAAGAAAGACCCAGAGAATAGTACCAAGTTCTAATCTCAGCTCTACCATTTGTTACTCGTGCTGTCTCATCAAAAGATGTTTCAATTGTGATGCTGATTAATGATGTATTAGGAAGGGTTAGCTGTTCAACTTCAAGACTGGTTTTTGCTGTCAAGGGTGTGAAAGGACTGCACGTTGACAGTGCTATGATGTTGCTCCTCCATAAGCTGATTTCTCTTTGTTTGAAATGGGTATCATGGTGGTTTTCTGCATTAAGAATTAGCATTTTTTTGCAAGATGGTCTATCTGATGGGGAAAGGGAGAGATGTTCAGGTACTGGTTGAATCTGTGTCTTCCTTGGGATAGCCTGAGCTACATCATGTCCAACTTGTTCCCTTTCAAATCGTTAAGCTTGCCTCTGATAATTAATAAGCCACTTTAGGAGAAGTGGTGCATATGAGAAGTACTGCTTACAGCTAGCCTTTTTGGATGATGCTGAAAGCTCACAGGTTTTTTAAATCACATGCTGATTTCATCATCCTTCAAGACATTTGCTTGGTGCTGTTTCTACAGTCCTTCTGATGACAGATTTGTTATGGACAGGGTGAGCCCACTTCAGACACCTTCTCAGACTTACTGATAGAATGAGAACTCGGGACAGAAAAAGTCCATCCAACTTGTTATGCAGACAACATGTGATACGCACATGGTGCACATATGTGCAGAAAGGCCTCTTGAACACTCATCCAGAGACCTACCCTCCAAATGCTCAAGTTGTGGAACACTGGTAGATTGAAACAGACTAAATGGTGTCTGTACTATAACAGAAAGCTATCACAAGCTGCAGGAAAGTACTAGAGTTCTGGGTCTGCACAGCAGTATGGACATTGTTAGTCAGAAGTGACCAGGTGATCCTTTCAAGTGGATAGTGTTACAGAGTAAGGATATTACCCCTATGATCCTAGAATTCCTGCTTCAGTGAAATCCATTTCTGAGCCTAAATCTGTGCTTGTTTACTTTGCTTTTGTAGTCTAGACACACTAGTAAGCTTCTGTAGTTTCTCAGTGCTAGGAGCACTACAAAACCATGAATCTGTGGTTTTTATTCCCAAAGAAACAGAATGCCCATCAAAACCAAACATTGTCATCATTCCCAGTGTTACCAGGCAGTTTGTTGTGGGGGTATTCTAATACGAACATGGAGTTTTTCCCTAACTGTTTAGGATGACAATTGAGAAAAATTAGCTTTATGATACTGTGAAGATCAGAAGCTATAAACAAGCAATAGTTTATAGGGAAACATGTTTCTTTTATTATACCAATTTGGGCAGAGAACAGCAAACAGACAAACAAACAAACAAACAATGTACACACCCCCAACAAAGGGGGTGATTTCAGGCAGACAACTTCTTTGTTAGGTTTGAATCCCTCTCATCTCTACATTTCTTCATACTCATCTCCATAGATTTTACTAGGAAGCAGCCACATTTGACATACATCCTGGATTTACAATTAATGAAAAGTGATCATTCAGGACAAAGACTAAAATCTACCTGAATGATAGACTGATGTCATTGGTGCTCCTAAATGCTATAAACTCAATAAAAGCTGCTGCAGAATTATTTCCGGGTGATGAAAATAGCCACTGTTACTCAGCTCTGACACAGCTACCACTAGCAGCAGTAGTTATTAGTGGAACAATTATGATATAAGCAGTTTAAGACAAATGGAATAAATGCATACTAAGGCATTTGCAGTGCCATGATGTAGAAAATCTTAGTGTTCTTAAAGTTTTAAGATTATTTCAGTTGGACATAATTATTTTGTCTCAAACTCGAGAAGCAAAAGGTCGTGTTACTGCTTCTTTTTGACTTCTGGTTCAGCCAAGACAACAAGGGAGGAGTCGTAGCCCTCCTGTCACCTCTGTGATTTAGCACCTCCTCGTCACCCCTGTGATTTTGGGAGGCTTCAGGTCTGGTTATCGTTTTTCATAGACTTTCTCTGTGATTTTCAGCAATACACTCTGTTCCTGTGTATGTCTGTTCTTTACCTCTCAACTGGAGATAATAATTCTTTATTTTGCAAGAGTGTTTCCTGGAGAAGTTAATTACTGTTTGTGAAACGCCTTAATAATACAGGGAGCCATATAAGTGGATAGATAAATAAATGCAAATTATACTACATACAGATGATGCTACCTGGGTGCTCACAACAGATGTCTCATTTTAACGTCTTTTTACAGTCTCAACAAGCACAGGTGATGGTAATAAGTGAGCCATAAGGTACAGAGTGTGTCAAGTATTTTACTTTCTGTGTTGTTAGGGATATATGCCACAGAATTTGGAAGTAAGGAATTTGGACATTTGGACAATGGTTGCAATTTTCATGTAGGCATTATTGCTGTAGACTCAAATGGCATATTTACCTCTGGGGGCAGGGGCAGGAAGCAAAAGAAGGAGGTGAGACTTTGTCTTATTGGCTCTTGGGTAATAAACAGAGTTGCATAATGGAGAATCCAGTTCACTTGATTTCTGATTGTTCTGAATATGTATAGGGTCAAAAAGACCCATACATGTCTGAGAGAAATAGAACATTGCTAACATTATTTAAAAATGAGCAAATAGAACCTGTTGAAATGTGTCCTGAAAGTAAGGGAAGCCTTCGCATAACTTTAATGTTCCATAAAGCAGAACTGGTGAATTGAATTCTGTTCCACCAGCTGTAAAAGTCTGTTAGAAGCCCCAGTGCTTATGTTCAGGGTATTTTGGGTGCTTGTTGCCAACTTCGTAGAAATAACAGAGGAATAAATAATGCTGAAGGGAAATTCAAAAGAATCTTGGGTAATGGTAAAGCGTGGTATACCTCATATCCAGCACCTGCTATTTTGAAGAAAATAGATATGTTGTTTGTGAATTACGTAACGACCAAATAAGTGACCTGTTTTTCCTGCAAAGGTGCTTAGATCCCACTGATCATAAAAGATGTTCTGAGCATTTAACACCTAGCTTATTTTCATTTTTCCGTGCCAAGGAAGAAAGAAATTGGACTGTACTGAAGTTACTGTTATAAATTAATCTTTTTGGCTTCCATGGTTCCAAATAGTTTTCTGTTTATTCTGAGGATTAGTACCCAAATGCACAAAGTATGCATAGTAACTGGTGTACTCAACTAGAGTTCGTTTGATGGAGGAAGCCCTCTGAATTGTAAGCGAAAGATGCAGTAATAACTAGTCCTGCGAACTGTTTCAAAGTGTTATACCTCCTATATTTGTAGTCTCAAATTTTGTTTGTGTGACATGTTGCTTACTGCCAGGGAAAAGGAAGTCTTGTGTTTGGTTTCTTTTGGAAGTAACAGTACCACAGCACTGCACAAAATCTTCCTTTTTACCAACAGGTTTCCAGGTATTCTTGCTTTTAACAACTTCTTTTTGTGCTGTGTGTGAAGTGAGATGGGTTCCTTGACGAGTCTCAGGAAAAGGATTCTCCACTTGTTTCACAGCCCACTGTGTAATAATAATATACAGACTTTTCCTTGTTTAACATTCATAAGGAATTCTGTTGGTGTTCTGTTTCTGCAGAAGAAAAAGCCTGCAGCTTAATGTTAAAAGTTCAAAGGAATTGCAAAGGAATTTTAAAATCTTTGTTAACATTGAAGATTATTGTAAATACAACATTAAAACATTTGAGGCATTTTTGGAGTAGAGAAAATAGCATGGTGAGGAAAGCTGGTGTTCCATATATAATGAAGGCTTACTGTAAAGACCTGTTAGCTGAGACTTTTAAATGCAACGTTAATTATGCAAGCTCTTATCAGTTATATATAGAAGACAGTCCATGGATAGAGCAGTCTAGTATGCCTTCTGACAGCTATGACTGGATTAAATTGTATATTCTGGTGGCACTCTGCCAGACAAATGGGACTGCAAAATTGAAAGAATAGGATTATTTGAAAATGCTAAGTCTGTCCTAAATGAATTGCTACTTTATCTAAGTATGAAGCTGGATAAATTGGTATTGAAGGTTATAGAAAGCAGGCTTTGCCTCTCAGACCAGCAGTAGCAATATTGCTTTAATACTATAAATTATGACATTCTCTTGATATGTATGTGTTTCTAAATGACATTGTTGCAGTGACAGCCTGCTCAGTGACCCTACACACAGCTAAGGATACCTGTTTCCTAGGAAAATTTTGGAAAGCATCCTGTTTAGAGAAAATGCTTTTCATTAGCTGGTTATATATTCTCAATGTCTATGCAGTTTGTTCCCCTCTGGCTGTGTGAACCATATCCATGAAAATACATTTATGGCTTTGCTATTCCATCTGCTTTTCCTTCTAGGACATCATCTGATAGCCCTTTCCCTGGGATGACAAAATTTTCTAGAAGCAGTCAAGTTTGGGAAGTCTCGAATAGCATCCCAAATGTAGAGAGAAAAAATAGTAACAACTTATTTGTTAAGTATGCAACTTCTGCCATAGAATGAGTTGCGTCTCATTCCCTAAATAAACTAAAATTTCAACATAATATTCACAGCTGATGGGCAATCCCTTTCTCTAGTTCTGAATCTTATTTCAGGTTTGAATCATGTTGGTAGAGGTCAAGAACAATTCAGGGGGGGGCTTGGAAATGCCTTTAGTGAGTTGTTGATTCTGCTGGAGACATCTGGGGCAATGTTATGGGAGACATTTTAGTCTTATTTTTCCTGCTTCCCTTTCATCAAAATGGAGAAAACCTTATTTTCCCTGTATACTTTGTCTTGCCTGTCCAGTTGTAGAGTGTCTATTATGCAGCCTATGGGTTGGATCTAACCTAGAGAACCATTCTGCCTGGACTTCCAGCTTTCCATCTCTAATAATATGCAGGAAACGCAGCAGAATCCAAAGTGTGCCAGTCAATAATGGATTACTTTCTTCTGCAGCAATATTCTTCTTTAAATACAGTGATTGTAATGACATACAAATATTCCTTGGGCATTTTAAAGTGCCATAATAAGTAGTGCTAATTTCGTGTGCATTTCAAGACCTACTTAGTTGTTATTTCTGGACGTAAAATAAACTTCAATATTTCTGTTCATCAGACCTGATTGTGATTAGTACTTTTGTGTGTCACATACATTGAGGTATGGATACATCTTTACTTAAATGTAGTCCTTTTTTCCTGTGTATCATCTGAGTTTCTAGCTTTTCCAAAGGTATACAGACTGTAGATCCTGGGGGGGGAGAGGCTACAGTCTATACACCTTTGGAAAGGTGTATCAACAGATCTCCTTTGAATCACAAGAAAACTTTCATAATTTACATCATCAATGCAAAATAATAATTTATAAAATGATGAGCATAGGCCTATTAATTGAAGGCAAGCTAGTGGGCTGACAATAAGTGGTTTAAATGGTAGCGCTTCTGATTTGGATAAGAGCCATGTGGCATAATTTATGCTCAGTCAGGCTGGTGTTACTCAGCACGCAGGATATCCTGCACATTGTATCTGAGGTGATCTATTTGTAATGGCGATTTAACTTGACACCTTTCATGCTATATGTTACTTTTAGCTTACATATTTAGTTTATAGCCTAGCTTTACAGTTCTGAAGGATCATCCGGGAAAAAGGAGGTTTTAATCCTATGCCTGACAAATTTGTTAAATGTGTTATGAAACAGAAAGTAACACTCTACAGGCATATGAGACTTAGTCCTGACTAAAATAATTTTGAAGCGTAACATCTGCTATCTTCTTCAGTAGTCTAGGATGAATCCCATCAGGTCCAATGGTCTTAAATACATTCAGCTGATACAGCTGCTCCCTTACAATTTCAGTGTCCACATGTCCCCACAGTCATGGTCCTCTGACTCAGAGGACTGCGTAGCCCAGGGTCTATCGGTATTATTAAAGACTGAGGGGGGGAAATCTGCATTAAATGCCTCTGCTTCTTTATCCCTATTTGTCAGGTGACCGTCTTCAACAAGTATCAGTCCAACCCTTTCCTTAGACCTCCTTTTGGTACTAACATACTTTAAAAAGCCAAAAAACCTAAAACCCCTTGTCTCTTACCTGTAGAGTTGATTGGCTGATGAGTTGATAGAATGTGAAATCTGTCTTTTGCGAGTCTTCCCCTTTATTTCATGTGAGAGGAAAAACCACAATCACTCCAATATACATAATTTTTTTAATTGAAGCTAAATACAATCTTAATGGTTAATGGACGCTTTCAAGTAAGTGGTTTTTGTTTAATGTTATCATTTATTTTACCACCAGAACGGAAGGGGCTCAGCCCCTTGTACTATGCGTGTTTCTACTGTTTACTTCTCTATGTACATGTCCCTTGTTAATGTCATGTAGCATTTTTTAGGTACAATGCAGCATGTCCTCCTGTGGTTCAACATATGGAGATGGGCTAGTACCTATGAGTATGTAAGAAAACACATGAGTTCCGAGAGTGGGGCTTATTCCCTGCATTTGTCTGAGTCAGATGTGGTCTCACTGAAACCAAAGGCTTTATATAAGAATGTACAGGGTAAGATTCCTTCTTTTGGGCTCAGACGTGTCAGACACTATCTTTGATAAGAGGAACTTTCTGAAATTTTTTAATGACCATCCTTCAAAGATAAAGGAGTTTGGAGTCTTCTTGTTAAGTGTGTTTTCCAAGTACTCTGTTTTCAGCTGGGGATAAATTTGCATAGTAGGGGATTTACTCATGTTCAACTACATATGATTGGCCATTGCCAGAGGCAATTGAATTTGATGGCTGAATAATGATCTAATAACTTAGGACAAATCCTGCTTATCATGGGAGCAGAGGAGTGTGAGAAACACATTTTTGTAGTGCAAAAAAGCCAGGTACATTGCATTTTCAGTGATTATTAATTAATTTGAATTCAGTGTTGTTTAGGAAACAAGAAAGAAAAGCCAAGTGTCAGAGAAGGTACTTGATGAATTTCAGCTCTCTTCTTACCTTGCAACTGCAGTACTTACCTGACATAGGATGTGGTTATATGAAATGTATGACAAATAGATTTTTTTTTTTTTAATAACCTGGTGATTGTGCTGCTATTGGATGGTGCGAGTTATTGTCTTTAATGACTAAAGGAATATTATTACATAAGTTGAACCAATGTTAGACCTAATTTTATTTTGAAATCTAGTATGTTAGATGTTAGGACAGGAGCCAAATACCTTAAAATAATGCAATTCATTACAGGATATATACCTTCTTAAAATAAGATGAAATCTTCTAGGGGACTGTAATTCTTGCTGAATGTGGTGGACCAGGATACATACTATTCTGACTGATCTTCTCTCCAAGATACACAACTGAATGCACTGGTGTCCAGAACAAATGTCTTTCTGTCTTCTCTGTAAATACTGTTTTGCAGTATATTTTGAGATGATGGACAGAAGCTCTTCAGAAGGTAGATGTTGAATTAGTTCAATTTTGTTTTCTTCTGATTTATGTTTTCCTCCACATTCTTTTTGATTCTCAGATATGAAAGTAGTAGAGATAATATGGTTGTCTATAGTTTTTACTGCTTGCCTTGAGAGTGGATTCCATCCAGCTGGTTCGTAAAGCCATCTGTGCTGTTGTGCTGAAAGGTATAAAACCTGTGACAACTATGAATTTTGCAAAAGTCTTTTAAATCGTGTTTATGATCTATAAATGTGTTTTTGCACATTGGAATTCCAAACCTGAGAAAATAATTAGCTATAAAAATTACAGATTCCCTGCAAACCTCTTATTCCTTTTTAACAGCTCTCACTAGGCTGTCAACTTGGGCTTTTTTTACAGCTTCATTTCTTTTGCAGCTTTTGGTGCCACAGGATGTTGATATAAAAGACTGAGGAGAAGCATATAAAATGTATTTATAGCATATCACAAAAAAATCTTTCTTTCATTTTTTGTATTTGTGGCAGATACATAAATGACTCGTGACAGTATGCAATAGCTTTCTAGGTGTTTTGCCCCTTTCCTCTTACCACTATGGGAAGTTCTAGTTTAATATCATCTGTTTATAAGACTCTTCATTGAGATAAGGTATTGACTATATCTTTGTGAGTGTGGGGTTTTTTTGCTAGTTAATGTATCATTTCCATAAGAAAACAACCTAAAAAATTTTGCCTCTATAGAAGTGGCTCCTATCCTCTGTAAATACATATCAAAAATACAGAGTAATTCAGTAGGTTTTGGCAAGAGAGCCTTACATTAAATATAACTGAGGAAATTAGATAGGACTTTCCAGTCTACAAATTTGTGTGATCACAATTATATAATAAGCTGGTCACAGCACAAGGAATTTATGTAGGAATTCACTAGTTGATTTCCAAGCAATCTGAAGTAGCTAAAGTGGGTACTCCAAATGGGCACAGCTGCACTGGGGGTGTTACTCTTTTTCTTGTCAGTGATTCTCGGTTGTGACTGAGGTTAACTTAACTCTGGTGCCTTGCTCCAAGGCCCCAGACTCCTTCACCATTTTATTAGCTGGTTCTCCTTTTCATGTGCTGAGCTCTGGCACTCCTGAAAGCTGTGTGGTTTTCAGTCATCTGTTTCCCTGTACCAGTGTGCTGTCATCTGTAGTTAACTATTTTGTTCACAACTCAGTATCCTAACTGCCATGAAGTAGCCAGACTTGGTTGTTCTTGTGTCCAGCCCATTGCAGCCTAAGAGAAGAGCTTTGACTATTCCTAGCCTTCCCTTTAGCTGCTCTCTCCTTTCTTCCTGCTTCAATTTTTAACTCTGTGCACATCCTTTTACAGTCCTATCAGCCAGTGTTCACAGTGTTGTTTGATACAAATTCTGTGGAATTTTGGTATAACTGCTGAACGCTGTTATTTACACTTGCTGTGCCAGTGCTATTGACGTCTGTACAGAGGAAGGCAGCGTTTCTACCTTAGTCCAAGACAGGTGCACAAACAGAAAGGCAGTATACATAACATTTACTTCTCCTTCAAAGTGGCACATGAATTTATTGCTTATCACATTGTTAGTATTACCTTCTTATTCAAAATGCATGGAAAAAGGACCAGGTAGAAATTTAAATGCTTTTTTTGTAAGAAAGCAAGGTTGTTTGCATAGAAGAAATGGATTTATTACAAAGTAAATGGATTTACTGTGGAGACAGTATGTGTTCCTAAGTCTAGTGTGATTTTAAATTCTGGTTTCTGCATAAACTACATTCTGTATTGCAGACAAACCCTGAACATGTGAACACTTTAGGAGGGGAGGACAGAACTTATCTTGCTCTACATATTCCTCTTGGCTAGACTCTGCTGTAATTCCATTCCTTGTGGGAATGATTCACCATTTCTTGCTGATAACTCATTTGTGAAGTCTAATGGTTGGATATGTACCTAAATATCTGAGAGGAGCATTAATAATTCACAGGAATTTAACAAGGAAAACTCTCTTTATTAAAGCATGTCCATTTTACTCCATGAAAGAAAAAGGGTCTGTGAAGGACTGGTGTGTATGTATGTATGTATCCTTGTATGTAACTTAATCCTTATAGTTAAGCACTTCTAAAGCATCTGTGCTGAAAGGCAGCTTGTTTCATGGTGTGAAAAGAAATAAATTGGGCTAAATTTTTACAAAGTGTATGATAATGTTGTGGCCTATGCAGCTGTTGAAAAGGTTTAACCACAGTCATTGGTATGTATATCTACACTGCTTGGCTGTGACAATCAGAGCCCCGGCAAAACATGGAGCAGTCTCTGGTGGCCGGGCAGCGTTTTAGCCCTGGAAAGACAGGAAACTTCAGGTGAAGGAGTGCTTCAGCAAAGTGTTTTCCACTGTGACTGTTAAATGGGGCAGCTGTCCAGGTGGCCTTGCTCCAACAGCCAGAGACAGAGGAGAAGCTGAAATGTCAGAGTCAGCTGGTAGCTTTTCACACGTGACAGCAGAGACACAAACCCAGTAAGACATCAGCGCTAACCTCAGGACCATTAGAAATGGGCTTTGGGAAGTGAAAGACAATCCTGTGACAAAGCTGAAAGGAATGGCTTCTACATGCTGTTTATAGAAGGGTTGAAAGCTGTTTTTTTCTCTTACCTCCCTCCCTTTTTTGAATTAACAGTGCCTACCAATGCTGAGATAAGGGTGAGACACTTGTCAGGTAAGGAGACAGGAGACAATCTGGTATAGAGTCCTCTCCCTTGTGTATTTCTTCTTCTTTCTCCTTCCTGGTGACTAGAGCAGGCAGGATTAGTGCCCTGCTTGGGAAGATATGTTGGGTGAGCTCTTGAATTTTGGCTAAAAGGTAACTGTGTGCTGTGAAGCGTAGTATGTACAAGGAAGTTACAGTATGACCAAAAAGCCACAAACTCCCAATCCTTCTCCTAATACTTTGGGTGGTTTTGCATCCCGAATTCTTAGCTTAGGGTTTAGTTGGTAGGAGTGTTTTTTTTTATCTGTCATCTGTGAAAAATTACCACTATCATACTAAGAAAAAGCAGGTGTCTCAAAATACACCTGACATCAATTATTTACCGATGATCCTCAGTTCCTCCCTCCACTTTGCAGAATGACGGAATTTCTTCTCCCAAGGTCATCATGCAGTTTTCCAGCACTACCAAGTCTCTGATAGTAATTCCTGTTATTTCCATTTTTTTCATGTCTATAGGACAAAATACATCTTAAATTTAAGTTCTCTGCAGCATCCTGATAAACTCAATTTCTAATTCTGTTTCTATTGATTAATAGATAAATAAGATTTCTTTTCTGTTATTTTTAGTAAGCCTTCCACATTCTGAGTAGATGTTTCAGCTGTGCATATATAATCTCACCTTTGTAAATTTGTTGTGGTATTGTAACCCCACATTCACTGGCATTACTCATCACAAAGCATAGAGTTAGCTTAACTTAAAGAAAGAGAGACTTCTTAAAGGAAAAAAAAAATTCTTAATGCAGGGTTTTTGCCACATTTCATTAAGAACAGCAAATATGAAGTTGAAAGTGAATAATACTTAAATAGTTAAGAAAGGTCAGGAGAAAAAGCAATATAGACTCGTACAATAAATACTGGCAAGTTTAGTTGCACTGTTGAATTGATTTTCATGCCTAGGAATTTTTTGAGTAAAATATTGGCTGAGATTTCTAGGCATGGGTGCCTAGTGAGACACCTCAGCTCCAGGGCTGGGGAAGCCAAGCTGCCAGACTGCAGCCTCAACTTATGTTAGCTAGTGAGCAGAACAAGAAGCTATCTACCTTTTCTGGTGGACTAAAAATAGTCCAGCCTGATACATTGCTATCTGTTTAAATAAAGAAATTCTCTATGTGTATGCCATCAGCTGAGATTTCTGTGCCATGCTGCCATTTTCCATTTTGGGAAGATTATTATCTTGGCGTTCAAATTAAGTATTCAATTTACGGACCAACAAGATCTGTTTATGTGGAACAGCTCCCAAGCCAGTTAACCCCTGTTCTGTATTAATGCATAAGGAATAATCACTGTGAATTGCTTCCCATTTGTCTTTATTGTAGTTCACTTTATTTCTGTCTTCTCCCTCATTTTGTCAATTTTATTACTAGATTGAATGTTAAGCTTAAGCTCCTTGTCAACATCCCAATTTTAAAGCTACATTTTTAGGACATGGGTGTAATTTTTAAAATAAATCATAAGAAAACCCAGAAACTATTTTCTTTGAGAAAAAAAAAATAATCTGCTCTGAGATTGAGTGAGTGTACACTGCTCCCAGCAGAGAGCTTTGTCTTATTCTTTCTGCAGTATAATTTCTCTGATTTATTTTTTTTTTTCCACCTCTGGCTCATACCAGTTTAGAATTGAGAAGGAAATTTATTTTAATCTTGTTAAAAGTTTGTAGCTCTTAATTCTGTTTGAATTCTTAATCAGTAGCCTTCTGTATGTTAGCACAGATTCGTATTTTTGAGTATGGCATTTTGGAATATATATTGCTAGAGGATTATTTCTCACTTTGGCTGGCTTAACCTTTCCCAAGTTGCCATGAACATAACTTATGCATATAACTTATAACTTTTTAATTATTCATGAATCTCAGCCTAGCCTTTCCTTATTAGAGTAAAGGTCCGAGAAAGACAGAGAGAATGCTTGTTCAGCATACGCTTCCCTGGCACGGGACAGGTTTCGTTTTGCTGGCGTTTCATTTCTGAGTGCAGTGCAGGGGGAGAGAGGGAGACTCAGCTTCCAGGGTTCATTGCTATGGTCTATGTCACCCACCGAATATAGAACAGAATTCTGCCAAGCGACACAATAATTCCTGTGTGAAAATAGATGCTGTCCTCCGCTCTCAGCCTAGCAGCTGCCTGCTTTGATACATGGTTTTCAGCAGGGCAGTCACATGACCTCAAGAAAAAACTCCAATTCCTTGTCAAAGTTCTCTGTATTTTCAGAGAGTATCAGCAAATGAAACCAAGCAGCTTTACCTTGTGAGAAGAGCTTGAAACAATCTGTGATACCATTTTGGTATGGATTAACCTAATAATTGGCCTTCTGGTTTGGTTTTTAAGATGCTGGCCTTTAAAAACTGTTAGAATCACTTGACTATGCTCAAAACTAATTTACTGTCTTTGAATCTTTTGGAGTGAATTGCAGAGGTTAATGGCATTTCAGTTGTAACTGCTCATGGTTGACTGAGAATGTGTCACAATGAGGTGATTTGTTGGTCTTTGTGCTGTGCTGGCTAATGATGGTACTTTATCTATACTGGGTATGGAACGGATAAAACGCTCTCACTTCCTAGATGAAGGGAGGATCCTACCTCTTTTCAAATGTACTTCTGGCATTGATGGAGAAAGCTTACTCTGTTCTTTGCTTCAAAGAGATGCAGCCTGAGAAGACTGCTACTGTTGGTCTTAAAAATGACATTGAAAAATGATATTGAAATGACACAAGTTGAATAACAGTGTTATTCAACAGTGAATAAGACAACAACAGAATGCAAAATAATGAAACTCAATAGAGAATGGAACCTGTAGTTTCTCTTCATCTTGTTTGAAAGCATGTGGCCAATCAATATGCAAAACACTTAGAACCGCAAAAGTTCTTGATTGATGCTATTGTGGTGCATGCTTTGGCTGTGGAACTCAAGATGATATAAACACCAAAGGATTCAAAGACAGTTTGGGCTTCAAAGAATACCCACTGGTCAAATACCAGGAAAAGAACATCTTCCTTGCTTTGTGACTTAATCTGATCTTTATCTCCAGAGAGCCAGTTGACATTGACATTCTTAAACTAACTTTCATGGGTGTGTTTTGTATATTGGTCTTCCTTTGGATGTTTCTGGTTTTCACACATTGTCAAAGGCAAGCGACTAGAGTGGTGGGGATGTAACATTTGATCTAGTATAGCGGTTCTTCTGCAGTAGAATCCTATAGATGATGGTACTGAACTTGGAGTAAGAAACACAATTTACCCAATGCTTTTAAGTTGCTACATGGCATCACTTGATGTCCTAGTAACTTCTTATCCTATTTGGAGTTGTCCATCCCTTCTAGGGTAATTTCAAAGCACTTCAGTCTTTGATCATGCCTAAGTCCTGTGCTGTTGATACTAGTAGGGGAAAAGCTCTCGTTTTCTTAGGCACCAGCAGTTGCTGTTGGGGCAATCTAGACTAAGCTCATTTTCATTAACCTTCTTACAAGTAATGGTAGTACAGTTTCAGTGGCGTAGAATTGCCTAATGCAGGAAGAATGCCATGGCTGACTAAGGTACTGTCATGCTACAGCATCACTGTTCCTTAACTAGGGAGAAACAAAGGTGACATTTGGGGCAGAATTGTCATAAGAGCTATGAAGCAATGCTTTCACAGTATCACTTACTTGCCTCATGCTGTCCTCTTGGATTTATAAAAAGACCCTTTGTGTATATTTTAAAATAACATAAATTAAGAGGGCTCTTAATAGAACATGAGGGAATAAATATTTGAATACCTTTGTAAGAAAGCACAGCTCAGGAGTTTTACTACTGAAGTGGAGAAGAATGCTGAACAAAGGATAGTCATCTTGAGGATCTCTCTTGTTCTACATGTTGAAATGCAGAGAGTGCAAGCTCAATGATCTTTCTTGTTCTTGCTCTGCATTTCTTTTAGCATTTTTTATGTACTACCTTTTCTTTATTAAATAGGAAAAAAAAAGTATTTGTTTCTATATTTATCCTTCATAATTTCTAGTTTTGTTAGGTTCATAGGTAGTGACTTTGTTCTGACCTGAATGCTGCTAGCTACACAGGACCCCAAGAAAGTTGCAAATAATAGTTCCAGTCATCAAAAGTGTATTTCTTTGTAATTGCAAGAGTGGTTAGTTAACAGAACTTGGGGTCCCAAGTCTCACTAAATAATACGGAGCCTTTGTCTCTTACAGGACTCTCTTGTTGGACATGAATACCAGGGAGCCATAAAATTGGGTTGTTCCATAAAGGAAAGTGAGCTAGGAGGTTTAGTCTCAGTGGCAGAACTAATGCAAACTAACCGTTTCAGAACCAGAACTAACATACTAGCAAAATCTCAAGTGAGCTGCAGATGCAGATACTGGAACCATTGTGAACACACTTGGGATTGTAAGGATTGTAACTTACCAGAAAAGCCGGCAATTAATCATTTCATAAAAGAAAGAGTGACGCTAAGGTGACTAGGAAAAAATATCCTTGCACAAGAGCCTTCAGTTTTGTGCATTCTTAAAAGCTAGTGTGCATCACTTCCATCGCATGACTTTTAATCAGTAAGTGTATATATAGAATACAGTAAAAGCAGCTTTAGCAGCAAGAATTCCGGGATGCTGAACAAAATTGTAAAAAAAGATTTTTGCTCTTGTCTTCTATTATTTTTAGGCAGAAAGTGAAAAATTTGCTGTAAGTTCACATCTTAAAAAGGAATGTATTGACAATAACTTTAGACAAACTGAGACTCTGGTGACTCTGATGTTGCTTGCTTGTTGGTTGTCTTTGCAGATGCTGGAATCTTCTGATTTTCTCCTGGCCTGAGGAGAAAAGGTGGAGCTATTTAAAAACTGAACTTTTTCTCAGCCCATTTACAATGAATGCGTTAAGCAGATGTTAGAAAAAGTAAATAATGGTTCGATATTGAAATGTTCTTAGCTCTATGGCTAAGAATTTAATTGACCTTTGTGATGGCTATCTCCTGTCAGCCATATGAGTCTGCTGAAATAGAAAGTGTAATCTCACTTTTTAATTACATGCACACACATTGCTTGGTCGTGCACAAAGCAGACACAGGGATAGAGTAATTTTTTGTTGTTGTATTTGACAAAGCATATGACTTACTCATTGTGTAGGCATATGCCTCTGTGAACAGAGTGATGAAAGAGGAGATGCAAAAAGGACACCAGCTGGGTGATTCTTCTTGACCTGTGTTTGGACATTATTTGCAATAATGTTTCTGTTTTTAACCACAGACATATCTGCACTTTCCTAAATTTTATGGAAAAGATTGAAGGTGTATACTTCAATCATTTGTCGTTGCGTGAAGTTATATTGGATTAAGGGACTGCAGCATCTGCATATAGGGTATTCTAAGGGCTTTTCATCCAGTGATGCAAAATGAAGACCAGTAATAAGCTGATGAGGCAGGTTGTTAGTCCTCTACTAGTATTTAGATACTTAAAAGCATCTATATACTATTTAGTTGGGTTTTTTTTACCCTTTAATATGATCTGATTATGCACAGAGAAAACATCCGTTATCAATATGTGTTTTGGCTAGATGCTGTCTCCAGAGCATTTTTATAGAGTCAGCCATGTGGCTGAGGGTATGGTGGCAAAGGGCAATGGATGTCTACATAATGAGGTAAGATTCAAGAAGAATAATATTATGGCAAAAGAATACCACCATAATACTTTTACATTTGAGACACAGGAAGAAGGGAACTGCTCATCTGACTGAGATACAAAGGATTATGCAGTAGGTCAGTTTTAAATCCAGCCCAGGTTGTTCGCAATAGACATGTTCCCATCTATTTTATATCTGCCTCTCTATATAAAGACTTGGTGAGGAGTCAGCCCAGTTCCCATTGAAAAACAAGGTATCGACAACTTCACTTTCATTGTAAGGAGCAACTAAGCAGGTTTGGACATGACAGCTGTGTGGATGACAGATCAACTAGAAGAACTTTGCTTCTATAAGAAGGGCATGGATTGATTCTGTACAGAGCATGTTTCACTTCTAGTGCTGTAACTTAAGGTGTCTAAGTCCCTACACAGGGAGTACCAGATTTCAGATGGTCCAGGTTTGCTTTTTGACAGTCAAGTAGCAATGACTGTCCTGATTAAATCTCTTCCTGGTGATTACAACATTATATCATCATGCTTACTTTGGTTTTCATTGGTGTAGAACCCTTGAGTCTAGTTAGGTTCTTATTGGACAATTACAGGAACAGGAAATGAACAGGACTTATTTTTGTGGGGGTTTTCATCAGCAGATCAAAAAATGCTTTTCAAAAGAGCTAAATACCGTCAGGCAAATTTTATTAATGGAGAAACCAAGTCAAAGGCAATGAAATCACTCCTTGCCATCCAGCAGACCAGCATCATGTTGAGGATAGAATTGAGGTCTTGAGAGAGACACTCTTTTGTTCATGCATCCACTAATAAATCAGGCCTGATTTACCAAGGAGCTGATTACCTTCAGATTGTTTTGATTTCAACCAAAGTTCTGAATGCCCAGTGTTTAAAAAAAAATGAAGCTTCACTTAGCAAAAATGCCAGCAGCAGCCTGTATTTTGACACAGAAGGTTGTGTTCTCTTTATGAAGGTGTTGTGTTTTTTCTGTAAACAGTTGAATATTGACGGTCCTCATACCAGAGACATGGAGTTTATACGCATGTGCTGTAATTCCTATCAGAAGCTTTAGAAAGCCATTGTGAGAAGCAGTAATGATTCTGGATCCCTTGGCCAAAAATAAGGTGAACTAGTTCTCATCAAATCCATACTATGAAATTAAATAATAGGTATGGTATTAGCATTATGTATGAGTTGCGGTTTGTGGCTGTTGATAACATGGAAATCTCAGATTGTATGCTGCCTCTGTTTTATTGTTTTGTATATAAGTCATTGATTAAGTGAGAAAAAAGTTAATGTAATTTGTCTGGAAGCAACCTTAATACTTCCTAAGAGAACAAAAGGCTGTTCCCTTTTTTGAGTGATTCTTCAGGTAGATATTGGGTTATTAAAAATTCATTTGGGTCTAGAAACAATTTGGGAAGTTTTTGTAAATAACTGTGTAGAACATCTTCATTCTCCAAGCTAACTGTTTTTAAAAAAGAGAATTTGCTTTTAAGGTCTTTCTGGGATTGCTTTGCATAACTTTTCCCACATGAAAGTGCTGTATGTTTGGTTCACTTGGAAAGTTAGCTCCTCTCTTGGCTACAGGGAAGATTTGCAAGGATTTGCAATCCTCTCTTTTAATGCACAGGGAAGATGTAAAATAAGGAAACTGCAAATAAGGTACTCTCAAATCTTGTACAATCTAGCATCTCTAGACAGGAGCTAGCGTTTAGGGCTAGAAAATCCAAACAATTGATGTGAGTACCTATTTTAATTTGATTCCTTGAATATTCTAAAGAGCGACATTGGGGATGAAAAAGTATCAACTGCCCCAAGAGGAAGTTACACAAGTAAAAATGCTTGGTCTGCGGGGGGAAGGACTTGACGGGATGGGGTGAAGAAATAAACTAGGACATATGCACTGCAATTAGAGAATGGGTTGAAAGTCTGCAATTAGAGAATGGGTTGAAAGTCTGTCCTTTTTGCTCTTTATTCTTGGACTAGTCTCAAAAAGTTGTGTAACTCAGGTCAGTTAATTTTTCTGGCTGAATTCTGCTACTGTAAATACTCTTCACTCCAGTGGAATGAAAGATGTATCAGAGTACTTGAGGACAGAACATTGTGTATTATCCCTCTTTGAGAAAGTGGGGTAGATAACTAAACCTGACTGTGTGTTCAGCTATGGGGCACTGGGAGGATTGCTTGGATTCTGCTGCCAGTGGTAAGCTAGGATCCTTACTCCTCTTACCACCTCCTGATTTCTTTGACTTTTTGTTATGTATCTTTGCGTTAAGAAAAACTTAGTTTGAAGAGACTCAGGAAGGCTGACCTCCTTCCTTCCTTTCTGTGACCCTGTTCAAGTCAGCAGAAGCTACATCATTGATTTCACTGCAGCCAGAATTTTATCCTTTCTATTTAAGAAATAGACTCTTTTATCACTTAGTTTTCCCATTATAGTTACAACTAAATGTTCTACCTGTAGCTTGTTGTTATTCAGGAAACAATGGGTCAGTTTCTTTATCTCAATGAAATTAAGATAGATACGAATAGATTATTTTGAAGTCTTAGTCATCTGTGTAGCTTATTTTTCAGACCTAGACATTTCATGTACATATGACAGACTTTAATATACATGAATATATGGCAGTGACAACGAGATTAAAAAGGTTCAGAAATAAGTTTAGAATAGTGGATTTGAATGTAGTAGCTTCCTAAAATGAACTCCTGCCAGCTTCCTCTGCACAAAACACATCTGATCTCTGAAGTAGGTAAGACAAGCCTTAATTTAATCTGAAAGTTTAACCTAAAATTTTTTGGAAAGTGATTTACCGTCTGTATTTACTAAGGACCCTTGTCCTTGCCTAACAAAAATACTCCCTAATGTTTTTTTGCCAATCTCAAAATGAGTGAAGTGACTCCATTAATGTTAAGTAGGAACCATTGCCATTTTCATCAAAGAGATATTTAACCTTCCTCAAACATTTCATCTTCTTTACAAGGACTGTTAGAAAATTTAGTAAGAAGCCATCCTGCCCTATAAACTTACCTGGAATTTATGGAGGAAATAGCCTTTAAAAGTTTTTGCTTGTCACCCAGAAAGGATTCATTTAGCCAGAAATTAATCCTGGGCTGCCTTCTTATAAATGTACTTGGACAGATCTAATTTATATTAGGCAAAAAGCAAGTGATGCATAAACAAAGAGTCACAGCACATTTCATTTATGCTCACTAACCTTGCCTCATTTCTGACCTCCTTCAATGTTTTAGGTAGTGCTAGCTGTTCAGTTTGAACTCTTAGTGGCCGTTTTTAGTTTCTACCTTTTTTGCAGAGGTCACAGAAAAAATGGGAGAGCTTTCTCTGGCGGTTCAATTTAAACTTGGCTGTACACTTGCTGGCAAGTGTTTTGTATGCGCACCACAAAATCTGCATGGGCTGAGGATGAATACAAAAATCTTTAAAATGGCTTTGGAAAAGATCTTAGAAAATATTTGGTTCACATTAGCAAGGCAGAAAAATTATTACTGCACAGAATTGTGGCTCTGTGTTTAGCAAGTTGTCCTTAAGTATTTTTCAACAGCAGGTTGGTTACCCTGGTCAGTTAAGCAGAACCAAAGACCTCTGAGTTGGTGTTAGTCTGAGCCACTAAGTCCACTTATAAGACACCATAGCCCTCTTGGCTCATGTCTAGAGTCAGTCTAGATTTTCAACTGCCTCTTCTGAATCTAGGACGTAGTTCCCCTGTGCACCCAGTTCCAGAGTTAGCTTGCCTAAACTGTGCTGTCATTGTACGACCAGTGTACTGGAAAGTATTTTGAACTTTCTTCTCGCATCGGGTGAGGGGAAGGGAATGAGTAATAAACCAAACGTGACTGTACTTGACTGAATAGTCTGCCATGTTTATACCAATCCACATCCATACTTTGGTTTTGTACAGCTTCAGGGCAGTAGATTCAATGTTTGAGGAAGCTGACATGCTTATAGAGTGATAATAAAGATGCTTTGCTAGCTCAAAGATCTTCTAATTTTACAGATCAAATAAGGCAATACATTTAGCTCAGATTGTCAGCTGACTAGTCTGAGGCCATATGGCATGTCAGGAGACAAGTTGAGTCTAAGAATGACAGGTGCCTGATGTAATTGTTATATCGCCTCTACCATGACATTTGGGTTGCATTTCTCTGCAGCAATTACGTTGTTCGTTTTGGTTGCTTAAAAGCGCTTAGAGCAAGAAGGATGACACGACTAAGAAAGACCTCAAGTTTGGGTTGATGGCAAATTGAATATGAATTGAATATGAATTGTGCCCTGGCAGCCCAAAGGGGTACTGGGGTGCATCGACCACAGCATAGCTGTCAGTCAAGAGAGGTGATTGTTCCACTCTGTACTGTACTTACAACAAACTATTAGCGTGCCCAGAGGAAGGCAACCAAGATGGTGAAAGGCCTCAAGAGCAAGCATTATGAGGAGCAGCTGAAGTCACTTGGTTAGTTCAGGTTGGAGAAGGCTGAGGGGTAACCTCATGGCAGACTACAGCTTCCTCAAAGGGAACAGCAGAGGGGGGGGTGCTGATCTCCTCTCTGTGGTGACCAGCCATAGGACACAAGGAAATGTCAGAAGAAGTTCAGATTGGACATTAGGAAAAGGTTCTTCACTAAGGGGGTGGTTGGTCACTGTAACAGGGTCCCCACGGAAGTGGTCATGTCAGCAAGCCTGTAAGATGACACTCTTTAGTCCCATGGTTTAGTTACAGGCAGTCCTGCGAGGAGTAGGGACTTGATGATCCTTATGGGTCCCTTCCAAGTTGAGATACTGTATCATTCTAAGAGGACACAGAGAGGGCTAAAAACTCTTTTCAAGACAGTATTAGATTCTCTAAAGTTATGCAGCAATGGATTCCACACAAAGGACACATTCTAAGGCACCACCTGGAGTAACAACCCTGAGGTACTAGAGCTTTCAAAACAGAGCCCCTGAAAGTGGATACAATCCAAGCCTTAGACAACACAATGTCTGGGTACAACATGGCGTTGCATGTCAGGCTTGCAGTCATGGTTGTGTCACCAAATTACCACAAAAAGAGTAGTGAGGGATATACACAAACTGCCACATGGGCAGGAGATTGAAAGCAGAGCTTTGCAGAGCTCCTACACAGGCAAGAGCCTAGGACCTGCATTTGAATGACCAGTGGATATATACTCCCATACAAACTCTTTCAGTTTAAAACCATTACCCCTCATCCTGTCACTATATTCCCTGGTAAAGAATTCCCTCGCCATCTCTCCTGTAGGCCCTCTTCACATATTGGAAGGCCACTATAAGGTCTCCCTTGAGTCTTCTCTTCTCCAGGCTGAACAACACCAAGTCTCTCAGCCTGTCTTCTTCATAGGAGAGGTGCTCCTCTGATCATCTTTGTGGCCCTCCTCTGGACCCGTTCCAGCAGGTCCATGTTGAAGGAAGTGTGCTGAGCACTCCAGAGCTGGACACAGTATTCCAGGTGGGGCGGAGTAGAGGGGTAGAATCACCTCCTTCAACCTGCTGGCCACACTTCCTTTGATGCAGCCCAGGTTACAGTTGGTTTTCTGTGTTGTGAGTGCACATTGTCGACCCATGTTGAGCTTGTCATCCACCAACACCCCCTTCTCCTCAAGGCTGCTCTCAATCCATTCTCTGCCCAAGGGAGCTGCAAGGGGGTGGAGGCACATTAGGAGCTGGGTTTAGCCACCACACAGGCAGCGTCCTCAGTGACTTTCCCAGGCAAGGCAAGGTAATGAATAGGGTCACAGTCACTCCAGAGAGTCCTGTGAGGAGAAGAAGGAGATGGGCTTAGGGTGTCAGGGCTCGAGTGCATTGAACTTCTAGCAGTTTAGTTGGCTAAATTAGAGTGTACCTTCTGAGTCCAAGCCCAGCTCATTTGCTGGTAAGAGCTGTGGGAAGAAACCTAGGAGTAAGGCCCTGTCCCTCTTTTCCCTCAGGAACGGTTTGAAGCAGTGGCCTTGCCACTTGCTCCTGCCTGTCCCACGCTGCAGCTGTGTAGCAGCCTGGGCCACGGCTGATCTTGTCCCTGCACGGCCTGGACCTTGACATGCACCCACTGGTTCAGCTTTCTGGCTGTCCTTGGTCCTTCCTTATTGCTATGGACTTGCTGGGGGATTGCTGGGCTGCATGTGACCCACTGTCATTGGTCCCCATCCTGACCTGGACTTGTTACTGTGTTCTGCTGGCTAGCCTTTCGGTAGAGCTGTATGCCCTCGCTAATTTCTGACAGAAACAGGACTGCCAAAAAGGCTGCGAAGTAGGACCAAGGTCCACGCAGCGGTGAGATATAGCAAGATTACAGCCCTGGGCTCGAAGAAAGCAGGCTTTCGCTTGAGGGAATCTGGTGGGCAGTATGCCACTGGAGTCACCCTGGCGGACGAAGGGGTCCAGGAGAGTGGCTCAGGCTTCAAATACAACCTCCTCAAAGCACAAGAAGGGTCCGTTCTGATGTTTGGGAAGTCTGTCAGGCCTGGTAGAAGGCCAGCATGGGTGAACAGGGAACTCCTGACTGAGGCTGATGGCACAAAGAAAGTACATGGAAGGCAGAAGTGGGGCCAAGCTGCTTTGGAGGAATAGAGCCTAAGTGTGGTGGGGTAGAACCTGGAAAGCCCAAAGCTCAGCTGAAGTTGAAACTAGTGAGGAAAGTGGAAGGCAACACACGGGACTTTTATGACTATGTTGAGGGTAGGAAGGACCCTCAGAAAAGTAGATCCTCTGCCACATGGAGCAGGGGACCCGGTGACAAAGGACACATATGGTGCCTTTCTTGCTTTGGCATTTAGTTGTGTTACACCTTTGATTCCTGAACTTAGTGGCAATATCTCTGGCAATGATTTGGAGCATTATCCACAGGTAGAGCAGGACTACATTGGGGGCCAAAAGGCAAGCTGGACACAAACAGGTTCATTGGCCCACCTGAATTGTGGCCAAAGGTGCTGAAGGACCTGACCAAAGTCTCTGCAAAGCTGCTCATATCTTTGAGGTCATAGTAAGCAGGGGAGATTCCTGATGATTGGAAGAGATATATAGCCTCCACACCCTCAGCCATCTTCCCCAAAACTCAATGAGCAACCCTCAGAAAACTACAGGATCATCAGGCAAATCTCAGCCCCTGGGAAGAACACAGAGCAAATCCTCACAAAAAGTACTTCCAGTTGTATGAAGCATAAGATACTGGTTGGAAAAAGACAGTGTAGATTTCTCAAGGGCGAATTATGCTTTCCATATTGAGACCATTAGTCACTAGAATGAACAACACTGTGTTGTTTACCTGGACTTAAGCACTCTTTGCTACAGTTTCCCATAGTAACGTTGTAGCCAAACAGCTGAGGTCTGGTTTGGATAAATGGAAGGTGGGTAAATAACTGGCTAGACTACTGGGCTTAAAGTTTTGTGATCAGCTGTCCAAACTCAGTGGCAGCAAGTTTACTATTTGCATTTCTTGGGGATTAATATAGAGCCAATGCTGTTTGGAGGTCAAGAGACATGATTCCATTTTCGGTACTATACCTGGACTACTGTATCTAATTTTGGGTCCCCCAGTGGAAGAAAGACATGGGTGTACTGAATCCATCAGGATCATTTGGGAGACAGGAATGGGTAACATATAAGAGGAATTTGAGAGAACTGGATTAGTTAGAAGAAGAGAGTAGAAGAGGGTAGGGGAGATGGTCTCATTGCTGTCTTCAGCTACTTCATGTTAGGACACAGAGGAAATGGAACGAGTGTCTTCTTGGAGGTGTGCAGTAATAGCACAAGAGGGAACAGATTCAAAGTAGAGCAAGGGAAATTATGAGTAGTTATTAGGGAAAGAATTTTCATCTTAAGGGAAGTCAAACTTTCTAGTGGGTGCCTAGAAATGTTTGGATTCTCCATCCTTGGATGTGTTTGTAACTTGACAAGGACATCAGTTACTTGGTTTATGCTGACTGTGCTTTGAGGGGGAGATGGATCCAAACTTCACCAAGATTTATTTCTGAAGTACAACTTCAGATCCAGAGTAGTGTATGATGCCTACTGCAGTAGTTTCCAATGCTGAGTGGAGCCTTGTCTGCAAGATGAGTAAGTTAATAATTGGGGTTCCTTGGTCGCATGTTGTATGACTTTATCAGTCAGGAATATTAAAGAAGAGAGACATTCAGAAGAAAAGAGATTTCAGAAAGAAAATGTTAAGGTTTTGGTTTGCAGTTTTGATGAAAATCAGCAGGGTGTGCTGTCGGATTTTTTTTTTTCCAGGAAGAAACACACAATATTGTCACCTTCACTTTTTACGTGAGCAAGGAAAATGAACTGCAGCGTGGACCATGCTGTTTTTATTTGTGACTGTTAAATTTTCATTTGGATGATGCAAAGAGGCTGCTAAAGCAGTCATTAACATGCTGTCTTCAGATGCATTCAAGGCCTTGTTTAGCGACCTTTTTTTCATTGAGATTTGAAAGCAGAGGCTTCTATATTACACTCTAATTATTAATGCCAAGTTTATGCTAATGCTTTCCCCCTGACCCCCTTCCACCCTTAAGGGTTGTGTAGTTCTGGTACAGCCTTCTTATTTTAGGACACTTTTGTGTTGTATTAAAATGCTACAACACTGGTAGGATTAAATATTGTCTGCTCTTCCTTTTCCCCATACAGCTAGAATCAGTGTTCCTTTAGGTTTGGTTTCTAAGAGAAAAACAGAGAAAAAAATCCCAGAGAAAAACAAAACAGGGCAAATACTTTGAATGTGGGAAGTCAAGATCATGCTGAACTATACAGTAGAGTCAAGGGGGTATAGTTAGCCATCAATGTAGCACCTAAGTTTTATCAGTATGTCTTCTTGAAGAATGTTACCCATTTCACAGAGGCTTCTTCTCAGAAATGAACAGTTTCACAGCTTCCCTATCATCCATTATTTATGCCTCTGTGATATATAAGTCCATGGGAGCTGATGAAATACATCCCAGAGTCCTGAAGGAACTGGCTGGTGTAATTGCCAAGCCACTTTCCATGATAGTTGAAAAATCATGGCAGTCAGGTGAAGTCCCTGCAGACTGGAAGAAAGGAAACATCACACCCATTTTTAAAAAGGGTAGAAAGGAGGACCCTGGGAACTACCAACCTGTCAGCCTCACCTCTGTGCCTGGGAAGATCATGGAACAGATCCTTCTAGATGCCATGCTTGGGCACATGGAGGACATGGAGATGTTTCAGGACAGCCAGCTTTACTAGGGGCAGGTCCTGCCTGACTAATCTAGTGGCCTTCAACGATAGAGTGACTATATCAGTGGATAGAGGACGACCTGTGGACGTGACCTATCTGGACTTCTGCAAGGCCTTTGACACGGTCCCCCACAGCATCCTGCTTGACAAATTGGAGGGATATGGATTTGATGGGTGGACTGTTCAGTGGATAAGGAACTGGCTGGATGGTCGCTTCCAGAGTGTGGTGCTCAATGACCTGAGGTCCAGCTGGAGAGCAGTCACAAGTGGTATTCCTCAAGGGTCCATGCTGGGACCGGTATTATTCAACATTTTTATCAATGATACAGACAGAGGGATCAAATGCATCATTAGCAAGTTTGCAGATGACACCAAGCTGTGTGGTGTTGTCGATACACCACCGGAGGGATGGGATGT
>VZRU01004111.1:54575-117368 GCA_013398155.1 Pedionomus torquatus | reverse complement strand
GCACCTGGGCCAGAACAATCCTCGCTATTAATACAGACTGGGGGGGATGAGGTATTAGAAAGTAGCACAGAAGAAAGGGACTTGGGAGTGCTCATGGATGAAAGGCTAGACATGAGCAGGCAGTGCACACTTGCAGCCCAGAAGGCAAATCACACCCTGGGCTGTGTCAAAAGATGTGTTGTCAGCAGATCCAGAGAGGCGGTTCTACCACTTTGCTCTGCTCTGGTGAGACCCCACCTGGAGTTTTGTGTGCAGGTCTGGAGCCCTCAATATAGGAATGATATGGACCTGATGGAGTGGGTCCAGAGGAGGGCCATGAAAATGGTCGGGGGGCTGGAGCACCTCTGCTACAAGGATAGGCTGAGGGAAGTGGGACTGTTCAGCCTGGAGAAGAGGAGGCTCTGAGGAGACCTAATTGCAGCCTTCCAGTACCTAAAGAGGGACTACAGGAAGGCTGGGGAAAGTCTGTTTACAAAGGCCTGCAGTGATAGGACAAGAGCCAATGGCTTTAAGTTGGAGAAAAGCAGATTTAGATTGGATATTAGAAACAAATTCTTTACTCTGAGGGTGGTTGAGCACTGGAACAGGTTGCCCAGGGAGGTGGTTGAGGCCCCTTCCCTGGAGATATTCAAGGTGAGGCTCAATGAGGCCCTGGGGAACCTGGTCTAGTTGGGGGTGTCCCTGCGACTGCGGGGAGGTCAGACTAGATGACCTTTGGAGGTCCCTTCTGGCCTGGATGATTATATGATTCCGTATCTGTAGAAAAACTCTAGTTTCAGAAGTGAGGGTCTGCTGGACAAACTCTACAAAGCTAGTGTTGTGTTTGCACTCCTGGCCACTCACTTGGCCTGGATTGTCATTTCATAATATTGCAGAATTTCCAATTTTTCACCTTTTACATTAAAAAGTCTCACAAAAACCTAAGTAAGAAGTCACAGAAGTCACTGTGCATTCTTTCCACCTTTTTTTCTGGTGCTTTCTGCCTTGCCGATAGTCTTTTCTATTCAGAGAGGCATGCAAACCTTATCTGTTGCTCTAGTGCCTTGATCACAACATACTGATGGTCAGTTCTTGATGTTTTGGTCAGTGCTGATGCTTTTGCATCCTGACCTGGCATCCTCTGAGTATCTGTGCATCCCCATTGTATCTGTGTGTCCTACTGTTTCCTCTTCTCTTCTGGAAATAGCTGGTTGATCCTTCTTTGTGGTGTAATTTCTTTTTGTGAAGATACAAGAGCAATTAACAACTGTGGCAGAAAAGTGGCAGAAATATCTGTGTACTGTGCCCTCCTATTGGGCAAGACATTGCTCTCATTTTCTGTTTAATATTGGTTCCTAATACATTTTTAATATTATGATGATGGAGCTAAGACTACCTATATAGTACTGGGAATGATACATGAAAAACACAAGATAGAGAGCTTGTGAACTCAAATACACTATACTTTCAAGTATATTCAAGTCCATATACTTGAAGAACATTCAACTTTATGATAATTGACTATAATTATAAACAAATAAAGAAATACATTGATAAAGCAGGATAAATGTTCACAACGAAAGGAAGATGAATGACCCCATGGTGGCAGTCAACACTTTGTAGGATATTCAAAACAGGTTCTATATGTAGCTTTGGAAAGTGAGAACAATACTACATATTATCCACGTTGAAGTATAGAAATGGCAGTAATGGCGCTTTGTGGCGTTATTCATACCAATACATTATCATTCATCTAAATATGCTTGCTTCTGGTCTACTCAAAAGCAAACTGAACTGATGCAGTGTCTTTTTGGTGACTTCAGGGGTGTACGAAGGTTGTGTCAATCCAATTCTATTAATTGGTGTGTTCCAGTAAGCTGCTGTCAGAATTAGTCAAGTTTATGGAGTTACGGAGCTGCTCACAAAGTTCAACATGTAATTGAATGTGCTGGATCTTACCACACTAGGAGGTCTGATGGAGGACAGCAAAAAATCCCACCTTGGTTATGTATTACCCACAGGACCTCAAGGGAAATGGCTGGCTAGGAACTTCTGCTGCCTGAGGAGAAATCATGTCTTTGATGCCTCTCACCTATTTTTTTACTACCTGGAAGGGAATTAGTATGGAAGTGAAGGGACACCATCAGGTTCAAATCAAAACATGAAGGACAGCCCCCAGGAATTTCTCTGTGAAGCAGAGAACATTTCCTGTCAAACACCAGAAACTGAGTTCCAGAAGTCAGCAGAACTGCTGAGAGCTTGGATGAGTGAAACAGGGAAGTCAAAGGGACAGGATAACATGACTGCTGTGTCTGAGTGACTGTTGGAATTTGGGACAGAGAATATTTGAGTATTTTATTGGAATTTAATATTGCAGATACTCACATATCTATCTAATATTGTTAGATGTTGGGTTGAAGTGAGAAGGATCACCATGTTTGAACAATATTGAGGCTCAAAGCAGTAAGGACTGGGGACATGATGGCTTCTGTCAGCTTTTTTATTTCCTCAAACAAGTGCTGGCTTTTCACTGAGTTAATTTAGCACACTGAAAAGCTGAGCTAAATCGCAGTTAATACATGCGATTCCAATTTTTAAAAAATCCTTAAATGGAAAATGTCCCAAATGAAGACATTTTAGCCTGCAGGCAAGTTTTATGCAAATTAGTCAGTAGGCATGGATGCCTCTCTTGCATTGGTCGTGGTCTTGGCAAGCCAGCAATAATGTTGAGAATGGCTGTTGTCCCATGTCTGATGAGACGGGTGGAACATACCACCTTCTGGTCACTGCGCTGTCTTTGGCCCATATATAGTAGCTCTTGCAGTCAGATGCTAATTTGGCTGGATCAAACTGATGTTTTTAGCATGGGACAGGGCAGCTACATTACTTACTGTATGATCAGTTTAGCAGATATGCATGAACTGCTTAATGAAAGAATATTGCACAGGCTCAGTTACGGTGCTTGTTTGGCAAGGAAGATATAATTAAAATGTCATTGCATAAAAGTCAGCTGTTCAGTAGTCATGCTAGATGCCAAATGTTACACGATGCAGAGTCAGAAATATTTCATCCATCTGCCAATGCTTTCAAATCATTCTGGCAAGATTTGTATTTCTATTTTAAACTGCGTAAAGGGAAATTGCTTTCATTCTCTCAGTGCTAAGGATGGTGCAAGCCTTACCCTACCTACTTTTAGAGAAATAGACAAGGGGAAGAAGAGTATTAGAGGTCATCACAGAGGTTTAATATAGTGTCTAAAATGTACTAGACATATGCCAGAGTGATTCTGATGATCTTTTTTTAGGAGGAAAGGAGTGGTGCATCTCAGGATTAAGTAATATGTGCCTCCAGGAAACATTCCACAAAAATTTATGAAGTAAAATTGTCCCTTCACATTGATAAACCATAGGAATTTTCATTTTACAAATTCCATTAATGCTTTCAAACAAAAGAGTGTCATTTTCAATTATGTTCTGCTATTTTGCTGAACTAGGTATTGAAGAATTATTTATGCGACTTTGATTTTTATCTAATGTGAAAAAAACCACAAAGTCTTTCTATGTGCCCCTTTTTAATTCACACAGATGCTGAACCAGTGCAGTCTGCAGTATTCTCTTGATTAATAATGGCATAATGGAACCATCAGTTGGAGTTTTTTATTTTCTTTCCCTTTTTTCCTGACCATACCCACTTTTATACTGCTTCCTATGGCCAGGGCCAATTATTTAATATCAAATGAATTAAGCAAGTTTACCATAGCTAGTAAAATTGTATGTATAATAATGATGGAAATGCAAGAATTAAATAAAAGCAAAAAATTATTACATTATTTTCGCTCTCATATGAAGTACAAGCTCTGTAGTCCCCCATGAAATCTCAAGCAAGTAGTCCCTCCTACTAGATTTTTTGGGTTCAGAAGCTGTGTGATCAAAATGAGTCATGTTTTTTGCACGTAAAATACAGTGTTTCATGCTCTTTTTTATTTGCATATGGCGAGCACCTGTCTCTGGTTAGTCCAGGATCTGGAATGGATATATTAAAAGACAAAATGGAAGAATGGAAACAGCAAGAATGTCTGTGTTATGTGGAAGAAGGCAGGTGATTGGTGAATGAACAGAATGCTAACTTGTGGAAATGCTATGGTGTTTCTAGAACACTTGGTTTGGCCACATTTTTAAGGGAAAGACAGTAACTTGTGAGGTAAGACTGCAAAATCATCATGGTTACATCTGGGACAAAAGCACATAAGCAAACTGAAACAGTGATGTTCTAACAGTGAGAGAGGAGTCTAATAGACCAGTATGTCTAAACAACCAGCATGGACTAGTATCTTTGCTGTTATTCCCAGGTTGCTGCTTTTTATGGAAATACTATTCCTCATTTGTTATAGCTGAGTGAATTTGCATTTGATATTTATTTCATGATACTATTTTGACCATGGTACAAAGAGATATTGTTGCATTCCTGCTGTAGTGTGAATCCTTATAGTATCTGATCTGTTATCTCTGTGCCCTTCCAGCAAAACTAATATTGGAGATGGGTTTTTTAAACTAAAGAAGAAAGTTAAAATAATTCTTATCATTTTAAAAGAAGAACTTGAAATAATAAGGACAACATAAAAAAATACTAGAATTCCTTCATGCTCTGGCAGAGAGTCCTCTCAAATTTTGGCTAGTTGCTAACAGTCTGCTTTCTAAGATGGAGGAGAAAAAAAAAAAGACCTTTTAATTCAACTCCTTTTGAGAAACTAAACCTGTTTGAAGTCTTAACAACCCATTTTATGACTATAATCTCTGAAAAAAGCAAGTTAAATAAAAATATTAATGGGGTGGATACCTGCTGCCAATTTCTGCAAAGGCAAGCAAAATACATCTTCTAGAAGTCTTATCAGCTGAAAGCAAAGCTGAGTGAAAGCCTCAATCAGTTTTTTTACAGCAGTAGCTTCTATTTCAGATTATTCATTGAGTTTTTCTCAGCATCTGGTTCTTTCAATACTGAAAATTTGGTAGGTGAAAAAGTAGACAAATTGTTTTCTGTTTCTGCAGATGTAAAGAGAATGCGGTATTAGCATATAAGAGCTAAAGTTTCTCCATGTTTAAAGAGCCAGGAATGTTCAGTTCATTAACTACAGGTAATACTTCCACTGTTAAATAATTCTCAATTTAAAATGCAGACTCTTATTTGGCAGTTCTCCTGGTTTCGCAGCCATACAGCACACTAGATATAGTACTGTGTAACTTACAGCATACATTTTTGAAATGTTGTATTGTGGGTTTTGATTTAATTGCAATTTCTACCAAAATAAAAAACAAACACACACACACATAGAGGAAATAAAAACCTATCATTCACTGCTTTCTCACATAGTAACAACAACAATAAAAGATGACTAAGCGTATAAACATAGATCCTCTTCTGGCCTGACAAAAAGATGCATTTATTATCTATGGGAGTAAGCTGAGTGAAAGATGAAAAAACAATAAAACTCATGACTTACTCAAAGTTTCTTGTTTTTGATTTAAATTATGATTGAAGTTGGTGGTTTAAATAGATGTGACTTCAATCAATCTATCTGCATTGACCCTGACCCATTAGAAAACCATTTTTGAAAAACAGGGGTCACTTCAAAGCATTCCTAATAGAAACAGGAGTGTGTTCCTTTTCCACATCTGTGGAGAGTGGCAAGATCTCTCTCCATCTGTTATTGCTTCAAGCCATATGCCATTCATAATCTTCCATTTAGAGTAACCAAAGCTACAATTTGTGTCTAGAGTGCAGATATGTGAGGTTTTTGAATCTATATTGTCATGTGCTCTTGTTTTTATTTGATTACCAGTTTACAGATTCATTCAAAATGTTGAGCCCTCTGGTCCCCATTCACCTTTCCACTAAAGCAGGTAGACAGACAAGAGCTGTGCCTCTTGCAGGTAGCTGAGCTGTCTTTTAAATGCAAGGCAGGTGCAAAGCCATACAAGAATACCAGCTGCTAATCTGTGACAGGTGATGATGTTAGTTGCTGTTGCAGAGTTTACTTGCTGTTTCTCAGCTCAGGCCTGCTGCAAATGCAAACAGTAAACTTAAATAACGGGGTGGTTTGAGCTATACACGCTGACTCCACACAGCAATAGAAGACTATTTACAACCCAGTACCAACTTTGTTTTTCTATTGCTTTCTATTTTATAGCTGAGAGACAAAATAGAATACAATTTGTATTTGTATAATTTGTCTAGAAAAATTTGTAATTTGTATAGAAAAGCATGAGCTAGAAGTGCATGGGCTCAAGCACCAGTCAGACACATATTGTGAATGGCCAAGCAATCACTGCATAGGCTCCTGTATTTTTGTAATGTAGACAAGGTCTGAAGAAAATTGGAGCAATGTGTCAGCACACGTAAAGTCAAATTGGGAATTAGAGAAGTCTTTCCTGACTTTAAGGTTTTGCTAGATGGACTTGGCAACAATGACTGAAGACCACTGAAGTTTCTCTTTGATATACACAGCAAAGCATATAGGAAGGTAGGTGAGTGAAGGCTTTGGTTTTGGGTGTTCCAGCTGAAGCAAAAGCTATTTTGACTTGTGAAAGAATTTTTGGAAAGCTTTTTGGATAGAGACCAGAAAGGTCAAAATCACATGGCTGCCTCTCTACTGGAAAATCATTTTAGTCAATGTGTTTGTGTTTGTATTAAAATCTACAGCACAGCTTGCAGTTTAGGATTAGCTATGTTTTCCAGTCAGATCAGAGGCAAGTGAGTGTGAGGTGAGTCGATACGGAGATGTCACGTAAGAAAATGTTGCCAGAATGATTTTATCATGTCAAGCACTCTTATGCAGGCAAATTACACTGTACAGATTCAGTTGGCAACTGAAATTTTATCTCATTTATCTTATGTATTATCTTATTTATCTCATTTATTATTAATACTATGGGACTATTAAAGGAACCTCTGGATTCATATACAATAACAGGATATCCTGCTTGTATAATATGGTGACCAATCCCAGCATATAGGTTGAATGATGCATCCTTTGATATAGGTAGAACTGCTTTTCTCAGTTTGTTTAAACACTGCCATTCTTACAGATTTAGAGATTTTGCTTAAGCTTTCAGAAGCAGCTCCTGGCAGCAGTTCTTTCTGTCTTCTGCCTTCTTATGCGTTCCAGATTATGAACTCTTCATGGGCTGCATAAGCTATTGGGGAGATTGTATGTGAGTTACAGACCTGTCTTTGTACACTCGTGCAGGAAGAACATGAGCAAGTTGTTCTGTGTGCCCTCTAAGAGGGGAAGCATTAACAAATGTTAGTTCACAATGGATCAGAAAGTCAAGAATCCAATCATGAATCACAAATCTATAGGAATCCAGCTTTCATTACATCTTTTGTGACAGAGTGATTTGGGTTTTTTAGGCCACAGTCAAGTAAATGTGAGTTGTTAAGGATGTATTTCCCTCTTGCAAGGTAAAATCAGTAAATCACTCTGAAAAACTGCTGGGTTCTTTTGCATGAGGAAAGAATTGGACATAGGAAACATGACATTTATTCAGTGTTGGCATGGAACACTTGAGCCCTTAAAAGCAGTCTTACAGTGGGAATCAAGACTTGTAACTTTACCTTACAGATTGTATGGCAAGTTATTTTTATTTAAGGTATTTTTGAGAACGTAAATTTCTGTTAGTCTAGTGTTTTCCTTGACATTTGTATCCATTGCATTTGTCTTTGGGAAGACTAACGTGCAACTTTACTCCAATGGGAAGAAATTTCATCTCTAGATTCAGTCAGATTTTAAAGGCACAGAAAACACAGAATGCCTTACACCTGAAATATTTCAGCCATTGGTCATGTTAGCAGACTGAATGTGCAGCACAGAAAGGACAATCCAAAACACAGATAAACCAGAAACTCCTTTTACTTTTACCCTGGCTATCAGGGATATCAGGTGTCATTGTCATACATACTGCTTGTACAGTCCCTTCGTGTGAGTATTTGAATTAAATCTGTCTTGTGGGAAAAAGAGATACACGAGCTTACCTTCCACTTCTCATCTGGCCTTGTTTGTCCTCCTATTCTAGTAGCTTTCTCTCATCTTTTCTAGGGCTGCTCCCTTTAGGTTTACTTGCTTCTATTCTTCTGAAATCACTGTATCTCAAACTGTGCTGTTTTATTAGCAATGCCTGTCTGAAGACTAAATGTATACCCTGCATGAATCCTCACTTGTAAATATACTCACAGTAACTGCAAGAGCTGTTAATGATTGCTGACATTTAGGGTTGGTTGCTAGACATTCTTTTGTCCTGGTCTCTTTTCTTCCAATATTTCAAATGCACACATATCACACCTTGTATCTCACAACAGTGACTTCTTGCCTAGCTTTTCTGATATGAAGATTGGTTTTTTGTGGTATATGAAAAAAATAGAGTAACGGTGATGAAGCAGTCCCATGTCTCTCTCATCCTTTTTTGTGATACTCTGTTCTTTATTTCAGTTTTGCCTACTTTAATCTGGCAGAATTGGAATCTGAAGGAGTTACATGACACAGGTCTCTTTTATAAAATAATTCATAAATATTTTAAGGTTCAGGTCTGCTGATACTTCCTTCCATATGAAGGCTCTGTGAATGAAAGCGCCAGGAATACTAAGGAGTATCTTTGAGTATATAGGCAAATATAATGGGAAGCCACATTTGCTCTGATGGTAGCTAGACCATGGAATTTGATCAATGCTGAGCAGGATCAGATCTGACCTCACTACTCCCTTAACTAAACCATTCTGGCATCTATTTCTCTGCAGGTTCCTCGTTGTAGTGGGTTTGGCAGAAACATATTGTTAAATCATTCTAGATTAGAATTGGTGTCCTCAAGACTCCTTTCATATAAGTCAATGAAAGCTTTTAAAATGTTGGGGTTTTTTTTCTTGGAAATAACGCAGGACTCTATTTTTTCTTGGAAATAACACAAGACAGTTTGCAGCACGCATCTGAATTTGTGGTCTAATGCCACTGTCCCGTATTTGCTTTGGGATAGCAAAGGTATTTTTCCATCTGTAGCTGGCTGAATTTTCATGTTTCTTCCTGAGACAGTGTGTTGGCCTGTTTTTTCATTTACCTAACAGGTCTGAACAGAAGGGAAAAGTGAGATTCAATTAACTGGCAAGTCACCTGCTTATTCTCTGATGCTTATAACTCTCCTCACTGTAGTACGTGGCAGCTTTCCTACCCCTTTTTATTTATGTGGCCACTTTACAACGTCAGTCCTTGTTAGCAGCTTCTTTGAAAAGAATCAGGTTCAGCCTTGTAGTGTTTCCAGCAAGCTGCATGTGGAAGGTTTCACTTGCCTCAGCTTTTTTAAGTCTTTGAAAGTAACGAGATGCAGGTGATCCAGGCAATGGATAGATCACACATAATGTCTTTTTAACTAAAGACCTTTTGCCAGCATATTTAAGAGTATGTAGGAAGTGTTCCAAGTCCACTGGGAGATGTTATTTGCCAGGTAGTAGCTTCAAAGTAGAACATGCTGACAGAAGGAGATAGGATAGCTTTGAATACTACCAAAGAAAAAGTGAAACTGAATTAGTAATTTGTAATATAGTTTTTCCTCCTAATAATAACTAATATAGTTTTTTATATTCTATATTTTTCCTAATAAATGCTGTGGAAAACCATATTATCATTGCTATTTTTCATCACAAAATTGTACTTCAATACCAAGAAGAGCAGACAGTGTTGAGGGCAAGCAACTTGCTCTCCTGCCTTCATACCTGTTGTCTGTGGTATTTTAGTTGTGGCCTGCTTGTCCTACTGCAAGCTTAAACAATACAAGACCATTAGGAACTGGAAGCCATGACATAAGTAAAACTGGAAGTCGGTTTTAGTCCTTAGTTAGATATCAGTGGTGCCAGAATGTGTCGTGTATTATGGAGGGAAGTGAATCCCCTATGGTTTTGTGCTGTTCTAACACAAAAATTGACCAAGAGAAAAATGCTCAAGGTGGTCCAACATAAACCACTTACTTCACACGTAGACAGTCATTGGTTTACAAATAACTCCTGTAGGTAGTTTGTTCACACTGATTCCTTGCATCTTTTCTCAGAATTGCCTCCAACAGCCGAAAGGGAGGGATGCAAAAGAATCTGCAGAATGTGTTTTAAGCCTCTCTTAGCATCTTTTGAACCAGTGGAGAACACACTGTGTTCTTGGTTGTGTGCTGTAGTACTTATTCAAGAGAGTATCTTAAGTCATGGTAACTTCTTTGGGATGGGAAAGACCCTCAGTCCTTTTAGACAAATTTGGATGAGGGTTGCTGACTGTTGCTCCCCTCCCTGTGCCCCTGGTGCTTGAAACATCTGATTTATTATTTTTTGTTACTACTGCTTTTATTTGGTATTAAGAGAGCAGAATTAAGCAGCTGTGATTAAAATAAACAAAGAGGATAAAGAGGTTTCAGGAGAATTGGCTCAGGAATAAAGGAGACAGATTAATAACACGTGACCATCTGAGGTGCTTTGGTTTTATGGAGTTATGCCAGTGAATGCTAAATATTGTAAATGTACGTTTGACAGTGGACCAACTGTGCTGCTTGTGGGGCAGAAAGTGTCCATGAATAAATAGGTAGGGACATACATCTCAGAATAAAGTCCTGCAGATACATGACCCTGCATTTCTGCAAATACGTAACAAATCAATTTAGCATATAGTTTTAAACAGCCATATAGTTCTGTTTACAAAAGGTTTTAATGCAGCTGCTCTAAAACTAGAGCAGTGGGGGAACTCAGTAATCATGACTTCATTTGTTTTTCTCTCTACTGTCAATGGAATAAAATAGGATTTCCTGTTTTGTCTGATGCATTTCTCTTGGGGCTTTTATATAGTGGAATTTGGACTGTTTAGATGCGCTGTTTGCTCTTCCTTGTTACTCTAACAACTGTCTTGGCAAGATTGTCTCTTCCTACTGATACCTAAGAAAATAGTTGAAAAGTCTCCTTCCAGCTTCCAAAGCCTTGGGTGTCATTTTTAAGACTGTGAATCGAGTATTTTTGGAATGAGGTTTTAATAATGAGACAAAAATATTTTTATTAGCCAGATTACAGTTGCTAACATGTACAAACCTTGTACTTTGTTATGCCTGCAAAGGGCTTAGGGATTGCAGTAAAGTATTTTTCTAATTATTCCAAGAGCTGGCAGAACAAAATTCAGTTCTCTTTATGGTCTGTGGATGTAATGGGACTAAGCAGCAATATGTATTTGCTTTTGCTATCAAACTCAGATCTGAATGTTTCAATGGAGCAGGTGAATTCTGTCCAGCTCTTTTTCACATTGGATTCTCCTTTCAAGTGAAATTAATTTTAGGCAAGTAATTAGGAAAATTAAAGCATTTTAAATTCATGGGAGGTTTCCATTTTTCAATCAATAATATTATATAGGGAAAAGCCCTACATGTACATCTTCTGACAAAGATCTTCAAAACGTGGTGCATTAAGACAGCGTTGCAATTTGCTGCCTGTTTTCAGTTTGAAGTCTGTGTATGTAGGCTCATTTACAAGAATTAAAGAGAGACTAAATTTAATCCCCAATCTTTGCCTTTCAGAAAGATGTCTTTACAGTTATATGTGATTTGAAAATAGGGCTTAATGCTCAGAACCTCTTTGTTAGGCTGATAGTTTTTCATTTATTATGATGAATTGCTTAGAGGATTGTTCTGTCCCTTCCCTCCTGCTTGCTTATGAGAAAACAATTTAATATGAAGATTAAGTATAATGCTTAGTTACTGTATTTTAAATGAACTATTGCCATCAAGTCTGTTATCAAGGACAGCTTAACTGCACAATCTAATGTATGCACAAGGCTAGTGTTTCTGGAGGAACACTGGGTGTTATGAATTATATAGCCATTATGAATTATATGTTAAAATACCCATCCAATCAGGTCTCCTCTGTGGACTGACTACATAATTCCTTCTGCATTAGAGAATACTCTGGGTTTTATAGGTTATCTGTGATATTTTGAACTCTTATTTGATCCTTATGTGTTTTTCCATCCAGCAGATAAATGACTAGCTTCCTGCCAGTCCTTCTGATTTCGGGAGGCTCTGTAGTTGATCTATCATTTTTAACCTTCTGTTTTCTTAAAGACCTAATACTGTTTCCAAGTTCTGTCCCCATTCACCTCCCTACCCACACTTTAGCTATGCTGTACACATTTTAGTATTTTGTCATACATCATCTCTGAATCCCTTTCAGATGTTCAGTCTTCTTTCTTAGCTGCTGCACTTTGAGCATTGTTTGTTATATACAAAAAGATGATAACGATGACGTTGACAAAACTAAATTTGACCTTCCACAGCTGCAGGCAGGGAAAATGCTGTTTCCCTTTGTGGCATGCCCCTCAAACTAGCTGTGAAGTTGTTGGGGAAAGATTACTGCAGTCCAAAGTAATGTCTTATTTGCTTTGACATTTTGATTTTTATATCAGCTTTTCCCAAATCATCCTGGAGAAAGTCTATATTTGGGACTATCATTCTGCAGGAGTGTGTTTCCTTTAAGTTTATCCTTTCTTTACAGTCATTCCAAGTCTATTGCCATCTTTTTACATAGGTACATTTTAACTACTGACAATTTATCACCTAGGAATTTAATGAACAAGATGTTTACCACCTAATAATTAACAGGAATCATTAGGAAATCAGGGCTGTATTTCTGTTGGACACAAGCTGTGAATAACGGAGAGGCCTTATTCTTTACCTGTACAGGCAGACATGGGGTACTGGGGAAAAAAGAAGTGTGTGTGTGCATAGTAGAGAATACATTTGGAATATAGTTATCGATTAAGATGTAAGAGCGTATGTCCTTAACAGAACAGGTGTGGTAGGAAGGGACCTGTTGAGATAATCTAGTCCAGAACTCCTGCTCAAGCAGGCTCAGCTAGAACAGGTTACCCTGGAGAGCGTCTCATCAGGTTTTGATTCTCTCTCCAGATGGAGACTCCACAACCTATCTGGGAATACTATTCCAGTATCTCGCCACCCTCACAGGGTTTAAAAAAAACCAAAACAAAACAAAAAACAACTTTTTCTCGCATAGAATTTTGTTTTCACTTTGTACCCATTGCCTCTTGTCCGTTCACTGGGCACTCCTGAGAAGAGTCTGGCTCCCTTGTCTTCAGTGCCTTTCATCAGGTATTTAAGCCTATCGGTAAGACTCCCCTGAGCCTTCTCGAGGTGTAACAGCCTCTTCTCATATGAAAGATGCTCCATAAGGGTGGATGCAGGGCTAGAACGCAGTGTGACGGTAACAAGCATCAGCAACTGTATGTGCATTGGAGTTTTTGTACACATCTTCAGTGTCCCTGCGACTGTGCAGGCAACGATCAATGAAACCCCATTGGCTAACCTGCAGTTTAACCTTCCTCCCTCATGATTGCCTGCTCGCCAACACCCATGAGCCTGTCCATGAGCCCCTTGTTTGCAACTAAAAGGCTACTTGTTTACCCCCAAAAAGTCAGTTCCCCCGAGCCTGCAGATCCTTCTCCTCCCGCCACCCCGCTCTGCTCCTTCTGCCGCCCTCCCATCCCACCATCCAGCTCCTGTTAACTCTTCCCAACNCTAGGTCGACCAAGTAATAAGGCACTTAAACCATTTCCCAAGGGTCCCTTTCCGTTTAAAGGCACTCGGTGCACAGCCTGAGTCATCAGTGTAGGCTCTATGGTTGTGGCCATGTCCATCCCATGGCTTGGTTCGGGCTCACAACTGGCCACATAAGCTTGGAAGGGGCTGTGCGGGGGTATTGGGTGTCTGCCCTTGCATCCCGGTGCACTCCGCTTCTCGTTTCCCGAAACTCCTCCAGGTGGCAGCGCTTGAGCTTGTTTGTTAAACTTGGATCACACTGTTTGGCAGTGGCCCGTTTTTCCACAGCAAGCAAGAAGACCATTTGGCACTCCTCGAGTTCTCGTGGATTCTGTTACTCCCCCCAGCTCTATTCGGACAACTTCTTAAAATGACCAGGCTGACCACACTGAAAACAATTTTTGTAACCCGAAGGGCTGCTGCAAACGTTTTTGCCAGCTCAGCCCCCTGATGTGCAGTAGTGCCTACTTTACTGCAGGCTTCAGTCATATCTGCCAGGGTAGGATCCTTCAGGGGTTGCTGCACTCGCTTACAATCCTCATTTGCATTGTCCCCTGGCTCACTGCAAAACCAGGGCCTCCTGTGCAGGAACATGGCTTGGTTTTCAATTGTCTCGCAACCAATCTATAAAACTCATAGAAGACTCATCCAGCTTCTGCCTCACAGGACCAGAGGGTACTGGTATTGGGCACCCTCTGCATAGCCAGCAAGGCAGGATCTTTCCCCCGCTGCAAAACTGTGGGGTATATTCAGGCTTGTAGCTGAGGGGTCTGCAATGGAGGGTCCCCCGTTAATTGCGCAGCTCCAGCTCCAAACTGTGAGTCACCTTGCAAACGCCCCAAATTTGCCAAGGAGGCTTCACTTACCAAGTGTCTCCACTGAGCTTCAAACAACATCATTTGGGTAGGAGTAAAACATATTTGAGCAAGATTGCAGCAGTCAAAAGGAGTTAACTCATTTGTAAAGATTCCGCGGAGCAGGGATTGTGCAAATGGGGAACCAAAACCGCGCTGCATAACTGTAGTTCTTAAATCCTGCACGACTGTCCCATGAAAGAGTTCCCACTCAGCTGGCTCATTACCCTCATGCCTTGGAACCGGACATACTAAAATATCTGAGGCTAGATCTTTCTCACTGGCCTCCCTTGCCTTTTTGTGAATACCTCTCCTAAACTCGCTAGGGTCAGCACCTTTAATCAATAGCGACACGGGTTGCACAGTTCAGATATCCTGGAGTGAAGGGGCTGTCGGTCCACACCTTTCACCACCCTCTTTTACTGGGTCAATTAAAGGTGGCTCAACAGCTGGTTTTCCGTTGCTTTCCTGGGGATGAGTCACCAAGTTAAAAGGTCGTGGCCCAGCATCCTCCTCATCAGTCTGGGTGCAATGGACATTGCTCTGTCTGTTCCCCAGAGGGGGAATGGGTGGTGGAAGAGGCAGCACTCCCAGTGCCTGGAGGTGCAACCTGTGGCGGGAAGCGAGGTGAGGGGAGACAGTGGGAGCAGTGGCTTCAGATGCAGCAGCTGCAGCTTCGCCATCCACTTTTAGCTGACGTTTAAAGGAATCAAGCACCAACCGCTACATGGTCAAGGAATCTTTTGCCATTTCATTCCTTCTTGTGGCTGCATCCCATAATGATTTCCCAGCCCCCTCCCAAGTCTCTATCTTCTGCCGCCCTCTGGTCCTGCCATTCAGCTCCTGTTAACTCTTCCCAACCACTGCTGGCTGCTTTTCCCATAGCTCCATTCCCTTATTCATATTCACCCATGTCTGTCTTGTACTGAGGAGCCCAGAACTGGACACAGCACTCCAGTTGTGGCCTCACTGGGGCGAAGGAAGGGGAAAGGATGACATCCCTCAAACCTGCCAGAAGCATTCTTCCTTGTGCAGCCTGGATGCTGTTGGCCACCTTTGCTATGAGGTTGTAATTCCTGTCTTGTGGTCAGCATGTTGTCCACCAGGCCCCCTGCTGCAGAGCTGCTTTCCAGCCTGTCAGCCCCCAGTGCGTTCAGGTACCTAAGGTTATTCCTCCCCAGGTGCAGGTTATTCCTCCCCAGGTGCAGGATTTTGTATTCCACTTGGCTGAACTTCCAGAGATTCCTCTCTGCCCAATTCTTGACCCATTCCAGGTCTCTATGAATGGCAACTCTGCCATCTGGTGTATTAACCAATTCTAGTGGATCTCCAAGCTTGCTGAGGGTACGCTCTATCCCATCACCCAGGTCATTAATCAAGAGGTTAAGTAGCGTTGGCCCCAGGGTACATCACGCATGACTAGTCTCCAGCTGGACTTTGTGCCACTGATCACGAACCACTGGGCCTGTCTGTTTTCAGTCCACCTCACTGTTACCTAACCCATGCTTTGCCAGCTTGTCAATGAGGATATTATGGGAGAAAGCATCAAAAGCTTTACTAGACTTAAACAACATCAGCAGCTCTCCCCTTACCCACCATGCTAGTCATCTCATTGTAGAAAGCAATTGGGAGAGATTACTGAAAAAAATGAAAGAAAACAAATGTCACTCCTGTATTCAGGAAGGAAGATCTAGGGAACCACATGTTACTCAGCGTCACCTCAGTCCCTGGGAAAGTGACTGGTGGAGCAACTAATCCTGGAAATCATTTCCAAATACATGATGGGCAAGAAGGTGATGGAAGGTAATCCCCATAGATTTACAAAGGGGAAATCAAGCCTAAGGAACCCAGTAGCTTTCTACAATGAGATGAAGTTTTGATTAATCCATGACTGTGGTGAAATGTCCCATCTTCTATCATGGGTCATACAGCAAACTAGGATCTTTTGGAACAACTAAAAGTGAATGAGGAGGCCCAAGAAGCAAGATTCACACCACCTAAGAGAAAAGTACCTGAAAGTCCATTGATTCACATTGTCAAGTTTACTTTTGAAAATAAAATATTCATAAAATCTTTAACTGTTGCTTTCTATAGCATCAGTGTAAAAAACATTTTGGGGTGGGGTTCAGGAACACATGCAGCCTTGTGCATGTGTTGTAAGTTTTAGTTACAGAACGTCCTCAGGAAAATCATTAAAGTGATGCAGGTCTGTATCTTCTGAAAAATATTTGGTCATGGAGAAAGCTTTTATAAATATAAATAAATATTTATAAATATAAATTCGTATTTTACAAAGCACATTACTATCTGGTAATTTTGTACTGAATTGTTAGAATACAGTTTTAAAAGCTCTTAAAAAAAAGTTATCCTTTGTTATGGTCATGTAGGAAAGCAACACAGTGGTTTCTGCAGGCATCCCCTGGGATGCTGTCGTTGCTTCCTCTGGAAAGCAGTAGTGTTGTGTTTTAAAAAGGACACAATGCTTTCAGAAAAGAGAGCGCTGTTTGGAGGATAGCCATACAAGTCAAAAAACTTGGCGTGATTCTGGTGTGCCAGAAGAGTTGCTAGCTGTTGCCCTCCAGGCTATGTGGATGCATATTTACAAGCATGCTTGCTGGTCTTAGGGAGCTTGCTGGGCCCTAGGGAGCCAGTAATGAGGCTAAATGCTTCTCTAGTGTAGGGACCTGTGGGGAAAAAAGTAAAAAAAGAAAAAAAAAAAAAAGAATGAAAAGAATAATATATATATATATTTAAAAAAGAGTTACTCAGTGTCCATCTGTGCATGTAGTTGAAGAGGATGTGTTTCTGCTAGTTTATTTCTATCTGTCCCGATTTCCGCTGGGATAAAGTTAATTTCCACAAGGAGCTGGAGTTAATTTCCACAGCCAGGACAGCTGACCTAAACTACTGAAGGGGTATTCGATACCATATAACATAATGCTTAGTATGTAATTGAGGGCATTGGCTAGGAAGAGTGGGGATTACTGCTCAGGAATGGGCTGAGCATCGGATTCTGGGTGATGAGGAATTCCACTGTGTATCCCTTACTTTGTATGTTCTTTTATCAGTATAAGTATTATTGTTACTAATTTTCTCTTCCTTTACTGTCCTATTAAACTGTCTTTATCCCAACTCAGACATTTTACCCCTTTCTTCCAGTTCTCCTCCTCATCCAACCAGGGGCAGGAAGAAGGAGTGAGCAGCCATGTGGTGCTTAGGTGCCAGCTAGGGCTAAACCACAACAGCTCTTTTTGGTGCCCAATGTGGGGGTTGAAGGGTTTGAGATAATTACAGATCTGATCAGAATAAGTTAAAACAAATTTTCTATATCTGCTATAAACATTGATTATATTATAAAATAATATTATAAAAATAATATAGTTTAATAGTAATAAATAGTTTATAATATAAAAAACAATATATAGCTTAATAGTCACAGGTCACAATGTTCCTTCAGTTGTTCTGAGAGCTGTGTTATATAATACTGTTTACCAGTATTTATGCGCTGTTTATCACTTGTGGGAGTTGAATTAAGGTTACCACTTTGCCATACAGTACATTGTTATACTGTACAGCAAAGCGGTAACCTTAATTCAACTTTTATGGTTTATGGTATGATAAAATAGTAAGATCAATATTGGATTTATATTCAGCATTGCCATCATCTTTGTACTTTGGGAGCTATCTAGCGGAAACTATTAATAATTATGCTTTTTACCTTTTTTCCTCAGAGAAAAGGAGGGGAGATACTTTCCTTCATCTCCCCTTGTCTTCAGACTAATTGCAATAGCTCTTGAGAATTATGAATATTCTTGGAATGTTTAAACCAGTATGTTCCTATTGCCACATCTCCTTAATGTGTTTTTGGTCTTTAAGTTGCTTGAAATTAACAAGCAATTTAGGAATATGACCCAGGCTCAGTGACAGTACAGTCCTAAGTAGCACAGCATGTGAATATGGTCAGGTATCTAGAGAACTACTCACCTCCAGTGGTCTGGAACTTCACTCATGAGGAACTGCAGCACCCTAATAAAGAAGTAGAATGTTTGAAACAAAGACGCTGTGTTTGAAAAAAAGAACCAGAAATAATAGAAAGTGAAGGCACCTCAATAAATAGGCTTTTCACAGTGTTTGGGACACTTCAAACAAATTCAGCTTGGATTTGGTGCATTGTTCTGAGCAGCCATGAATAAAAGTCATGCCAGGTTTATCAGGTACATCAGGACCTCTTTGGGTTTTCTGTTTCTTTTGCATCATTTGGCTTGGCTTGTTCTTTGTCTTTCTCTCCTGGTCACCTCTTCATTTTTCTTTTAAAGGGCTGGGTTTGACTTTCCCTCTGGGGGCATGGCTTGTCTGTTTCTTTTAAGGCTTTTTCTTTTAATATAAGCAAATCCAAGCTCTCTTGATTTGAAGGAGTTTCTAACTTGCCCTTGGAAACATGTCCAAACATGTTTTTTTGCAATTTCTTCAGCAGCACTTTTAACATGTGGCTTAATGATTTCTAAACTCATTTTTAAAAGCCCTTCTAAACATGCAATGGAATATACTTTCAGCATCTACACCATACACCACAGGAACATCTTGAAAACCACCTAGACCACTGCCAGCCTGAGCTCTGGAATAATTAATGTACAAAATGGGACCCTGTAATATTTTACAACTGCCATTTTGGCATGGTTTCTTAAAATATCAGAGGCTTCTGAGGCTGAAGAGGTTCACAATCACCTTCCCAAAGCAAAATGCTTGCTCTGATCAGTCTTTATTTCATTGCTGACCGCATAGATGTGCTGGTGTTTCACAGGCTTGTAGTATGGCTTATAACTGTCTCAATCATCTTCTTATTAATACCATTTATAAAGGAACTGCAAAGTCCCTGACAAGCTGGTGCTGTACAAGATCTGTGTAGACGTAGAGCGAATTAAAGTCTCCCATGATGTTGGCTATGAAAGGAAATTTCTTAGGAGCAACACCTGGAGAAGCTCCCAAAATATGTGCCAGATCCCCCGTTGCAGAAAAAGTGCAAGGCTTTTCATCCATTTTGAGCTTTGTATTCGTTATAGCAGAGTCACAAACCAGGCTCACTGCTGGAGTGAGGCTCCACACCAGGCTCAACAGCTGAGGCAGTGTTGTAGGGGTTAATGAGGTGGCTCCTGTGTTCTGTCCACATGGAGAAGTACAGATAATAGCAAATTGTACTGCCGTGCTTTACCCCACAGTACTATTTCAAAAATGGTGTCTTCACTGATGTCATTCCAGCTGTGTGGTATTTCCACTTCACAGAGAGCTTTGGAGGCTCTACAGTAAAGTTCAGGCCGGGGGTATTTTGTGGGACCTCTCAGTCCTACTCAAAGGATTTGTCTCTTCGGATGTAACAGGCTTCGGACTGAGGGCCCCTGGTAGCCTTTTCGGGAAGGATCATGGGGAAGGAAGAAACACCTGGGCATGTTTCACCTTGTCTATGCCCATCACCCTTTTGGTGTCCCTCCACCTCCTTGAAGTCTCTGCCCCAACTCAGACATGTCAGGGCTTATTCTGATGTCTGGTGAAGTGGGGGACCACAAGCCAGCCTTTACTTTTGGTTATATTTAAACTTTAATTATTCATTTCATTAGCTCATATTAAATAATGTTTTAACCAGTTTATACCTGTTTTTAGGGGTATATGTATTTAGTTTCTGTAAATGTTTAATTTTTACACATAAATATATATGCATATATACATGTAGTAGTAGTATATATAAAATGTGTTACTGTGTATAAATAAATAAATCATAGAATCATAGAATGGTTCGAGTTGGAAGGGACCTTAAAGATCATCGAGTTCCAGCCCCCCTGCCATGGGCAGGGACACCTCCCACTAGAGCAGGTTGCTCGAAGCCCCATCAAGCCTGGCCTTAAACACCTCCAGGGATGGGGCATCCACAACTTCCCTGGGCAGCCTGTTCCAGTGCCTCACCACCCTCACAGGAAAGAATTTCTTCCTAATATCCAATCTAAATCTCCCCTCTTCTAGTTTAAAACCATTACCCCTTGTCCTATCACTACACTTCCTGACAAAGAGTCCCTCTCCTGCTCTCCTGTAGGCTCCCTTCAGATACTGGAAGGCTGCCCTAAGGTCTCCCTGGAGCCTTCTCTTCTCCAGGCTGACAGCCCCAGCTCTCTCAGCCTGTCCTCAAAGGAGAGGTGCTCCAACCCTCTGATCATCTTTGTGGCCCTCTGCTGGACCTGTTCCAACAATTCTATGTCCTTTCTTTGTTGAGGACTCCAGAGCTGGACACAGTACTCCAGGTGGGGTCTCACAAACTCATCAACTCTCATCAACATCACTCTCATCAACTTCTTCCTTGTCAGGAGGCCTGTAACAGATACCTACAACAACATCACTTGTATTGGCCTGCATCTTAATATGACTTATAATTCTTGACTGATTCCTCGCTCATCCTGAAGGTCTATGTGTTTCCATTGCTCTCTCATGTAAGGTACAACATCCCCACCTCCTTTTCCCAGCCTGACCTTTCTAAAGAGCCTGTACCTGTCCATCAGAATGCTCCAGTGAGTTATCCCATTATCTCTGTGAATATATCACATCATAGACCTGTAACTGCACTCAAATGTACAGCTCCTCCTCTTTGTAGGCATTGGAGAGAGACACTCAAATGTCATAGACTTGTTACTTGACAGGTGGTACTGTTGCTAATGCTAAGCCAGGTCAGCCGTGATTGTCTTTAGCAAAGCATTGAAAACCTCTAAGACTGGAGATTGTGATACCTTCTTGGTAACTTCTTCCAGTTCTGTAGTATTTGCTCAGTGAAAGTTTCTCCTAACATGCAACGTGTTCTTACAGCTTCCTTTTGCAAAACGTGTCCTTTACTGAAGACTCCCATGTGATCAGGTAAGATATCCAAGCCAAAGCTTAAGACTTCTGGCTGCATATTTATGCATCCCAGAAACACAGACTGGTAAAAGTAGCAGAATGTAATGATCCTCAGAGTAGCTCTCCCTCTGCTACCCCTACAAAGGATCAGACTCTGGTACCTCATTTCAGTTTTTCAGGACCATCCAAGCAGTAATGCTGGGGATGACTCTAGGAAGAGTATAACTGCTTTCTCTGGGAGATGCATTAAGGAGCTTCAGAATTTGCACAGATTCCAGTTCTATACCTTCTGTTGCACAGATCTTCAGTACAGCTGTCACGATGCTAGACTCAAAGGAGACAACAGAATAATTCCTTTGTCTTGCATCAATATCCAGTTCATAGGAATGCTGTAGAGGAGTTTAAATCTTCCCCACATTGTTACGGCAGTAGCATTAAGTAGGTATTATTAAATATATTCACCCACTTCCATATTCCATTCTCATTTTCTGGTATATGGCTGAAGAACTTCTCAGATTTTTGTGTCCTTGCTGTATTTTGGATCGTATTTAGAAGAAAATACTGGTTTTGACTAATTCTGTGGATTATCAAGACAGAGCAGGAAAATGTATCTCAGTTTACCCAAAAATCTTCTTTCTGAAGGTGCTGAAGCACCTAAATCCAGAGATGGCAAGTGGTATATTTGCAGGATGTATATCTCTGTTTTGAAATGGTAGAAACCATCCTTGCATCTTTGCAGAACAATCATTCTGATCTGTAACTCAGGAAAGATTACTACAAAAGCAAAAAATGAGCACCTCTGTCTGACAGTAAATGAATAGAATGGCTCTACTGGTGAGCTTTGAGTACCCTTTCCCCTTGAAATCACCCCCCACCTTTGATTAATATTGTGCTCTCAACAGAGGAGGTAATGCACTGTGATATTTTGAACAATCCTGTTGTTTGTGGTGATAGTCTTTCTTGACAATCAAGTTAGTATCTTCCAAAACTTAGGCTAATATTCATTGAACAAGAACAGGGACTGCTATGTCAGTTGTGACAGGAAGACAGGTGGTGGATTTTTAAACAGCATTTCTTACTGTTTTGAATCTCCACACCAGACTGCTTCCAAATGAAGCATCATATCCAAAACGCACAGAAGAAGTGGTACTCATAAGAAGAGTCTTTGAATCAGGTTTCCAGCTGCTAAAGATGATGATGTCCATCTTTATGTCTCATAGAATTTTTCTTTAAAAATTCCTGCATGGTTGGAAAGAACAGCCTTCCAAACTGTTTTCCAAGATGTGCAGCTTCTTGATTCTGTAGGAAACCCATGAGCTCTTTAAGATACCATAAATGAAGGAGTGGAAATGACAAAAAAAAAAAAAAAAAAAAAAAAAAAAAAAACCAGCCAAAAAGCTGCAACAAACAAACAGAAAAAATCAACCCAAGGACAAATTGAGAAGACTCTGTTGCTTCATAGGGGCCATTGTTTTCTCATCTCTGTTGCACTCATACTGGTCTTAGAGTCAGTTGGAAAAATGGTGGAAAATCTTTGTATCTTGAAAAGAAGAGCTAAGATAGGTGACCTTTGTCTTGTAGGATTTCCTGAACAGAAGGAAAATATTACTGGCAGCTTTACCAAAGTGTAGCTGACCCCAATGGAAGGGAGGGTTTGAAGAGCCTCCTGGACACTGAAGAACTTTGCTGTGCTAACCTTTGGGGGTGCATTCTGCTTGTCCACATAGCTTCTTCATCCTTGTCTTTTTGGTGCAGGTCATCTCGCTGTTGACTTATTGTTTAGAGGACTGTCAAAGCCTAATTCAGAATGTCTTTTTGTCTCTGCAGTTGTCCTGAAATCAGTTCCCAGATCAATGCTTTTTTTTTGCAGTTATGCTGTTAGTAATTCCTCGTAACATGCCTCTTGTGTTTTATGGGTGCCATATTTAAGCTGGTTTATGTGTTTTTCATTGTATCATCTTTCCTTCAAGCAAGATTGCCTGTTTTAACACAGCACAGAGAAGGGTGGGGAGCTTTCTGTCCTCTGTAACTGGACCACAAATGGCCTAGGGCAGATTATTCAAAGTGGAGATACAAAAAAGTATCTCATACTTGCTGCTTCTTTTTGCCCCTAGTAGTCTCTCAGTATTTGGTTTCTATATATCTCTGTTCTATTTCAAGTCTGTTAAGAGCTCCCTTGGTGTTTAAGCAGCAGTAGAATATCTGATATCAAGAATAAATCTTCCTTCCACTATTTCCCACACACCGAGTTGTGCAGCTTTTGCATCACACATTGTATGCGTGGAAGGGAGTGATGGCAAAAGCCAACAAGGGTATGGCTTCATCCCTTTTCCTCTTGGTAGTGCCATCTTTATCAGATTCCCATTTCCTGATGCTGCACAATGACACATTTCAAGGGTAAGCCTATCAATATTATTCTATTAATAAACTTTACCAGAATGGCATACCCTGCACCTTCTTTACTGCAATTTGTTTGCTGCTTGGTACTTTTGCTGGATTCTGCAGGCATTATCTTGATTCTTATAATCACCTATGGCATAATTTATAAATTTACCTCTCACTTATGTAAAGCAAAATATATTACATAATGCTTGCTTATATACCCCTTGTTCCTATTCCTGTGAAAGATTAAAGGCTGTTTGGTTTTCACACTGATCTCTAGAGTTGTGAATGCCATCCACAACCTGTCTAATAATTCCTCCCAGGCTAGATAATCCTGTGCACAATCTCCTTCTGTAAAATACGTCAGTATTGGCATACCTCTGACCACCTGTGTTGTCCTTCTGTAGGTCTTGTAATCTCTTACTATATCTTCTTTAGATTAAGACAACTAATCCTAGGTATGATACTCTATTGTTGAAGCTTGTTTTGCTGTATTAGTCCACACAATGTTCAAAAATTCAGTAAGAGATCCTTTGCCACTCTGGTGATGAACATTTGGCAGGGAAAGACTTGCTTTTGCATTTCTCTCTCTCTGGGTTTATCTGAAGTTCTAATTGTTCTTGAGTTGAGAATCTTCCCTAGAAAGCTGTGTGTTTTCTGGGCACAGTGATGATGGCAGATAGATGTTGAGGTACTGAAGACAATTCAGGCTTTCTTAATGAAATAGCAAAGGGAGGGAGAAACTGTGGAAAGTTGGGGGTTTTTTTTGTTTGCTTTTAAGCTCAAAGTATGTGTGCCATAGCTTAGATAAGCTACCCTATATGTAAAACAGTGTGTATCCATGTATGTGACTGACTTTGATGGTTTTCCGTAGTAACCTGCATGACATAAACACTAGGAAGGTAGAAATTTGATGGCTGCTTGGAATACAATAGTTTCTAGCTATGAGAGAGAAATGAGCACTTTTTTGAGAAGAAAAATCCAGTGAAATATATTATGCTGTGGAACCATTTCCCTGGGAAAGGAATGTTAGTGTCTTCATTGTCATGCAATTAAATACCAAGAAGCGTGTTTTATTTAATTACACAGTGAAAAAAGAATTAATAATGTGACTTAATATATTTTTGCTGCTTTCACCCTCCAGGCTTCAGTTCTACCAAACAAAGAGATGGATGCTGTGAGCATAAATAGCTGTGAGAGCATTTTCACATTGTTCACATTGTTTAAAAATGAGATTGGTAGAGAATAAAGTGTCAGAGAAAGCTATTTTATTGCTAGAATTCTAGTGAGCTTTGATTGGTATGGTCAGGTGCAATTAAGTCCCAAGTCAGTGGAATTATTTGGAATTTTTTAAAGAAGTATGAGTGAAAAAAAGCATTTGTTGTGGCATCTGATGTTTAAAGCATAAATTTTAGCATCAACAGTACTGCTACTTAGTAGAATGACAGAGATAAAAATGGAAATAAACATAAAGATTGGGCTCTGGAGAGGAGTAAAATAAAATTTGACTTAAACTGTTAGTACTCTTTAGTATGGGATGCCACCTGGTGGAACGTTTTTGGATGTCATATCTTTTATCAAATCTCTAGCAAGTCCTCCTGACTCTCTTCAGCCACTGTAGGTAATTCTGTGTGCATAGATTAGCTTTGATCTTTAGTAGCCCCTCCACTGCCTGATTTTTTAATGTAATCTGAATTTTCAATGTCATTTAGGGATGAAGAAATCTTACATTGGGAGGTTTAAAGTCTGTGACAAGAACTTTCCGTAGCTTGCACAGCGGGCCTGGGAATCAGCCACGGTGAGAGCAAGATCAGTGCAGATACTGTGGTATAATTGTACTACTGCACTAATGTGTGTTGTCAGAAAGCTCTGAAGGGAACTGCAATCATATTATGCACTTTGTTATGTTAACACAATTGCTACAGCAATTGGGAAGGAGTTTTTCCCTGGTTGTCTTCAGTGGGACATTAGAATTGCAGGGAAAAAGAGCAAATGTCTCAGCTGACATAGCACTTCATTTTGCATTATAGAGGACTCTTCTCCCAGTGTGTTCAGACATCTGGCTTTCAAATTCTATCTCCTTGGTGTGTTGCTAATGTTTTGACCTTTATTGCAAATATTTCACATCAGGTGTCAGATGATTCATCCCACTAGAGGCATAGTGGAAAGGTGAAGGTGCAGTAGAAGACTAATCTTCAGCTAAAAAGCAAAGTGAGTCTACCAAAATATTAAGGTAGCAACCACAAGCAAGTGAAGAAATGCTCTCTCCTGTATGGAAGCGTATATAGAGGGCCTCCTGAGCTGAGGCCCAGTCAGAGAGATAGAGGCCATCTGTTCTGCTCTCCAGCCTTGATTCTCTTTCTGCACTTGGTCCTTTTCTGTCTTTATGTCCATCCCATGGAGCACCAGTGGGCCTGTCACTTTCCTGATTTCCTACACTTGAAGGTAGCTCTCCCTTCCTTGAAATAAGCAATTAACTGCTTCTAACTTTGTCTAAATAAATACAAACATAAGCTTTCTGGGATGCAAATCTTCATGGGCTGATCTTTCTATTGATTGCATGGGCTCCTTTCTGTCCTTTACTTGCCTTTTCTCTGTAAGCCTTTTGCCTTGATCTTCCTCTTACCACCACCTTGTTTATCTGCAGCAATCTCTTGCTTTTGTCCTGATGATTCCAGAATTAACTGCCCCCTTTCAAAACACTTGAGCTACAGCTTTGATTTCTGAGCCTAATAAGGTATGAAAGTCCAAGGAACAGGTTTGTGAGTAATCTTTAAAGTCTGAATTGAGATTCTAAATGAAAGTCACATGGGACAATTTCAGTCTTTGGTAGAAACAGTATCATCTGTGAGTGTCATGAAGTCATTCACTGGAGTGTGATCAGCTCTAGGCAATGTAGAGCCCTGGCAGGTTAAAAATGCCTTATAAAACCTTAAATGAATGTTGTGTGTTGAGAGCTGCTTCTACCATCCTGAACCATCAAGCTCTCAGCCTGAGCAACAACCTGCAGTTCTCATCTGCAGCTGAGCTACAGAGTAGATTCCTGGGAGGGCTTCAGGCACCAAAACTGCAGCAATTCAAGGACAAAGTAGATGACATTTAAAGCAGGAGCAATAGGGTGACTGATTCCATGAACTGCAGACAGTTTAACGTGCGATGATGTCCACTGGGTCTTGCAGCAAAATGTGATTTTGCATCCTATCATGGTTTTCTGCTGCTCCAAAGTTCACATTGATTTGCTCACACACCATGAAAGGCAATGAGAAATCACTTTAAGACTGTTATTTGGAGAGGATGGAGTTGGGGAAAGAGACTGAAGTCCTGTAGCCCTTTCCTGCCACGTGCACAGGTGTGTTTTGTACCAGTCTTTTCATAGAGATAGCAAGTGTTTGAATTTTTCCTGCTACACACAGTAAAGCAGCAGCTGCATCCAGCTCTGCTACAGGTGACGGGTGTTGTGACGTTTATCAACACCCAGTGATGCAAGGCTCCCCAGCTCACTCTGTGGAGTTATCACTTATTGAGTTTTGGAAGCACAAATGCTTCCCAGACTCCTTACAATAATGCTGAAATTTTCCCGTACTACCAAATACCATGTGCTTGTAAGCTTTAGATATTTGTGGGTTGTTTTTTTTTTTTCAGATTGCTAACCTAATGCTTAGGTGCAAGGGGGGCCTGGAAATAACCACCAATGCAGGATAGTTAATCGCCATCTCTTATTCTCTTTCTCAGCCTACCCAACAACAGTTTTCATGCTTTGCATGATGTCAGCTTGTGTGGTTTTGGTACATTGGGAGATGCTTTACTTTGCCTCACATGGGAATGTGTGTGAGCATCTTGCATAACGCTTCCTCCTGGTCACAATTCTGCATGAAACTGTTGAATCTCCCAAGATGCAAAGCAGTTTCAGAAGCTTCAAGCAAACCAGGGAAGGGGCTCAAGAGGGGACAGAAGGGTCATAGGGGAAGTAAAAAGAAAATAACCGTGCATACAATTACGAAAATGTAAGACTGACTCATAGATAAGGTGACATGAATGCAAAAAGTTACTATTCTAGTTTTTCTTTTGTGTTCTGTGAAGCAACAAAGCCAAAAGGAGCCACTTGTACCCTGAACTATCTACCATGCTGGTAAAATCACCTCAGACAGAAGTGTGGATAACTTGCTGAAAAAATTAGGTGTGTAGCTCTTCATCATGCCAGGCGAGTGCTCATCACGAGATAGAATTGAACCCTATTTTAGAGGACGTACAGTTCTCTGACCTTGAGTTTCCAGTTTGAGTAAAAGTTGTAATTTATTTAAGCACAATGGGGTGGGCTGAGTGTGGTGAACCTGCTAGGTGGCAAGAACTTTTGTTCCTCTTGTTCCTCACTGCTGACAGGTGATCACCAGCAGCTTTGTGGTATCACTGTGAGTAATGATTGGGTGCTGTTTTGTTTTTCCCATGCAGCAGTCCAAGTAAATTGGAGGAAAACACTCTGTGTTGGGGGTGGTGGTGGAGAGTGTACTCTGACCCCCTCCCAGTGAAGGTGATGTGGATTCTACCTCTGACCTTGGCAAAGGCTAGATTTGGGAGGGAACTGTAATAGTACTGTTTAGTAGTTCACAGATTTAATGAAGTTGCAACGAACTCCTGCTTCTGATTTCAGTGCACAGAGATCACAGATCAGATGGAAAGTTGTATAACAGCCATTTTGAGCAGCAGTAAAAGATGGCCAGCTTTTAGGCCTGCTGCAGTGCAATATTCTGGTGATTTTCTGAAAATCTGCCCTGTGACTTAGGGTGGGAAACCTTATCGCCTTTACCAGACATGGTTAAGAATGAGAAACAAAGTGAAGTTAATTCTATATCCTGTTAGCAGCTTTGCATTTCCTTTATGTTCTTTCACTGACAGACAGTAGCAGAAGTTGAGCTTCCTGTAGATAATAAACCTAGAAATCTGGTTTTCGAAATTCACACTAGGGTGAGGAAATATGGGGCTGGATACTCTGAGACATTGTAGATGACTGCAGAAATAAGTACAATGGAGCATTCTTTCAAATAATGTATTTTATCTTACTACAGAAAAATGTCATTGGGTTGTACTGTTGGGAGATCAATGGGTAGCCCTAGTATCACGCACCGAGTCATTAAAGAGATAATTCTGTCATCCAGTGTCTTTTGAATAGATTGTAAGTGACCTGACCAAGTCTGGGTAAAAACATTTAGTTTCACTTTGTTTCAGCACCAAGCCAGTAAGAACATTACTGCCAAACCTAAGAATTTGCTTGAGAAATTCTTTCCTTTCAGAGTTGGGGGAAGAAGCCAGTGCCATTTATTTTAATAGTGAAATCTTTCTTTTGTTTATCTCTTTGCAGTTATGTGGCTGTGGTCTGCTGGGTGTGGGCATCTGGCTGTCAGTGTCACAAGGAAACTTCGCCACATTTTCTCCTAGCTTTCCGTCGCTTTCAGCTGCCAACCTAGTCATTGCCATCGGAACAGTCATCATGGTGACAGGCTTTCTGGGCTGTCTAGGTGCTATCAAGGAAAACAAGTGCCTCCTGTTGAGTGTAAGACATAATACTTCTTTTCACTAAGACCAGTGACTGTTTTATTTTATTTAAATGACCAGTGCAAAATAGTCTTGTAATGCTGCCCTTGGCTTTCAATCTTCTGTATGCTTGCAGTATGACATCTCACAGCTTTGGTCACAGGGATATCATTGGTCTATTGGCAAATTACTTGTTACTTGTGTCCTAATGTATTAGATAGCAAAGCAAATTACTCTCAGTTACCCCTATTCAGGTTAAATGTAAACTGTAGGGTCAACCTGGAAATGTCTGTTAGAAGGACTGACTAAAAATCTTAAGCACAGCTGGTTTTGGATGCCATTCAAAGCCTCTTGTGGCTGTTTTCTACTTTGCCCTTATCTAAAGCTTTTGTCACAGGCTGGCAGAAGCCATGTGACCCAAAGTTAAGAAGTCATGGGTTTCTGACAGGCCTTACCAATAATAAAAAAATTTAAAAAAAAATAATAATCTGATCCTTGGAGGTCGTTGTTCAGAACCCCAGTTAGAAAGCACAGTATGGGTCACTCCTCTTACATAAAGCCAAGAGACTTCATCATGCTTCTCTTAATAGAATCATGATATCATGGAATGGTTACATTTGAAAGGCACCTTAAAGATAATCTGGTTCCAACCTCCCCACCATGGTTAGCTCCCAACTGCTGGAGCTCACACTTGGGATGCCTCCGCAGAGGGAGATTTCAACTATAGAGTTGGGAATAGAAGTGATGAGTAACATAATAACTATTCTAACAGGCAGTCAGATGTGGTTAAAGTCCACCTGCTAGGGACTCCTGAGGCACATCACATTGTGATAATGGGTTTAGCATCTGTTCTGTAGGCTATACGAAGGGAAGAGAAAACTAGGGCTGCATGCTGTGACAGTAGTCAAAAAAAGCAAGACAAATACATTGCTGTAACCTGCAAACTAGTAGTAGGGCAAGCCCTAAGATTTAGAGAATGCTAGACAACAAGCTTCCTCATTGATGGTGAGATCTACAGGGGCTTTAGTGGCAATATATCAATAGGCTTAAATAGTTTGAAATCAGACTTGCATGTTTATGGCAGTAGAGGAAAGGTTTAGAGGACAAAACCTATAGCCTTCAGAGTTTCTAGCATCCCCAGGTTTGCAAGTGTGTATACACTGTCTGTTTTTCCTTTGTTCTAGTTTTTCATCGTTTTGCTGATAATTCTCCTGGCAGAGCTGATATTACTTATATTGTTCTTTGTTTATATGGACAAGGTAAGCAAATATATCATATGGATTAATTATCTGTAGTAGCATGTAAACAAAGTTGTTTGCTTTTGTTTGATCAAAGTATGTGGGTTCTCCTTGCTCTTCACTTTGGTTAAGGTTTAACCTTGAGATCTTGGCTGTTTTCTGTAAGCTGCTTTAGCAGGGGAAGAGGAAGTGATAAGGAGGGCAGACAGGAGAGAACACACTGAGCTTTACAATTTCCTCCCTGAAATAAAACCATGGTTTGAGGGCCTCCCTTGTAGCCTTCTAAAAGCTAAGATAGCCTTCAACATAGCTGTTTGATGTCTCTGCAAGAAGGTTATCATCTTGTGGACCTGAGTTGTGGGAGGTCCTACTTAAGACCTGGTTAGTTTCTTAGGGTCAACCCTTGAACAGGACTGGAGGAGAGAGGCCTGGGATATTCACAGGTTATTCCAGATACCACCAGCTATCTGACTTGACTGGGCAGTCCCAGAAAGCTTGACAAGGGTGCATGGCAGATCAAGAGGCATCTTCTCATAAAGCCCTTCTGTAGCTTTATCCAGTAGAGACCAAGTGAAGTATGCACAACTGGCTGTCCTGTCAGATACGTAAGACTGGAAAATCCTTGAGGAACTAGAGAACTCTTCTAAATGCAAGACAGCCTTACAGAGTGATCATGTCCAAACTGATTTGAAAACTGAACTCCTACAAGATTTGTACCTCTTCCCATTATGATGCCTGCCACCTTCAGGGAGATGAGGTGAAGTTCTGATTTTGAATGGGATGTCAAAGAGGGATGAAACAGATCTTACAGTATAGTTGGCCTTTATGCCAAGACCCATAGGTTAATCCTTTCTCTGCTACCATCTCAGTGTTGTTACCTGCACCTACGACTCCAAGCTCAGACTGAAATTTATACAAGAAATGGGACATCTCAGATGTCCCATTAAGCATTCCAACTTTCTCCTCTAAAGAAAGAAGAGCGCATTTGTAAATCATAAATCCTACAAGCCTGTCCCTACAAGGAGCACAAGAATAATGCTCTTTTTCAATTGATTTTTTATTGGTCATTAGCCTTCCTGAACCTGTGCAAGGGATATTAAGGTTGTGAGGCTTGAACTCTTATTTTATGTTATTAGCAAATTACGGTATTAGCAAATCAGTATTAGGCCATAAGTTACAGAGGTTACAGCCTCTCCTGAGGCTGCCGCGGGCTATTGCCAACAGATATCTCTGGCACAGTTAAAGTAAGTTCAGCAGATGTCTGCTGATCACTCTTTGGTTAGTTTGGATCAGGTGATGACTGTAAGTTCATGATGAACTTAACACATGTTAAGTTTGTGGTGCGAGAAAGTAAGAGATACATTCTATATGCCAGTCTATACCATGTGGTCCTTTCCTCAAAACAGCAGTGCGTTGACTTTCTGTACTTTTTTACATGACGCAGGTCAGTGAGAGTGCAAAGAATGATTTGAAGGAAGGTATGAAGTTATACAATTCAGAAAATAATGTTGGACTGAAAAATGCATGGAATATCATTCAAGCAGAGGTAACGTATTTTCTCAATAGAGGAAAAATAACAATTTGGGCATGAAGGCTGCAGCAGTCTGTTAACTGTTGCATCCATACCAAGTCTAAAAGATAACTAATGCAGGCTTTGGTTTCTGATTTTGCACTCTTGAGCATCCAGGGGATACTCTGAATTACAGGATCAGTGTACTCTGTAACGTGAAAGATGCTTACCTCTTAGATCTCTGAAAGATGTTTAGTCTCTCTGAGATTCTCTGTGCCTACCACAGGCACAGAGACGATCTGAAACAAAGGAGAAGCAGCAAAATCTGCAGCTTTGGCAGCTAAGCATTTGCTGTTTGGCAGCTGTGGACAGATTACAGCATGTTCTGGTGTCTGCACTTTTGTCTCTGTGACAAGAAGACAAGAAGTCTCTGAGCACGGGACCTTTGTTTTTTTCTTTTACATTGTTAAGTACTTGCTTTTAGTGATCACTGAGCACAAAACACTTTAAAAATACAAAAGTGTTGTGTGTTGTGGCAGCCCTTTTGGAAATACACAGTGGTTTAGTGTAAGTTTGTGGTGGTGCATGCTTCACAAATTGCACTAATTAAGTTAATTTACTAATTCTTTATTTTTGCCATAGATGAAATGCTGTGGTGTGAATGACTTTACGGACTGGTACCCAGTGCTGGGAGAAAACACTGTCCCAGACCGATGTTGTACAGAAAACTCACAAGACTGTGGACGGAACTCCACCGAATTAGTGTGGAAAACGGTAAGCTCACTTTTGGCTCACCAAAAATGGCCAAGGATTAGGGAGGGATGGGAAGGAAGAGAACAGAGGGAAAGCAAATGAAAGAAAATGTGACCTTGGGATTTCAATTTTCATCTTTCACCATTTCAGGGATGTTATGAGAGGGTTATGACCTGGTTCGATGAGAATAAGCATGTCCTTGGTTCGATTGGGATGTGCATCCTCATAATGCAGGTAACACTGGTGTGATGTTTCTCAGCTGTCAGCATTCTTTATTCTGTTGTGTGAAAAATGGTGATTAATTCCTTTCGGATTGATCATGATTTCAAAAACCAGACTTGTTTTATGAGTTCTTTTAAGGAAGCAAGTCTGTAGTGAGTCCCACAAAAAGACATACTTACAGTGAGGTCTTGCTTATCTGCATTTTGACTTCCGAGCACCACTTTGGAGTTCCCACATTTAGCCAAATACTATGCTGTCCCTTAGGGAACTGGTTCTTTAAGTTTTGGAAGCAAGTTCTAGAAATTGCCAAAATAAGCTTAAGAAGCATGGATTAGATGAACGGGCAGTGAGGTGGATTGAAAACTGGCTGAAAGACAGAGCTCAGAGGGTCATGATCAGTTGCACAGCATCTAGTTGGAGGTCTGTAACAAATGGGGTCCCCCAAGGGTCAGTACTGGGCCCAGTCCTCTTCAACATTTTCATCAATGACTTGGATGAAGAGATGGAATTTCAGCAAGTTTGCTGATGACACAAAACTGGGAGGGGTGGCTGACACATCAGAAGGCAGTGCCTCTATCCAGCGACACCTGGACAGGCTGAAGAGTTGGAGAGAGAGGAACCTGAGGAAACTCAACAAGGACAAGTGTAGGGTCCTGCACCTGGGGAGGAATAACCCCATGAACCAGTACAGGTTGGGGGCTGACCTGCTGGGGACCAGCTCCGAGGAAAAAGACCTGGGAGTCCTAGTGGACAACAGGATGACCATGAGCCAGCAATATGCCTTTGTGGCCAAGAAAGCCAATGGCATCCTGGGGTGCTTCAGGAAGAGTGCGACCAGCAGGTCCCTCTACCTGCCCCTCTACTCTGCTCCGGTGAGGCCCCATCTGGAGTACTGTGTCCAGTTCTGGGCTCCTCAGTTCAAGAAGGACAGGCATCTGCTGGAGAAGACCACAAAGATGATCAGGGGCCTGGAGCATCTCTCTTATGAGGAATGGCTGAGGGAGTTGGGTCTTTTTAGTTTGGAAAAGACTGAGGGGGGATCTGATCAACACCTATAAATACTTAAAGGATCCGTGTCAAGAGGAAGGACCAGTCTTTTTTCAGTGGTGCCCAGTGATAGGACAAGAGGTAATGGGCACAAACTTGAACGTAGTAAGTTCCATCTAAACATGAGGAGGAACTTCCTTACTTTGAGGGTGGCAAAGGCCTGGAACAGGCTGTCCAGAGAGGTGGTGGAGTCTCCATCTGTGGAGACATTCAAAATGCATCTGGATAAGCTTCTTTGCAACCTGCTGTAGGTGGACCTATTTTGACAGGGGGATTGGACTAGATGATCTCCAGAGGTCCATTCCAAGCCCATATCATTCTGTGATTCTGTGAATGGCCACTGAACTGAGTAGGTTAATGTGTTTTAAAAAAGAAATGCAGAAGTATCATCATAATCTGTTAAGGTTAAATCTGATGTTTTCAGTCACAGTTACCTGGCTAAACAGGTAAAAAGGAAGAATGACTCATATGTATCAATTCTGAAAAATTGTTGCACATATGACAAAGAGCCCTGAGAGGGCTGTGTGCCTGAACAACATACTTTCAAGTTTACTGATCTGTGTTGAAGCTTGAGAAATACAGCTAATGTAGAATTACTTTTAAAACTACCACTGGGCCATGAACCAGGGAAGTAGGGCAGTTTAGGCAGCCTCCCTTTACTGAAGCTCTTACTGTTTGTTTTCCTTCAGATTCTTGGCATGGCCTTCTCCATGACACTCTTCCAGCAGATTCACAGGACTGGCAAAAAATATGATGCCTAAAGCCTCTGAAACATTATCACATCAACCTTTCTGTGTCATCATAAAAATGAACAAAAGGAATGACTGCAAAGAGTATCAAGCCTAGCCCTGCTGAGGGAATCCGTCCCATTGACCGATCTACTTTGTTGTTACTTGTTCAGTTATTATCACAATTTGTTATTTGACTCATTTTTTCTGTCTGTTTCACATTTGCCATTTATTTGCCAAAGAGGGGGGAAACCCCACACACAAATGGATTTTCTACACGAAATCATAGATCTCTTCTAAGAATGTTTCTTAACTTAAAATGTTTTGCTCTACTAATCCATGCTTTATGTGCAAAAATTACGTCTGTTCAATTTCAAGTGAGAATTCTTCAAAGTCTTCCATTGAGTTTTCAACCCTCATGTCCAATTTACAGGAAGACTTGGAAAAGCCACTCTGAGAGTCCTAGAAATTGGAGCTGCTTTGCTTTGCAGCTTCTTGTATCCTTCTTATGGTGTATACTTTTTTATTATGGTATTGATGATAATTATTATTCTGATGGATATAGCTTAGAATTTAGTTGTTTGACTTATAACTTCTTACTGGTTTTGGTTTTTCACATTTATTGTACATTAATTTGGGAACCACTGTGCGATCTCCAGAGGACATGTTTTTTCAAAGTTGACAGTTTATGTGGGCAAATAAAGACATAACTTTTCTCAAGTCCATGGGGAGGCATCGTCTACCTTTATCAGGGCCTTGATGCCCTTACTGTAACAAAGCCGGTACCTTTTAAGTCAGAGGCTCTTTCCTCAGATAGAATGCAATGCCTTCTCATTGGACCAGATGGTGAGCTTCCTACTCCCATGAGGCAAAGTTCCAATGCCTTTACTCACCTGAAGCAGTGTCTGGGTGCTTTGATGTCTTGTTGCTTTAAAAGCTAAAAGTATACTGACTAAATAAGTTAGTGCTCCCTGGCACAGAGGAGGGAGACTGCAGTCTGCCCTACTGGGCAGTTGCAGCAGACTTCACAGATAGTGTTCTCTGTTTCAGAGTTTGCCCAAGGCACGGCACGCTGCTGGGCATGAGGGAAGGGGATGGCAATTTGATGGCAACATTGTCATGCCATGTGATATCTCATGTCATTGAAGGGGTTTCCTCAAGCATATGAGAGCTCTCTCCCTGAGCTGGAAAAGGTGGTTTGACTGAAGGTGACCAGATGGTGCAGGAAAGGGGCAATTTCCAAAATGACACTCAGAGACAGTATGTATCATACCTTCAGTACAGAACTGGTTCTTGCTGATAGATTGCCAAGTCCATCCAGTGGCATAGTTCAGAGTTCACTGCAATGTATACTTTTACTAACATTCCTGTTAGAAAACTTGAACAATCTTGAACATATATTTCTTTAGTTTGAGTGCTGCTTCATTGCAAGCAGCCCCCCTTTACTCCACGTTTTTGCTGCTTTGTGAAAGAAGAAGGAAAGGCTCAAATATTGGAGGATGTTCTGATTTAACTCCAGTCAGGCTCAACTCAGCTCTGAAAGAAACACTGCTTTTTTTTACTGGCAGCCGTCAGAAGTGACCTTTAGAGGTTACTTCATCCAATGTCACTCTCAAAGTGTCATAAAATCAGAGAATCATAGAACTGTTTGAGTTCCAACCCACCTCACCTGTTGTGGGCAGAGATACCTTCCACTACTCAAGGTTACTCAAAACGCCAGTCAACTTGGCCTGTCATCTATGTGTCCTGGTGTGCATACAGTAGCCCTTGACCAGTCTAGCCCAGATCACAACACTGTGAGGTTGGGTTTGCTGTGACATTATTGAGCTGAGTTTCAGAAACTGTTGAGGATGGAGATTGTGCCTTTCAAGGTCATGCCATGTCAAACTACTCCTCTGTTGAACAAGTTTCTCCTAATGTCCAGTCTGAATAGTTACACTTTAAACTCTTAAAATATACCATTTTCATGCCTTTTCCTTGTGGGCTGAAATAGCTGTTGAGCCTCTTCCTATCTGGGAATTTTTAGTCCCCTGTTTATCTTCCTAATAGGTCCTGCATGCATCTGGCAGCAATAGCATTTTGTGTGGCCTATGTGTCACTTTTTTGAGTTCCTTTGAAATCAGTGTGACAGTAAGGAGTGTGAATGTGTGGGATATAGAGACGAATTTAGGTATTATAATGAAGACGGGGGTTACTATTCTTAGAGCATGGCCCTTGCTCATATGAACACAATACCCAAAATTTCACAGGGCTGCTCTTTCCCACTGAAGCAGACAATACCATATGTCCATTTCACCTGCATTGCCTTTGAAAGAGTCAGGGAAGAAGCAGAGGGAAACCGCAGAACTGAATCCAATTTTACTTCCATATCTAAAAAAAAATTGGGACCAGGAGCATCTGAGCCCCACCAGAGATTGATGTTCCATGTTGAAGAAAGGGCTCTGATGCCCAGTGTACTTGCTGCTACATGTAAGACTAACAGATGTTGGTAAGATGTGTTCCTATTTTCACAAGAAAAGACAAGATGTTTTTTTTATCTGATGGCTCCACTGCATTCTCCCTTTGGGCAGAGGTGCTTAGCATCCTCTAGTTTTCTCTGGTGTTCAAAAAGAGCAGGGCTAAGCAGGAGCATAATTTCTGGCCTTTTGGGTCGCACAGTGGTACCTGCCGCATCTTAAATTTTAATCTGCAGTTTTTGTACAAAAAATGGTAAAGTATATTAGTGAAAGTAATAAGGAAATAAAAAATGTTTATGAGTAACTCAGAAATGAAATGTATAGTTGCAAACTCAGCTACTTTGCCTTCCATCCAAACTTATTTTTCTAGAGTGCTTCATTCCATTTCATGATCTAGCAGCATAGATCCTGAATTTTTTTTCATGACTACTTCTAGCATTTTAACCACAGTATTAAGCGAGATAGTTACACAAGCTTCACATATTCATCTTGATGATGCCACCTGCAAGAAAGGAGTCAAAAGCAGGACTGATTTGTGTGTCTTAGCTGACTCTCTGATGTGGGAGGTGATGACAGACATCTTGAAAGGAACAGGAAAATAATGCCATTTTCCAAGCAACAGAAAACAGCCCTGGAAAGTGTAAGGCCGCATCAGTCGGTTTGTCAGAGATGGCACTAACTGTCCTGTAAACTGGTCAAAGGGAGCTTTGGCTCATGTATGTATGCACTTTTTTGCTTATGCTGGTGGGTGTGTGTTTTCCCCAAATGTCACTCTGATTATTTAACTCTAAGTTTTTAGCATGTTTTTAAATAAAAACTGATACTGAGTAAAAGTATCTTTAATATACACAAATATTGATTTGTAGAAATGCATACCTCTCTGTACCTCTAATTCATGAAAGCACAGTTTAAGTGTGTGAAAATGCTGTTTCTCTGAGTGTTCTTTCAGATTGAAGCATACGTGCTGTCTCACTGTGTGCTTCATGCTTGAAAGCTGCAGCAGAACTTAAGCAGAGGCATAATAGTACTGCTTGAAGAATGTCTACATGAATGCTGTTGAAGTGAGAGCAATGAATTCTGTTCCCTCCTGATGGTACCAAGGCTGTTAAGTTACAGGAAGCCCGGGTGGGTGGAGGGCTCTAAAAGAATTGCCCATAGCTAAGAAGCATGTGAGATGATAAAAACAACGGCATAGATGTCTCCAAGATGACAGAAGATGCCTTGTATATTTCATGCATTAAATTCCTGGACTGTGATCACATTAGGCCAACCCTCATATCCTGTGTCCGCTCCACATTTGTGTGCATGAAATAGAAACTATACACAGGAAGGGTGCAAGCAGAGCGTAGCTGAACTGATCTTCATGGTCTTTCTTGGGCAATGTATTGGCCAGACATAGAAAAGGCAAGAAGGAAAAGGATGTTTTCCCAGCAGGGAGTTCTTGGTAGCAGCATGGAATAGGGCACATGTAATTCTGATGTAACTTCTTTCCATAGAATTGAGCAACTTCATGCTGTAGCTGTCATGGGGAAACCTGAAGATGTTTGCCTATGGGCTAGCCATGTATTGTGCAGTAGATAGTAGACACTAAGGAACAACATGCCATTCCCACCAGGTGATGTTTGCACCAGTGTTTCTTCTATGCAATACCTACTTTCGCCTTTATATAAAAGATTTTTACTAGGATGATATAAAAATAAAGGATTTTTTAAAAGGTGCCTCTTTGAGCTCATTTGTGTCCTAACCCCAACTACCACCAAAACTAAAAGGGGACAAAAAAAATATTCTAGAAGGTGAGTCACAGAAATGTATTCCAGCTCCACTACAGTTGAAGTTCAGAGGTCATGAAGCTGTTGCATCTTTGAAAAGATCCCCCCACCCCATTCTCTCTTATCCTCCTTTAAAATAATACTCAAACAGAAATAGGTGTGAAAGATCCCAAAAGAACAGTGAATTGTTTTTGAGAGCCTGATAATATAGGAAAGAGTTTGCAAGTGGCCCAGAGCATATAGAATAGTCAGAGAGGACAAAGTATTAGAGAATTTGAAAGACATCCAGAGGACACTGAGAAATTTCAGAGAAACTGTGAAAAATGATTAAAGTGAGAAAAAGATCGCAGGATAAGCCTCCAAATGCCAGGAAAATAGAAGATCATCTGAAAGATCCCCAGGTGAAAAAGTGAAGCCAAGCAGAAGCTGTCGTGGTTTAGCCTCAGACGGCAACAAAGAACCACGCGGCAGCCCGGCTGGCTAACGCCTTGGGGCGCGTTAGAGCAGTTGGAAGGAAAAGGCAGCGCTCGTGGGTTGGGGCAAGAACTGTTTAACAGGACAACGAGGTAAAACAGGGAAAAACAGTAACAGTAACTCGGATGGAGAAGGATACAAAGGCGAGTACGATACCGACCGCCGCCCGTCCGACCGCAGCCGCGCACCCGTCCCCGACCCCGCACTTCCGGTAACCCCTCCCCTTCCCGGCAGCTCCATTCCCCTGGGCATGGCTCAGTGGGGTGGGATACCTGGGCCCTGCTAGAGCCAGGGGAGAATTAACCCTGTCCCTCCCAGAAAACCAGGAGAGAAGCCAACGAAGCAACAGTCTGAAAAAGATTCAGAGAACATAAGTAGTCTCAAGGAAGGGAATAAAGCCTGTAAGTGCCTAAGGAAACACAAATGTAGTGGTGTCAAAGAGGCCAAAAAAGAAATAGACAAGGCAAAGGACCTCACCAGAGAATATCGAAGAGACTGAAAGGCAGCCATCGCAGCTTTGGAGAAGCTAGGGAAGAAGTACAGAGGTTGAGAAAGTCCCAGATAGCAGAGAAGCCTGCAAGACTGAATACAGCCTGAAAGAACCTCAGAGAAGACAGAGTAGTCTCAGGGAAGGTAAGAAAGTAGCATAAAACCTGCAAATGTGCCTCAGAAAGGTGGAAAAACGTAGTCAAGAGACCCAGAGAGCATACAGTAGCCTTGAAGAGGTGACAAAATATAGCAGAAAGACTGAAACAATGCTGAAAAAGCAAAGAGTAACCAGAGAGACCAAGAAAGAAGCAGAGATGTTAAGAGTCCAAGGAGAACACACAGTACCACCGGAAAACCACTAAAGTAGGAGACAAACTAGAAGAACACCACTGCATGCAGAGTATGCTTAGGGCACTGAAGAAACAGGTAGCCTCAAACAGCCTCTGAAAGCCTGCAGAGTAGCTCTTTGAGTGAGACCAATGGTGATAAGCTTGAGATGGGTTGAGGGGAGAGAGCAGGAGGAGCGCTTGGCAGGGCATGGCCCTATATCTTGACCTGTGGCATTTTTAAAAATAAGGCACCATGTGCGTCTTTTGTCACCAGGTCCCCTGCTCCATCTGGCAGAGGATCCACTTTTCTGAGGGTCCTTCCTACCCTCAACATAGTCATAAAAGTCCCGTGTGTTGCCTTCCACTTTCCTCACTAGTTTCAACTTCAGCTGAGCTTTGGGCTTTCCAGGTTCTACCCCACCACACTTAGGCAATGGCTCTATTCCTCCAAAGCAGCTTGGCCCCACTTCTGCCTTCCATGTACTTTCTTTGTGCCATCAGCCTCAGTCGGGAGTTCCCTGTTCACCCATGCTGGCCTTCTACCAGGCCTGACAGACTTCCCACACATCAAAATGGACCTTTTTTTTGCTTTGAGGAGGTTGTATTTGAAGCCTGAGCCACTCTCCTGGACCTCTTTGTCCTTCAGGGTGACTCCAGTGGCATACTGCCCACCAGATTCCCTCAAGCGAAAGCCTGCTTTCTTCGAGCCCAGGGCTGTAATCTTGCTATGTCTCACCGCTGCGTGGACCTTGGTCCTACTTCGCAGCCTTTTTGGCAGTCCTGTTTCTGTCAGAAATTAGCGAGGGCATACAGCTCTACCGAAAGGCTAGCCAGCAGAACTCAATAAAAAGTCAGGCACAAGCAGCGGCCTCGCTAAGAAGGAGCCAGGATGCAGAAGAGCAAGTCCAGGTCAGGATGGGGACCAATGACAGTGGGTCACACGCAGCCCAGCAATCCCCCAGCAAGTCCATAGTGATAAGGAAGGACCAAGGACAGCCAGAAAGCTGAACCAGTGGGTGCATGTCAAGGTCCAGGCCGTGCAGGGACAAGATCAGCCGTGGCCCAGGCTGCTACACAGCTGCAGCGTGGGACAGGCAGAACCAAATGGCAAGGCCACTGCTTCAAACTGTTCCTGAGGGAAAAGAGGGACAGGGCCTTACTCCTAGGTTTCTTCCCACAGCTCTTACCAGCAAATGAGCTGGGCTTGGACTCAGAAGGTACACTCTAATTTAGCCAACTAAACTGCTAGAAGTTCAATGCACTCGAGCCCTGACACCCTAAGCCCATCTGCTTCTTCTCCTCACAGGACTCTCTGGAGTGACTGTGACCCCATTCATTACCTTGCCTTGCCTGGGAAAGTCAGTGGACCCCATCCTCAGCACACCTGCTCTGCCCTCCCTATTCAGCCAGTGCTGTGGCTATGCGCCCTGTCCACTGAGGACGCTGCCTGTGCGGTGGCCAAACCCAGCTCCTGATGTGCCCCCACACCCTTGCAGCTCTCCAGCAAAAGTGCACACCCTTTTCACCAGGGACTCCTTTCTGCTCCCTGTGCACACCCTTCTCTTCAGGCTTGCTTGCCTGACTCCAGACTCATGCTCTCCTAGCTAGGCTGGAAAGCCTGTTGGAAAGCATCCTCTTGCCCCACCCCTGTGTGGCATATTATGTCTCCCCAGCAGTCCCCGTTCCTCAAAAAGGGAGTCCATGGTGATCAAAACCAAAGCTCTGTCTGCATGCAACACTGGCTGTGCAGTCAGGTGTTAACCCACAGGTTGGTTGCCCTCCACTGGCAGGACCTGGGCTCCAGTGCCCTGTAGCCACTCTCGGTTTGTTAAGGTCTCCCCTGACATTATTACTGGTACACACATGGATAAGTGGGTTGGGGCTAACAAGTTCCCCTTCCACCCAAGACAGTGGAAGCAAGGACAGTAGACTGGGAGGAATACAAATAAACTGTCTGAGTGGCTAGATTAGGCAAACTAAAGCCCAGATAGAATCAAGGACAAGAAAAACTTCTGTAAATTAGAGACAAAGGCAAGACTAGGGATGATGTGGGCCCTCTCCCAAAGGAAACGGGAGACCTGGTTACACAGGATATGGAGGTGGCTGAGGTACTGAATTACTCTTTTGCCTTCGTCTTCACCTCCAAGGGCTTCAACCACACCGCTTGGTGTTACTAGGCATGGTTGGTGCCTTCCAACCCAAACCATTTTATGATTCTAGACATGCCTTAGCACTTTCTGGAACAGCCCTAGTCCAGCCTCTCCAACAGCAACAGATCATGTGAGGTAGCAAGCAAAATCAGTAGATAGGTGCCTCAGTACTCTGTAGAAGGAAGTCTCCAACCAGTGTCACACACCACTTCCTCTTGGTGCTGGTTCAGGTATGGTTCAGACTCACCTGACTATCCCTTGACAATTCATAGCACCAGTGTTTGCCCAAGGTAAACAGTGTGATGATACAGTGAATGGATTAGACTGGTGCTGGGATGCATGTATGTGCACACATTTGACTATGGGAACATGCTGTCACTGTGTGGAAGCCTGACTGTGTCTACAGCAGAGAGAAGCTGGAGGTCCTATTTTCCCACTTTGTGGCAGGTGGACCTGCAGCTAAATACCACACTACCTCTCTCACTTGTCCCTAACCCCAGCAGGATGGGGAAAGCAAAAGTGAGAAAACGCATGGGTCAAGATAAAGATAGTTTAGTAAGTGAAGGAAAAGGGAAATGGCAGGGGGAAGTGATGTAAAGGCAATCACATATCACCTCCCACAAGCAGACCAATGCCCAGCCAGTCTCTGAGCAATGGCTACCTTCCCAAAATCCCACTCCCCTCAATTTTTATTGCTGAGTATGATGTTATATGGCCTACAATACCCCTCTGAGCCAGCTGTCTTGCTTGTGTCCCCTCCAAATTCTTGCATACCCCCAACCTACTTGCTAGGGGGATGCCAGATGGGAAAAAGAGACGGTTTTGATGTTGTGCAAGCACTGCTTATCAATAGCCAAAACGCACAATTTGTGTCTTAGTCTCAAATCCAAAACACAGCACCATACAGGCTGCTACAAAGAAAAATAAATTTATCCCAGCCAGACCACTCTTATACGTCACTTGAATGCTCAAGGAAAGAGACACCATGAGGATACACAGAGATGTAGGATGTAATTTTACATCTTCTCCTTATGGATGAGTAGCCTCTCCAGACTCTTCAGACAACTACAGGCTCCCAACCCTATAGTTCGCAGCATGGGGTTTTCTTTGATCATCTCAATCTTGCTCACGACATTCCCCAGACACAGAAGAAACTACTGACAGTTGCTTGCTCACTACAACTGGGCAAAAAAAGTGTTCTACAAATAGTTTTCTCTTCTCAGAAATATTAGCCCAGCACAGGAAGCAAAGATGGAGAGGCTGCATAGAGAAGCTATTCTCTAAGTGAGTGTTACTCAGTAGGAGGTGAGGTGGAGAACTCCAGTCACCTAAGCAGTCCCTGCATCCTTTTCTAGGTTGCAATGAATGGCGAGAGAGGAATGCATTAGGCAGTTTTTCCCTATGTATACAACTATTAAATTGAAATGTCAGGTTGATCAAGACCAGTGTACATACACGGGAGGACAGAACTATGTATAGTATACGTACTCTATGAGCAAAGTCTAGTCATTAGAACAAGGCATGTGGAACAGCACAGCAGAGAGAATGAAAACCAGTCTGATTCAGCAGCTTTTGTCATACTTCAGAAACTGTGCTGGTGCTGGTAGACTCACTGTTTTTAAGCTTATCTCATTCTCTGACTATCTGTGTTGTGTCTGTTTGGCTCAGACCTTAATGTCATTATGTAATGCTGCAGTTAGTGATACATGTTTGTGTTAGCCTAGAAAAGGTGAAGGCCAAAATGAGTCTGTGTTGAAGTGTTCTGGTTCCCCTGGGTTCTACTATGACCTTCTTTAGAGAAAAACAAGCAAATAAATGCATCAATTTGCATTTAAGTCCTCTTAATATCAGCTGAAGATTTAGGAACTTCCTGAACTGCTCCTCCCTTCAAAAAAACAGGTTGAGATGCTGGAGCTCAGTTTGTGCATAAAAGGAGACTGAAAGGCAATTTTAAGCAATCAAGTAATGGTGAAGCATTGGGCACGAGAGTGAGACAACTGAGGGGGAAAAAAGACTCCTTAGAATATGAAAAAAAAAAAAAGAGAATAGAAACAATAGAAACATGGAAGTCTCTTGGCTGTGGGCTGTGTTATTCATGATTAAGGGGTAGAAGAGATACTGCTGGGGACCATGGCTTTCAGTTACTGTCACCAAAAAAACCCATCAAAGCACTGAGACGTTTGCCAACCTTTTTCATTTCACAGAGATTGCAGAATAGGCATACCTGGGGAATGCACAGCAGGAACAGGACTAGAAGAGTACCTTCTAGAAAACAGAAGGATGTAGGAGAGTCAGGTTAAGAAAAATCACCTAACACATCTAACAGCTCTTTGAACAACAAATCAAGATAATGTAGACTTCAAGGTAAGAACACATTGTGATTGCTTCTACAGCTACCTTCTCATCTCAAAACCAATGCCATATTTGAGGTATGCAGCCATTGCCTCCAGATGTAATGCTCTGTAACAAATATTCTATTTCCTCATTCTCTTCTCTGGCCTCTGGGCAACTGTATTCGTGTGTGTATAAGTTTGTGGATAGCACAGGCTTCATATACACCCTACAATTTCCTTTGTGTTGCAATATATATGACTGTCACAGAATCTTAAAATTTTCTGCAAAGTGACAAAACACTGTAATTTTTTTTTTCTTTTCTTTTCCCCATGGCACAGTCATTGTACTGTTATGTGGGGTTTTTTTGGCACAGAATGTTTACATTCCTTCTTTTGATGTTTTGTTTATTTTCTGCTTACTTTCAGTTAATGCCGGCAGAATTATATTTCATTATCATTTACATTATCATTCAATTGCATGAACACATCATTATATTTATTATTAAAAATTAATCTACTATGAAATGGCAAATACCAAAGAATCACCCACTTTTCCCTCTAAGATTATGTATAATGGCAGTTTACCTTCCTTGTGTTGTTCTAGTTGATACATTCAAGGGCAAAGAACAGCTATTCAGAGAGACATGGACAAACTGGAGGAATGGTTCAAAGGAACCTTATGAAATTGAGTAAGAAAGAAAGTTCTGCACCTGGGAAGAAATAACCTCTGGCAACAATACAGATTGAGAAATTACTAGCTGGTGAGCAGCTGCTCTGAAAGAGTTCTCAACCGGGTGGATGGAAAGCTATATGTGAGCCAGCAGTGTGCCCCAGCAGCAGCATAGGCCAGCTGCATCCTTGACTGTAAAATAGCAGTATCCAATAGTTCAAAGGATTACTAGCATTTGTTAATTTGCAGTATCTAGAATACTACATTCAGTTTTGAGCCCATAAGTACAAGAAAGGCACTGATCAACTGAAGGAAGTTTGGCAGAGGACCAACAAGACAGAAGGTTGGAGCACTTGCCTTGTGAGGAGAAATTACTGGACCTGGACTTGTTCAGCCTGAAGAAGAGAAGTCTTGGATGGGAAGAGCTGACTGTAATCTTCCAATACCTACAGAGTTTATTAAGAAGCCTGGGCCAAGCTCTTCACAGCCGTGCATTACGGTAGGACACAAAATAGAAAGCTTAAGCTGTAATGACAAGTACTCAATGGACATAGGGTAAACTTCTTCTCCATTATGACAGTCAAGCATCAAGTATTGGAAGAGGTTAGCCAGAGAGGTTGCACAGTCTGTATCCTTGTAGGTTTCAAGACCTGATTGACAGAGCCCTGAAGAAACTAATTTGATCTCACAGCTGAACCTGCTTTAAGCAGGAGGTTAAGCTGGGTGACCAAACTGCATTCCAACCTGAATGCTCTGTTAATCCCCTGACTGCTACAATTAAAGCAGCATTATGTCAGAATACTGGCTGTAATTTCCCTCTACTTCACCTGACTTTTTAGCAGCTTGGAGACCCTGTGCCTGTTATTTCCCTATCCAGGTGAAAGTGTCAGAAGGAAAACTGAGGGAGCTTACCTCACAGAGTTACAGTCAAAGGACAAAAGACAATGTGCACAAGTTGCACCACAGGAAACCCGTGTGGACAAAAGGGAAAAAAAGTTATTGCCTCTGAAAACAATGCAGCAGACACGCCTGTAGAAAAAAAAACATTGGCTGGCCAAAGAATTGAGCAACCTAATCTAGATCTGAAGTTAGGCTTGCTTTGGTAAAGAGATTGGTTTAAAGAACTTTATGAGTCCTTTCAAAGCTAGATACTTTATGATCCTATGATTTATATACCAGGCAGTATCAGGGAGTTCTCCCTTTTGATTCCATCTGATCATTCCCTGCAAAAATGTGTTTGTAACTCAAGACCTTTCCAGTTTCTGCTTTTTGTTGCTTGAAGTAGAGGCTCATGAGAATCAATTAATGCAATTATGTCTTCTTCAGATAGGCTGTTAGTCTAAACACAGTACGTAAGTTATTCACAGAAATACTCGGATTTTAAAGGTTTTAAGTTGTTGTTGCTACGTGTGGCATTTATATGTAGCTTCCTGAGAATATAGGCATTCTAACAAGCTATGTTTTCCCTGTGACTAAAATATTCTTATCTCAAAAAAAAGGCTTATGCTTCATTATTAGTTATCACCCTAAACATACAAACAAGGGAAGAAACACACACAAAAAAATTCTCAACTTCAACTCACGCTTCAAAGCATAGCAACAAAAACTTCTTTAAAACTTAGAGCTTCTAGACAGCTGTGTGTTGTGCTACTGTAATTTCAGTTATACTGATGCAAATTCTGCAAAAAACCCTGGGCATTAAAAAAAAAAAAAACAAAACAAAACAAAAACACACGACAGGCAGTAATAGCAGTAGGAACAGGTGATTCAAAGAGGCTTATGTTAAACAGAAACCACTGACAGCATCTTTTCAAGCAAAACAGAATGTTTGACAGAAATTCTGCAGCAGCTAACACGGCAACAGAATCCTCCCTTCTTTCCTGTGTACAGATTCATAAAGCAAGGCAGAATAGGCAGGATATGTGCCCACAATCTTCACATGCTTTCTAACAACACCAACACAAATGTCATGACTGGAGAAAAATGTTCCCACTTCTGGAAAACTCCTTTATTCCAGAAGTGTCATGTTCATGCCAGTGGTATGCCTCCAATGATTCACCACAGGCTGCTTAACTTTTAACCCTGAAGGAGGACTCAGAGGCAAGATTTCAGCAAAGCCAAGATGTGGATGTACATCCTACCTGACACTGCCTCAGAATCTGAGGAACTCCCATTATTCAATCCACCTGTGTTGGTTTGGGCATGCTGCTCATTAAAAATCCCTGCCAGCAGGATGCATTGCAATGCCTTTGCATACCTTTATGAGGACTGCCTGGTTTTGAAGTTCCTAGGTCAGTGGCTGACCACAGGCTGCCTTAGCAGGCACCACTACCTGCTTTTCCACTCTGCAGCTTTCATCCCAGAGCTCCTGCAGCAAAAGGCTAGCGTGAGCTACGTTCCTGACTATGACCTGTCTTACCAGTCCTAGAGCTGCTGCTTCCAGCACTTAGTAGTAGCGTAATGCTGTCCCAAAGGTCCTGGTGATGAACGTCTGCATCAGGCTGCAGCTCTTTCTCCCTCTTTGCATTAGTTATACCTCATGCATGGCATCAACAGTCGCTTCTGCTGCCCTGCCTGGCACAAACACATTATCTGTTCTTTAAAGTGCTACATGTATAGAATTAAAAGTGCACATACTGGCTCACATGCAAGTTTCATCAATAAATTATGGGCTGTTAAAAACTCCTCGGTAAAGCAGAGGCCTGCAGCTATCTGGGAGAACAGCCAACAACTAGAAGAATCATAGAATCCTCCAGGCTGGAAGGGACCTCCAAAGGTCATCTAGTCTGACCTCCCCGCAGTCGCAGGGACACCCCCAACTAGACCAGGTTGCCCAGGGCTTCATCAAGCCTCGCCTTGAATATCTCCAGGGAAGGGGCCTCAACCACCTCCCTGGGCAACCCGTTCCAGTGCTCAACCACCCTCAGTGTAAAGAAATTTTTTCTAATATTCAACTTAAATCTACTCTTCTCCAACTTAAGTCCCTCATCCTATCGCAGCAGGCCTTTGTGAACAGACCCTCCCCAGCCTTCCTGTAGGCCCCTCTTAGGTACTGGAAGGCTGCTAAGAACTGGAAACCAAGGCTGTGGAGCGGCGAGGGACGCCGATACCTGTGCGCTGCGGTGCCAGAACGCTGCCCACGCCACGCAGCACCCAAAAGACAGCCAACACCCGCAGGACAGACAGACAGGTAACGGCCACCACAGCGCCACCGCCGGGCACGCGCCACCTGCCCATCCAGGGAGGTGAGGCACGCCCCTACCAGCTCNGCCGATAACGGAAGCGTCCGCAGACTGAGCGGTGACGCGGCTGAGGCGCTGCCCCTCCCGTAGGCGCACACACCTGCGGGCGGCAATGTGGGGAGCAAGCCCGGGGGGGGCGGCGGCGGCATCCGCGTCCGCCGCTGACGCGGTGAGTGCGGGCGGGAGGGAATAGGGTGAAACAGCCGCTGCTTTCTTTTTCCTCCTCCTCAGCCCGTCGCCGTAGTGCGCGTGCCCCGCAGGCCGCTTTCCCCTCTTGCCGGGTCGGGGAAGGGGGCGGGGGGGCCGCAGGCCACACAGGCACAGGGTGAAGCGTAGGACGCGGGTGGAGAGGTGCTGGTGTGGTGTTTACATCGACCGTGTCCGCGGCTCGGAGGGGGCGAGTGCGGCGGTACTCCCGGGCAACGCAGAGCGGGTGGGTGGTGGTAGGGCCGCGGAGGGCATTGTTGTTGTACGTTGTGTACAGCACTAGACCTAATGGTGTTCTGCCCTCTTCCCCTCCCTAGCCCTGCGGTTTTACCTCAGCCAAGTCTCCTACTCGGGTACCTTGCTCTCTAAGGAAGAGCCAGAGAGTCCCTTAGCGCTGGTGCGGTTCCCCGTAGGGAATCGCATAAAGTTGATGTTATGGTAATAAAGTCTTTGGCAATAAAGCATAACCTGTCAAATAGAGGTGGACAGCACCAAAAAAACCCAAACAGATCTAATAGCTCATCCAGATGCTTCTGTAATTTTTGCTGTGATGGTGGCAAGACTCTGGAATAGGCTGCCCAGAGCTGCTTCTTCCCTGGGGGTGTGCGAGGCCAGGCTGGATGATGGGGTCTTTGAGCAACCTGGTCTAGTGGGAGGTGCCCCTGCCCAGAGTTAGGGGGATGAACTAGATGAGTTTTAAGGTCCCTTGCAACCCAAACCATTCTATGACTCCAGACACATTGTACCGTGTATTTATCACACAAACTTAAAAGTATTTCTGGAGAAATGAAGCAATATGTTACCAGTAGTAGTAAAGCCATTCAGTCACAGCTAAACATACAAAGAGCATTCGTTCTATTTAGGGGGATGTTTTTGCTGTCAGAGTAATTGTGTTTAATTTGAGCTGTTGTGGTAACTCCTGGAGTGGTAGAAACAGTACTAATAATGGGAGCTGAGAGACCTGTTAGCAACAGCAGCAAAATTGCTAATAAAATTCTTACTGCTGCATCTTTGGTAGTTGACATCCTGAGACTTTTTTGTCTTGTTTAGCATGTATTCAGAATTTTAGGACAAAAAGCTGCCTGTACATTCCTTATAAATGGTGTGGGCTTTTGGATTTGTATCACATTTGAGAAATGTTATCTCATTTTCATTACCTTACATGTATGTGACTTTGGGTCATTCTTCCATACTTCTAAGTATCCTGGAATCTTCCTCCTTACCCTAGACTTTGACTGGAGTAATAAATGTTGATTGAATGCAACATTTTTGAAAGCTATGGGAATAACTGTCTCCTTAGTAAACGGTTTATTTGCGAGGCTGTGTTGCTCTCAGAAGAGTGTAAGGGTGTTGACGGAGCTTTGGATGATACAGTCGCAAGCTATTACCACAAAGAGGTTTCTGGGATTGTTTTTCAAACAACTACAGGGGGCTAGCTTGGGCAAAAATAAGGAGGAAGAATAGTGCTAAAGAAGAGCCTTCTGAAGTGCTTAGAAGTACTTCCTGCTCTCAATTCCTGCCCCAGTAGCACTGGCCAGCTGGTGCCTACTTCTGGTTTCCAGTATTTGCATTCTTCTGGTATCTTCTTTTTTCTGGGTTGAAGTGTCCACAAAAGAATGGAAGCAACCAGGATATTTATTCACTGCATATAGTTTGACTTGTGTTGAAGCGTATTATTCCACTTCTTGGAAGCAAAAATTAAGGAAATTGTTGGAAAGAGTGCCGGTGTTGGTTAAGAAGTTACAGTGGATGAGATAGTGGCCTTTTCTAGGAGTAGAGCAAGCTTCTTTCTCTGAAAGCTTCCCTCAACTACTTAGAATTTTTGCTTGTGGGAAACAGAGGTGGCAGAGAGGTCTTTGAGCATGGGAGGTATATGCAAGTAGGGAGGTATATGTAGTCAAGTACTTCCAGAGTTTTCACCATTTTGCTGATGAATGAAGAAAGAGCTGACATCTGGGAGGCATTGTTCTCCTAAGGGTATTCTGACATAGTTCTTGGTAGTCTTCAATTTGTCTAGTTACTTTTTGAAATTCCGTATAATTGTAGCATCCACAGCATACCATGGATAGGAATTCCATAGATTGCCACCTGTTCTATGAAGAAGTTTCTCTTTCACTTGTTTTGAACTTGTCATGTGCAGCCTTTGGTACGTTTCTCTTCCTTACATTGGAAGATAACGTGATTCGTTATTCCCTATTCAGTTTTGTCACGATTCTGTAGACCTCTGCTATATCCTTTCCTCAGTCATTTTTCTTCTGTCCTGCTGCACCCTAGCTGTGGTAGTCATTGTGTGGAAGCCACTCTGGCTTTTGGTGTGAATCTTCTGTATAATTACAGGTACAGAGTGCCAGTAATCTTACTGTATCATTTTTAAGTGCATACATTAGGGGGAAACAAAGCTGCTTGTGCAGTGTTGATGAATGTGGACTTGCACAGCTAAATAATTATATTCTTTGTCTTAGTTTTTAATTTTTTCTTCTAACAGCTTCTGATACCGAGTTTAATTTGTTCTTTTGGTGAGTACATAGTAGATGTTACATCAGGATGTAACACCAGCACTTCATTCATGGATGGTATCTAACCCGAAGCCTGTTGTATAGATGAACGGCCTTGCTCATATGACCATCAGCATGAAATCTGATAAATTTCATACTATAAAGTAGATCTCTTTGATCTGATAAAGCCTGTAGCTTTTGCCTTTACTGGCATGCTTACAAACATTTGAGAGAGATTTGAAAATGTTTAACTAACAGGTTAATACTGGATAAGTAGCAAATTGAGAATTTTTCAGTTTGAGAAAAAGAGAAGACAAATCTGCCATCTACCTGCCAGGGTTTGTTTGGGTTTTGGGTGCTGGGTTTTTTTAAGTATTGCAAGTTCACTTAATTTTGCTTTTTTAAGAATTTCTCAAATAATGCATTTTTGCAAATAGTATCAAAACTTTTTGTGAATGTTTCAGGAAATTCTTCAAAGACCATCAGAAGAATTTTTTCCAAAGATGGAAAGTGCGGTTGAAGATATGGATACTTCTGATACCCCATGGGGCTGGTTTTATTTGGCTGAGTGTGGTAAATGGCATATGTTTCAGGTAAGTACATACAAAGTTATATTACCTGTGGTGGATTTCATGCATCAAACTGCCTCTTGCTAAATTTGTCTAAATGTGCTTTTTCACTTATGTTGAAGACTGATTCAAACAGTCATTGCTCTGTTAGCAGTGAAGATATTGAAAGGAGCTTCCGAACAAACCCACATGGTTCTGTTTCTTTTACTACTGCAAAATTTACCTACATGCTAGACTTTTCAGGTATGTATCTTTTCACAGAGTCTATTTAAATAATAGGAGGTGCCAGTTCATTTGTTAACAGATTAGTGTCCTCATATATAGTGTAACAACTTGTGGTCATAAATATCTTCTTTACTGGAAAGTACATAGGAGTTTTTAGAAGCAGCTGCCCTATTACATTGTCTAGTATAATCTACTAATAAAGTAGCGTGTCTTGTTTACTAGCAGTCCATTGTGTTACTGTCACTTACCTCAGCCACAGGTGGTGTGTAGCACACGTCTATGGGACTTGAAAATTTGAACTTTTTTCTTTAATATGCAACTTCTTGTAAGTTTGAAAAAACTCTTTCCTTCAGAGTCAGTGTAAGAAACATCAATATGAAGGAAGCTTTTCTACAAAATACTGGCATCAAAGTGATTTTATAATTCAGCAGGTAGTTGAAACCAATTCTGCTGTCTGAATAAGAAGGAGATAAGCAAAATAATTATGACTATTCTTTAATTTTTTTTAAATTTTTTTTTACAAAAAGCAGGGACTGGGTGAAACCTGGTCTAGTTGGGGGTGTCCCTGCGACTGCGGGGAGGTCAGACTAGACAACCTTTGAAGGTCCCTTGATTCCTTGAATTATCCCTGGATGATTCTATGATTCCAAAACACCAATGTACTGGGACTAAGATAGTATGTAACAATACAGAGGACATTTATGTTTACTTGTATTGAAATGCCTTTAAAAAACCCCAACACTTTGGTTTGCATCCAGAATAAAAACACTAAATGCAAATACTAAACAGCTATTTTTATGCTACTGTCATGATGTCTTGCATTAAGGGTAGTAGTAATATATTTTGTTATCCTAGTTGTGTTAAAGTCAGTGACAGTTTTGCCAGTGATTTGGTGGGGTTGAATGTTACATCGGTATTTTAACAATAAACATTTTGGTTGTGTAATATTTGTGCATTTTGCCAACTTGTATAAATGACAATGATTCTGAGGCCAGTATTTAGAAACAGTTATTGAAAATGCTGATTTGTTAATTGTTGAAATATGAATTTGTATCAGGCAATTTTGAGTATAGTAATGCTATTTTTAAAAAATGACGCTTAACTGTTTCATATGCTACAATTGAAATCCAGAAACTATCATCCTAATTCTTTTTCTATGCTCAGTGATGAAACAAACCAACCTAACTACTCTTAAGCAACGTCCAATAAAGCGAGCTCCCTTTTCTATCAGTGCTTTTAGGTAAGGAAATGAAACGAAAACAGCTTTTAAATTTTTTTTATTTTATTTTATTCCTGATTCTTCTAAGTAAAAAGAAACAAAAAGAATTAATTAATATTATTATATTGTCAATTATTATATAATTATGTGACAAAATATGCTTTATTGTTTATGTTTATTTCCGTTTTGCATCAAATTATTTGAGTGATGAATCATGGTGGGGCAGCTGAAAAGGAAGCTGAAAATGAAAAGGAAGACATTTCAGAGGAGATGAGTGATGAAAGAATTTTTAGTTTGAGAAAGTAAGGAACTTGTAGTGGGGACGGGCAAGGCGTACTGAATACTGGTGTGCTTTGGCAGGGTTCTTAAAGCTGTGCCTGACTTAGCCATTGGAGTCCTGGGCTGTAAATCCTGATTGAATCGGAATTGCTGTGGAGAAACAAAATAGTTTGTTCCAGTGTAATAATGACGTCATAATTTCAGAAGTATTATTATAACAACAAAAAAGATTGAGTTATGTTTCCTTGCCTGTGTGTTTTAATCATTTACACTAAAATGATTTGAAATTACTAGAAACTGCATCAAAACATTCCAGATCACTTTATGAGTCTAATTGCTGTAGATGGTAAGTTTCTTAGCATTTGATCAGGCATTCAACGTAAAGCTGTGCTGATGCTAATCTGATATTCAATAAACAACAGTGATATTTACAGCAGTTGACTATATGTTGGGATTTTTTCCCCAAATATTTTCTTAGAAATCATTTGTTCTGAATTGTAGTTTGATTATACTTTCAAAATAAAATCTGGCATTTGTAATAAGAAATGTAATTGCAATCTTTTCACACTGATGTTCAAGGAGCACCTTTTTTTCAGTGGGTATTTGCTGAAGAGTGCATGCAATAACATGGCAGGACTTTTTTTTGTTTGTTTGCTTCTTGAATAAATACATTAAGTACTGTCTTTCCATGTGATGACACTATTCTTTCAGGAGTAAATCTTTCAGGAGATTGCTGGTTTTAGTCATATGTCTTAGGCTTGAAAGCTGTTACGTGTATGATATATATGCTTAAAATATTATTTTTTGAGGCTTGTTTTTTTAAAAAAACAATTTCAGCTATGATTTTTAAGTGTGTATTTCTAGTATGATGCTCTAAATACTTCAAATGATGTCTCAGTCTCCAGATACTTAGGCTGGTTGTAATTTCTGGTAGTTTGGAATGCCTAGGCTGTATCTACACTCTCACATTTTTAAATTAGTGTTTCTCTCCCGATATTGTGGACCTTTCTGACCATCTCTTTTGATTTATCTTCCTATCTTTTTGTTTTGTTTTTTTTTTTTTTTTGGAGATGGTGTGTTAGAACTGTTAATTACTGTGGCTTATTTGTAATAAGCTAAGATAGAATTTGAATACAAAATAACACCTCTTGCTTTTGACCTTACTTGTTGACAACAGCCTTTGTTTGAATTAAAACCCTAAGTAGTTTTGTATAAGTTGGGGTTTTTTGCATACTGTCTTGTTCTGAGCAAGAGTTTGACAGGAAGAAAATGTCTTTGTGATGTGTTTTACCTTTTTTTTTTTTTTTTGTTTGAAGTTTCATCTGTGAAAACGAGGCTATCCCTATGCCTTCACACTGGGAGAATGTAAATACTGAGGAGCCATATCAGGTAAGAGTCAATGTGCAAGTTGGTTAAAACCATGTGATAATGAAATAATGCATTGAATTGAAATCGTACTAACCTCTTTTCTTCCAGCTTATTCCATTGCAAAAGAAAACAAATGAATATAATGAAGTTTCTAGTCTCTTTGGAAAAACAATGGATAGCCACCGAATTAAAAGAATTAAGAGAATACAAAATCTAGACTTGTGGGAGTTTTTTTGCAGGTGAGATTATTTCTAAAACTAACAGTTTTAGGATTGTGAATGGAGCAAATCTTGAAGGCATGCAGCAGAAATATATTTAATTTCTATTATCATTAATGAAAATATGTGTTACTTATCTTTTGTTAGTATTCTTATTTGTCATTCCTCTGTATTCAAAATTCCATTTTCAAGACTAGCTTCTATAGCTGCAAAAATGTAATACTTGTAGAAATGCATTAGATGTAGATATAGCACAGATAAGACTGATGCTTTAAAGATGTTCTGGATGTCAATATTGTAGATGCCTATGATCCTGACAGCAAAGTAAGGAAAACACAAATAAGCTTTTTGTAAAATAATTCCTCGACAGGCTTGTATTATTTTAATTTTTAGGCAACATGTTTCAACATCTACCTTTCTACAAATAAGTTCTGTAGAGCTGTATTTATGTCATCTTAATACCAATTTTCAAGAATAGGAATAGCAAGCAGATTTCATAGTAAATGTCTTTTGGTCTCCAGTGTAGATGGCAGAGGGCTGAAGGGGAAGACCTCTTTTGCTGAGTTTAGGAATAGGTGTCATTTGGAGAGTGTACTAGTTTGCCTTGCTGGTCAGTGAGTGAAATTTGTGGCTTAAGAACTCTGAATCTGAATATTCTGTGCTAGAATATTCTCAAGCTATGAAACTGAGAATGGGCATTAGAATTTAATACATCAGGAGTATTACAGTATTACCATATTACTAACTACAATATACTATTACTACTATAGTACCTATACAGTATAAAAGTATATGGAGAAAAGTAATTTCAGTCTTAAAACTTTTTTTCCCTGTATCAAACAAAAATACAAGTAACGATGAAAATTGCTAGGATAAGCATATGCAGTTGAGGCTTAGCTACTTGTTTACTGAGGGTAAAATACAGCCTTGGAGTAGATGGGCTTACACACACTGCTGAAGAGTAGTAGTGTGCCTGGTAGTATAAAGAAGAAAGTATTCTGGTATTTCAAATTCACTAAAAGTTCTTCTGATGTCCCATGTGGGAAAGTGGAAGTAACGTAAGATGAATCTTAGACTAGTATATTTTGGTTTGTGCATTTCGGTTTCGAGTTTGCTGTAGAGGGCTACAGCAAGTAGAAAATGGTTTGGTCAGTGAGATTGCTCACCAGCTTGTGTGCTTGCCGATGTACAAAGAGCATGTCTCTGGGTGTTTTGCTTTAGGTTTCTCCTTTATTGAGTGAACTCAATGAAGCTGTATGAGAGCCTTCAGAGTGGTGCATTAACTTAATTTTGTTTTACTGGATTAGCTTGTCACTGCTGGTGGAATGCGCAAAGACAATGTGTTTTAGAATAGTCAGACTCCTCTATTTCTGTTCCAAATCAACAGAAGTCCTGCTGCGGCATTTCTGAATTCTGCAGAACCAGCTTCCCAGTGTGCTCAGGATATTCTACTATTTACAATTACTACTTAAGCTTTTGTGGTTGTGAACAAGTGTTTTGTTTCAGTGATTAAATTTGAGCATTGCTTGAATGATTATTTGCATCACTGTAGTGGTCATGTTTGCCTCATATCTTAGTTCCCATATTAAGGACTACTTTAAATTAGTTTTATGAAATCGACTGGTTTTTTGACTGTTACGGAGCAGTTATTCACCTTTTTCTGACTGTTACGGAGCAGTTATTCACCTTTTTCTGACTGTTACGGAGCAGTTATTCACCTTTTTCTGACTGTTACGGAGCAGTTTTTCACCTTTTTCTGACTGTTACGGAGCAGTTATTCACCTTTTTCTGACTGTTACGGAGCAGTTATTCACCTTTTCTATAAATTGGTTCTGTTCCCCTGTTTTGAGAGAAGTTACTCCAGGCTAGCTTTATACGTTGGCAGAACTGAGCAGCCAACAATAGCTGTCGACTGAAAAATTTCAGATGTTCTGCATTACTAGCTCTTAGCTCAGCGGTGTTGCTTCACACAAGTAGCTTTGTCAAGATGGAGGGAATCTTGGCTCCTGGGTTTTGTTGAGCTGCTAATAGAGTGGAACTTGAGGTTCCCTCTCTCCCTCTGACACAAAATGACACAAATGACGTTATTAGTGAAGCCTACCAGATGCCATTTGGGAGATTCATTTGATGTTCTTCTGATTTGGAAAGCAGTTGTAGATTGGAGGGAAAAAAGATGCACAAAAAATAAGCTGCCAAGACATAGTTATTTTAGTTTGCACTAAGTAGAGGAGGGAAAAAAGAGCTCAACAATAAAACAGAATAAATGTATCTTTCAAGCTAAATACTGCAATATTTACACTTCTGTGCAATGTTCTTATAAATAATGCATAATAGTGATGTAATGCCACTAATATGATGAAGAATATTTGCTGCCTTTCTCTTTCTGTGGACCTGGTTAATTAGACTTCCTCAGGCTACAACTAAACTGTAGGCCTTGAGAATGCTTTCCCAATTCAAGTGTGCACTCAGTTAGAAGGAGATTGCTTAATTTGATAACCCTAAATATATGCCTGATAAACCTAACAGTGTAGTACAGTGCCCCATGGACTGTGGCTCTTATAGGAAGAAAATTCAGATACATAAACAGCAACAAAGATGTGATGCATTCCAGCTTGTTTTTGTCTAGACAGTCAAGGGATCATAACTATGAGCAGCTTAGTGGTTTAGGCACTGCTCCAGAGTCCACTTCTTCATGGATCTTAGGAAAACCCAGCTGTCAGAAAGTCACTTAAAAGAAATCGATGGAAAATACATCTATTCTTTAATTGAAAGTATGCCATGGCCTTCTGTCCGTAATACAGGTTCACCTGTAGTGTAATTTTTTTTCCAAAATTCTGGACTGATGTAACCTTGTCAATGCATGACTTGGCTGTTTTAGAAAGTATGTGAGCCATAAATTGAGAAAAACATTATTAAATTATCATCTTGAAGTAATTTTACCTACCTAAAATTATAGATAATTTTTAAAAAATATTTTTACTGGTTTACTTGGGTAATATACTTTATAATCCACTAACTTTGACTGTCCCACCTTACTATTTAAATAGGTGAAGGGAACAAAATGGGAGAAAATTTTTTTTAAAAATGTATCTGCAGAAAATGACCACACTGAGACTAATGTAAAATGAACAGCATTGATAAAATTAGTTAAAAAGCCTTTTTTTCCTAATCTTGGGTTACATCCAAAAATAGTCCAAAGCATCCAGAAGTGTGCGATTTTTAAACATGTATCTTTAGAATTCTGATCTGTTTAAAAACCAGAATCATCTAGACCCTTGTGAGAGTGGAATCCATAGAGTTGTTTTGGCTCTGTCCCCTCTGCAGTGTTTTCATATTAACTTAATTTGATTGTATAGATGCTTGTAATTCGATATTGTGTGTTCTCTGTAGGAAGAAAGCTCAACTTAAGAAGAAGAGAGGCGTCCCAACTATTAATGAACAGATGTTATTTCATGGTACCAGTAATGAATTTGTGGAAGCGATATGTATTCATAACTTTGACTGGAGAATAAATGGGATGCATGCTGCTGTATATGGAAAAGGTACGTATTTTTGACACATACAACAGTTTAGTAATCTTAACAGTTGAACACTGTTAAGGGCTCCCTATAGTATGTTCTTTGTGATGTGCTCCCTGTCTTTATCTAAGAGCTCTTTAATATAACTCTGCTTGTACATCAAGTGTAATTAAGAAAGTTAGGATGCAGTAAGTAATATAACTGTCACAACTGGCTGATTGGACCAGGGAGCATGGGGAAGGGATGCCCAGCAAAGCAGTGTTTATCAGAAGAGTCTCCCTACTAAAATGTTCCCAGTAAAAAAATTTGATCATGTTACTGTAATCTAACAAGGTAGAGGGGGGAAAAATAGGATTCCTAATGGACATAAAAGAATAGACATCTTCCATCATCCTATATTCGTGCTCCAGTAGTTAAGGTGTCATGATAAAAACATCATCAGATTTTTTTTTTTTGTATTTGAAAGGGACCTATTTCGCAAGAGATGCATCGTATTCCAGTCGTTTCTGCAAAGAGGACATGAAGCATGGAGATACTTTTCAAATTCATGGCGTGAATCTGCAGCCCCATCTATATAGACCAGATAAAGTCATGTTTCTTGCTCGTGTATTAACTGGTGACTATATCAACGGTGATTCAAAATACATGAGGCCTCCTTCAAAAGATGGAAGTTTTGTGAACTTATATGACAGCTGTGTGGATAATACCTGGAACCCGAAGATCTTTGTTATCTTTGATGCTAACCAAATCTACCCTGAGTACTTAATAGAATTTTGTTAAGTTTGAAAGGAACTGACTGAATATTGTTTGTCTTTGAGACTTTCGTTCTTTTTGTAAAAACAACAATATAAACCCGGGAAGTGTGAAATGAGAGAGGTGGAAGAAAAGCTGGCATATGTTTATGGAGGAGGGAAGCTATTAAACATTTAAGAGAGATTGTCAAACTGTTTTTAAAAATCTGTGAACTTTACTAACGCATTTTTCAAATGTAGAGACTATTCCTTAATGAGCCTTAATTACATTGGTCATTGGTAAGTTTTCAAAGTCAAGATTTATGTTCTAATTTTTTTTTAATATATTACAAGTATTTATTCATGTGGAAGAAATATGCCTGTAGTATAGTACGCATATGATAAAACTAATCTTTTATAAAGATTGTAGAATATAAAAATAACAACAAAACCCCAGGCTACATATCTGTGTGTGTCTGTGTTCTGTAGTATGCATTGCTTTGTCTTTGGAGGTCTCTTAGTTTGAGTTCTAAACCTACCAAAAAAAAAAAATCCATCTAGCGAACTGATGAATGAGCTATAAAGTTCACTAGAGCTGTTATGTTTATCGTTACGTACATTTTACTGTAAGTTTCAATTATATACTTGGAAAGATTTAATCATATACTTGCCGGATTAGAGAACTTGTGCACTAGGATTCGAACCTTGGTTTCGATGGAAAGGATGCTCTCTTGTGGTTGTTAACTGTTCAGTATGTAACTATTGAGCTCACTGCTCATCTGCAGTGTCGTACACCTTTCTAAGTTCTTTTTCTGTAGGATTTTGACCCTATCGTTACAGTATGCATCTGCACTTACATTCATGCAGATGCGCTGCCATCATTCTTGACTGGTCAGGGTTTAAAAAGCACTCAGTGCTCATGTACTTGTTGCTACTGAAGACAGTGTTCAGATTATCTTTACTGGAAATAATAGTTAAATAACAGTTAAACTAAAAAAAAAAAATAAATTCAAAAGTTGCTATCCTTTACTTTTTAAGCACTTTAATAGAAAGTTTTCAATAACCTGAATAGATCAGGTTTTCTTAACTGTTATAGTTGTAATGTTAAAGAGTATTTTTCACAGGCAAAAGGAGCAAAGAGACAATATTTGGTAAAGAAGGAACTTAGGTACGTAAATACCTGAAGAGCCTGAAAAGAGGGGTTGTTACAGTGAAATGCACTGAAATGTTAAACAACTTGCTACAAAATCACATCTCCAGTGTTTTTCTTTGTTAAAGACCTATGGAGCACTAAGTCTAAATGGAAGCCTTTGAGGCTGCTGCTTTGGCTATGACCAGTAACAAATCCTTGTAGAAACAGTATATAATTATGGCAGATGCATAATCATCTGTGTTGCTCTGTCATGAAATTGTTAATGGACTTTTTGGAAAAAAGGCTATGTTTAAAATCTGTTGTATTTTAAAGGCACCGCAGCTGGCATCACTGTCTGCTCAAAATTACATTAAACCTGTGGAACTAGAAGTAGACTGTGATTACATATCTGGCATCATAACTGAAGACGCAAACATTGCTTCTTTCTCCTTAGTGCTGTTATCTTTGCCTGTCAATGGATCTTGCACCAGTTTGGTAAATCTTTGTATTTATAATTTCATGACAGCTTTTCCCTATGCTCCTGTTCCTAAACCATTTAGTGCGAAGGTGCATTTCCCTTTACTTTAGTGAAACAGCAAGAATGGTCTCTGATCTAGGTTCTGCTGTTGTAGGCATGACTTGTGCCTTTTGCACTACTAACATAGTAGTGAATCAAACATTGTGTAAAATATTTAATAGCAAATCATACAGGGAATTTGTGTATCACTGACTCCTTCTTGTTTGTATAGGGCATTCTACACAACATGTATTTATGAAAATAACCGGTATGTATGTTGTTCCTTTGATTTTGTGCTTTATTTCTTCTGAGGTCTGAACTGACATTTTTAATTAAGAAAACTGACTTTCTTTTTTAGTGTCTCATGGACAAAAAATACCATAGTCTATACTGATCTTGGTGACTATTCAAGCTGTTTGTATGGTGGTTTTATTTTGTTACTTAACTCTTAAATTGAATGGCATAATCTTACCAAATCACTGTGCAATTGTAGTTTCAGCTCTTGTTGTAAAGTACTGTTCTAGTCTCTGGTGGCCATTTTTGGGCTGATGAAGATTCCTACTGAAGGTATCTGTAAAGTAGCCATTCTTTTGCTGGCAAGGGGAGAGAGATCATTACTACAAGTGAAATCCAGAACTCTTCAAGTAGCCAATATAAGAAATACTTGGATTTAATAATAGAGCAGTGAGAAGGGAAGGGAGGAAAATAATTTCTTGGACTATGGAATGTTACAGAAACAAAGGGGATGTGGTCTGATTCTGGGGAAGAAACCTGCTATCTTCTGTTACCTGTGCAAGAGAACTTGTCACTCTCATGTGTCTGGATCTGAGGTAAAGCTTTCTTACTAAGCTTTTCTTGTGGCAAAATGTTTTCTCATGAGCACAACATTTCAGTGTGAACTGATCTTATTTCTGTATCATACTGGCATTTTGTGCTGGTTTTGCTGCTTAGTATAGGTATGTACTCAGTTATTGCTGAACAGATCTCGTTTCACCCAAAGCAGTTTGCTTAGTAGAGTGTCTGCCTTCAGTTCATTTACAGGGGCGGTTTGTACGAACTTTTGGTTTTAGGCTAAAATCTGCAGAAATTATTCAGCTTTGTTTTTTAACAGATGTTCCAGTACACTCACATCCAAGCAAAATGTGCAATATATATGTACCAGGTGGAGTTAGCAACTCCAGAAGTACTTCAGATGCTATTTCAGCTTGTGGTTTGACAACTTTGCACAAGATCATAGCAGGAAGGCTAAAACTACTTTTTGCCGTCTATGTGGCCACAAAAACTTCTATAGATACATCAGTGAAAAAAGCAAGACTAGGGACGCTGTGGGCCCTCTCTGGAAGGCAACAGGAGACCTGGCCACCCAGGATATGGACACGGCTGAGGTACTGATTGACTTTTTTTGCCTCAGTTTTCCCTGGCAAGCGTTCAAACCACACTGCCCAAGTCACGGAAGGCAAAACTGGGGCCTCTGAGAATGCAGAACTGCCCACAGTAGGAGAAGATCAGGTTTGAGGCCACCTGAGGAACCTGGAAGGTGCATAAGGACCTGATGAAATCCATCCACGGGTCCTGAGGGAGCTGGTGGACCAAGTTGCCAAGCTGCTTTCCATCATATTTGAGAAATTGTGCCAATTGGAAAGAGGGGAACATAACCCCGATATTCAAAAAAAGG
>VZRU01004111.1:5839-37695 GCA_013398155.1 Pedionomus torquatus | reverse complement strand
CTTCCTGAAACGAGGGGCCGTCTGCGGGAGAAGGTCGCCTTTGCGGGCTCTGCGGGGCCGGGCAAGGGATATCCGTCAGTGGCCCGCGTCCTGCTCCACAGGTGCCAGTCGGCCTCCCTGCCCCCGCTGAGAGCGGGGCCGGCCCCTCCGGAAGGCGGCCTGGGAAAGGTGCGTGGGGCCGCCCCGCTCTGCCGCCGCAGCGCTGCCGTGAGGGTCGCACGCCGCCCTGGCAGCCCCGCACCCTGTGTGGCTCCCTCAGCTCCCTGCCGGGCGGGAGGGCTGCGGGGGTCGCGGCCGCAGCGGCTGCCGAACAGGCCGCTCCCGCCTCTGCACCCGCCGGCGAGCCGCCGCTCATCCTGCAGCCCGGGCCCCCCGGCTTGGCCGCGGCACCGAAGAGCGTTACTCTTCGAGCTTCTCCTGTGGTTTCTTCAGGTGCAGGATGCACCTGATGCTTCTGACACATCTCTATCTTTTCCTTCTCCTGTTCTCTGACAAGCCACCTGCCGTCAGGGTTTCCTAGCTGGGTAAGCGGTGGCCATATGGAGGGGGAAAGAATCCAAGGGTCTGCCCAGAACCCTTCTCTATCGTTTGCTAATTTGCTGTATAAGTATACGCTTCTCCTGTTAAAAATGCAGATTTAATCGGTTTAAGTTAAACCTCTTGTAAAAAAAAAAATAAATAATTGATTCCACCGACTTAGGCATGTAGAAGCCACTGCGATGCCTGTGTCAAGAAACTGACCGAAACTCAGTTAAAAACTTTGAAGCTCTTTACAGACAAAGATCTGACCAGTTCAGGCCTAGAATTTTCAGCCTAAATCTGATTTATTTTTTTATCTTAAGAGAAACAAAAAATTGGTGATAAATATTTGCCTGCGTTTCTAGGTACCAGTGCCCTGTTCTTCTCCAGACATAGCAAGTTGAATCCCCAGAGGGTCAGACAAGCAAGGTATAGGGTAGCTTACTGGAAGTCTTGTCCAATCTTCTCACTAGTCACCCTCAGATTTATTGTGTGTCATGTCTCAGTCTAATTTTAATACCTTCTTATGCTGTCCTTCTACTGTATACCTCCATATCATGTGTTTGTTCCGTTGGTTGTATCCCAGACTACCCTGGGATAAGCTCTGATAACTTATTTTTGCCAGAGAGGTGATGATGATGAAGTAGCCATACCTGCTGTGTGGTGGGAGGTCGCTGCATTGAGCCATGGCCAGGATATATCCTCCTTAGAAGAGGCGGTGACCTCCCAGAGAGACACACCAGATGTTCTCCCTCTCTGCAGTATCATGCAATACCTTCTTTTTCCTCACATGACTCATCTTATCCCTTAGTCTCACAAAGAGGGTGTCAAGAAGGGTGAAGGGTCTTGCTGGAGAACCTCTGTTTGGTAGAGAGCAGCGCAAAGGGAGGCAGGGGTCCTGCACAATTGCAGCAGTAGCTTTTTGACTAGCTAACTCACAGAGAATGTGGAAGTTCTATTTTCACTTGAAAGCTAGGGCGAATTAAAATCCAATTAAGAATCTGTAATGATACATTTTTAATTGTGTTGCTAGAGCTTTTTGTAGAACTGAACAGGATGAGATACACCAAGCCTACTAATCAAATATAGATAACTGAATTTGTTTATATATGTTCCCCAGACCTTGGAAGTGAGCCATACAGAAGAGATAGCATGGAGGTTTATCCTGTACTGCATATAGAAAAACATGACGCAATAAGTGTCCATTTACCATTACTTCTTGCAGTGGAAAAGCTGTGTACTTGCAAATTCCCGTGTCTCACACATGGTCTTCTCTCATACGAACTGTACCACTGACTTGGGTGAAGGTGGTTTGCCAGAGCAAGTTTATAGTTTTAGAAATTCTGAAAATTTTGAAAACAAGAATTCTTGCCAACTGAACTGAAAACCAAGTGCCAAATAACTCAGGAGACACTTGGAGCATGCCTCTTGGGTCTTCCAGTGCAATCTGCATTAGCTTGGGTCCTTAGACTTCAGACATAGACCAAGTCTTTAAACTTAGACTTCAGTCCTTAGACTGAAATTTTCCACTAACATTCTTTCCATTAAAAATAAAATTTTGTTTATTTTTATCTAAAATTTTACCTAGCCAATGAATTTGGGCCTTTCTGAAGCAAAAGCACAAGATTTCCATGTTTCTACTTGAAGAGTCGAAATTGAAGGAATGAAGATTCCATTTTTCATCTAATTCAGTCCAGGTGTTCATATGGTTTATAATGCTTCCATGATAGCTTAAAGAGCAATTGTCTTAGTCACAGTAGAGGAAAAAAAAATCTTTTTTCTTTTTATTTTTTTTCCTTGGTGCACAGGTTAGTATCTCTGTTAGTTTTAAGTGTGGGACCTGAAATATTGCCTTGAACTGTCATAAAATCTTTAAAAAATTGTGTAAAAACATTTTTTTAACATTGATGTCCACTGGTCTACTCATTTTTCTCAAGAAACAGTCACCTATGCCATTATTCACAGATTTGTATTAGGTCTGCTCTTTCATGATGTCATAGAATCATAGAATGTTGGAAGGGACCTTGAAGATCATCGAGTTCCAACCCCCCTGCCATGGGCAGGGACACCTCCCACTAGACCACGTTGCTCAAAGCCCCATCAAGCCTGGCCTTAAATACTTCCAGGGATGGGGTATCCACAACTTCTCTGGGCAACCTGTTCCAGTGTCTCACCACCCTCTCAGTAAAGAATTTTTTCCTAATAGCCAATCTAAATCTCCCCTCTTCTAGTTTAAAACCATTACCTCTTGTCCTGTCACTACTCTTCCTGACAAAGAGTCCCTCTCCTGCTCTCCTGTAGGCTCCCTTCAGATACTGGAAGGCTGCTATGAGGTCTCCCTGGAGCCTTCTCTTTTCCAGGCTGAACAGCCCCAGCTCTCTCAGCCTGTCCTTATAGGAGAGGTGCTCCATCCCTCTAATCATCTTCGTGGCCCTCCGCTGGACCTGTTCTAACAGTTCTATGTCCTTGCTGTGTTGAGGACTCCAGAGTTGGTCACAGGTGGGGTCTCAGAAGTGCAGAGTAGAGGGGCAGAATCACATCAAATGTCATTTGCATTACTTTGCACTACCTTTGCATCCAGTGTTTCAGTGCTCCAAGTTCTTTGTTAATGGATGGTCTTATATGTCTAGCTTATCTGCCATGTTACAGCACAGAAGCGTTCCTTTTGTACATTGTGTTATGTGCATAGTGAGTATTTTCTCCAATCTTCTATCTAGCAAATTTGTATATACTTGAGAATGGTTATTTCCTCTTTTTGGGCTTAGCAGACCCATTCCTCTGTCATGCTATGTAGATCATGTGTTTGAATTCTTGTTTTTTCTTTGATGTATTTCCTTGATCTGTCACTTGACCTTCATTTAAATAAACTATAACTTTCCAGATTAAATTTAAAGGATTCTACAACAGAGTTTGCCATCTAACTGGATGAAAATTTGCCCAAGGGCGTGGCACAGTAATAGGGAACAGAATGATTCAGAAGGCTTGTGCCAACTTAAAATAATTGTGGTGGTATATTTTAGCACGTTTTGTCAGCATAATGCTAAAGGGTAACCAACTCTGACACTAAGTTCTGAAGAGGTTCATGTGTCATGTGAACAGTTGCAGGTTATTTTAACAATAATAATTTGGTTGTAGGAAAACACAGCAAAATTACACAATCTCACTTTTATTTTCTAGTGTTTGTAAAATATAAATGTTCTCTCTCGAAAGAGTATTTTTGTGTATGTCCATGGTAATCTCAGTATTAAGTAAGCTTACCACAATTTTCTGCTGATTTGTGTTTTGAAGTGTGCTGCTGAAAGTTTGTACCTATAAACAGGTGCTAAAAACCCCACTCTGCTGAAACCTAGAAACTCAGAGACCTGAATGCAGGTAAAACAGCTCTGTAAGTTTTTAATGATCACAATTAGGGAGAATGGGCTTTGTCATGATTTAGGAAATCTGTGGATCAGCAGTGCTCTGTACCTCTAGAGTTTGGTGAATACACCTGACTAGAAAATCATGATAAAAATGTCATTTGAAATACTCACAGTGACCTGCCTTTTGCACACCAGTCCAAAGCCACCCCATGCTTCGTCATTCTGTGAAAACCTCAGAAAGTCTATGTCCCTGTTTAGTATTATTTGGAGCTACACTTGCTTGCAGCAGCTCCTGATACGACCTGTTTTGCATAGTGAAGTGTTTGTTTGTAGCTAAAAGAATAGAAATCAAAAGTCTTAATAGAATAGAATAGAATAATCTTTTGAATTTGTAAGACATTTGATTTTTAAAGGAGCTGAATGAGTGAATGTAACTACCTACATTATTGAAAACTGGCCTTGAAATAATTATGTTGCTGATTTGGTACCGTGGGGCAAACTGCAGTTTATTCTTTCATGTTATTACCAGCATTTGCAAAGTATCAGGACACTAGGAATTAAGATGAACTGTGCTAGCTTTGAAAGCTGCCATAAGGATTGAGAATTTTCTGCTGTATTCAAGATACTTGCTGTGTAGCGAGTTTTTATGACGTGTGTGAAAGGGGGGGAAACTTGTAAGAAGGTGATGCACAAAATTTCCTTTTGTGGTGTGAAAGTATTTAGAAAGCATGGTGACATTTTCTGAATCGTGTCTGTACTGTTTACAGAATGTGAACAACTTTATCAAACTGCCTTTTTGTTCCACCATTTTTAATCTGTTTCTGTACTTCTGTTCTTTCACATGCAATTGACTATCTAATACTTGCACAATTTTTCTTTTTGCTTTTTCTTAAGTAGGTCCAATGAACTGTGCAGAAACCACAGGGACTAGCACCACTATCATATTGAGTCTGGCTTGTTCCTGCAGTTGTAGCCTTTTGGGAAACTGTTGAGATGTAGAAAAAAATAATTATTATACTTGGAGTCTGGATCAGATCTTGTCAAGACCATCTTTAAGCTGCACATCCCACTGATTTTTGGTATTTTTAAACCTGTCTTGAAGTTAGTGTCGCTGCAAAGTTGAAACTGATGGCCCGATTCTGCTTATCTCATACACTGACTGGTGTCAGTCAAGAAGGAGCTGTGTTGAAGTAAGTGAAGGTTAGGTGTGTAAAAGCAGCAGGAGAGGAGAATCTCATTTATACCACTGTAGTCTGAATGTGGCTTGCAATGCTATTTCTATCTGATCTCAAATGTGTAGGTGGCTATATAGAGTCACAACAAAGATTCATCTAGCTCATATACTGGTTTTGAGACTGCCTAATATTGGAAACATTGGGAAAAGAATTAAGAAACAGGGCGGTTACGGAGAGATCTTTTCCTTCGTATGTCTTCCCAGCTACTGGTGGTTGCTCAGACTTTGTGAGTTAGAAATTCTCTACTTAAGAAAAAGAGTACAGCTGTTCAGGCAGCTGTAATATAGCCAAATGCCCCTTGCTATATCTGACCTATATATGCTACGACAGTGTTTCCTAGCCCTGTTGATTTTCCAGGGCCTTCTCGGCTGTCGGCTGGCATGAATGCTCTGTTGGGCTTTGGTGCCTTTTGGGGTGTGGAGTGCAGTGAGCCCCAGCAGAGGTCTCCCCTGGCATGGTGATGAGTGGTACTCAGTGTCTGCATGCTGTGTGCAGGCAGATGGACACGATTCGGTTGAAATAACCGCTCTTGGGGTTTGTAGAGCACCTGTGGCTGCTGTACATCTGTACATTAAAACTGAAATAAGATCATGCTGAGAAGGAGTTCCCTAAAGCGGGATAGTATGGGTGTAGCCATCCTTTGCCCTCTCTCAGCTTGTTTTTAATTTTGCTGCTTATAACTGTGCTTTAGGAACGATTTTGGCAGCTACATTCTTTGGTTGTTAAGCCAGAGTTATTTCCATTTTGGAGAGCATTTGAACAACAGTCAAATGATCTTAATGATCTCAAATGCTTTTTTTTCTTTTTTTTTTTTTGTTCTCACAGTACAATCTTTCCCCTTATTGTTCCCTTGGTTAATGTAGCCTTGCTGTAAGCCCGGGTAACGCCAGTGTTCATAGGGACACCTTTTTCTCTGTCCTTTGGTGATGGTGCTGAGGCTTTTACCTCTGGAGCTCTGAGCTACTGGAAAGCACATTTTCTCACTAATCCTCTTGTCCGCAATTCCTACAAAATCTCTGATGGGTACAACTGTAAAATTGTCCTCGTTGTCCTCTGTTGGGCTCAGAGACCGTGTTTCTCATCCTCCATTCCCCTCTCCCTACTTATCTCCACATTGGAGTGACTTCCTGATGGGCATGCTAACATTGTGCACGTTTTGAAAAGATGCTGCCCATTATTTCTTTGACCCAGGTCAACAGAAATTCGTCTCAGGCACAAGTTCATTCATTGGCTGAGTTTCACTCCCGAAGAAGTGTTGGCATTCCCTGTAGTACCGCGTTCCACTCAAAAAATCCCCACTCTGAAGAACATGGACCAACAGTGATATCCAGAGGGATGGATCACTCTCCAGTTTCTATATTTCCAGTCAGAAGAGTTGGAGAGCAGAGTGAGGAAGAGAGAGGAAAATTTACCTATGTTTGCAGATTTTTGCCATAAGGTTTCAGAGGGGCTGGGTCATTTGCTCGTCAAACTCCCGGTTTGATTTGAAGTCAATGGCCCGTTTACAATGTTTTTTATATTTACATGCAACTTAGGAAGTCTGACAGCCTGGCCCATAGGTATTAGAGAAATCACTTTGACCTGAAAAGCCACTCCAAGCTGCAGGTGTGGCAAACTGTACATGTAAGAAGTTCTTGGAAGATGCTATGTTTTAAGAGGTATAAAGCACTGCCAGGTTTGAACTTGAGCAACGCCAAGGCCTGTATGCTGAAGGCAATATACATTCCAGATTCTCACTGGGCTCTGTTGGAGTTGTTCCACATTGTGCCAGTCATGCTGGATCAGAATGGGCAACATTCCCTTGTAATAACCAAAATATTTTTTTTTTTTTTGGTAATAACCAATATTTTGCCTCTCAAAATACTTCTCTCTGCTAAAAATTATATGACAAATTTGTAGCTACTTTAGGTAGACCTGTTTAGAAAGACAGAAACAAAAAGTCAAGGTGCAGATACAAAGTCTAGTTATTCCATGTCATCTGAGCCCTGATAACTCTACAGTTGTTCTTAGGCTTTCACAAATAGGCAGTACCTTAGTGAAATGAACTCTTTCTCTGCTTGGTTTACGCACATAATAATCATTTAAGATCATACAGGGAGTCCTACAAACATTAGGTGAGTCATGACAATCCATGATTTGTCAATAGTACCTTTGAGTTCATGGACGTTGGGGAAAGCCTGCTCCTTTTGTATTGATACTGTGTGTCGTATAATTGCAGATGTTTGGAGAGGGAAAACTAATTACATCTGACCTAGAAGGAAGTTAACATAAAATTATAGCCAAACATAAATATATGGAAATATTTTTATATGGGGCATGTAATACAAATTTTCACAGAGGCTCTTCAGTATGTGATTAACTTATGAAGCCTTCCCACTAAGTTCAATAGCAATTAGTTCTCCTTCACAGGTGAAAGTCAAAGCCATTACTAATAAGGATGCATCTAAGGAAATGTTTCAAAATTCCATAACCTGTTATCTTTCTTTTAATTTTACTTAATTGATTTAAGCACCATGATTAGTCAGTCATCAGTCCCTTTCAGTTTTATAGCTATGTTGTGGTTTAGCCTCAGATGGCAACAAAGAACCAGGTGGCAGCCCTGTTCGCTCTAACACCCCACAGCAGTGGAAAGAAGATTGGAAGAAAAAGGCACAGCTCATGGGTTGGGACAAAAACTGTTTAACAGAACAACAAGTAGAACAAGGAAAACAGTAACAGTAAAACGGATGGAGAAAGATATAAACACATTACGATACTGACTGCTGACCAACCAACCCCACACTTCCTGTCCCCCCTCCCCTTCCCAGCTCCCTGCAACCCCCTGGGCATGGCTCACTTCGGGTGGAATACCTGTGTCCCTGCTAGAGCCAGGGGAGAATTAACCCTGTCCCTCCCAGAAACCAGGACAAGATATCATATAAATTGCATACAAAGCATTGGGTGCAAATTGTGGTATGTGGTAAGGAAATCGGAGTCAAAAGGATACCAGTTGAATATTTGTAGTGAGTTTAAATTATTTTTTTTGTTTACAGTATTTCTTGTGTTTTCTTGTCCATGTTAATTTATTGTCTATATTTCTTTTTAAATCGGCTGACTTTGCTTTGAGATTCCTCTTTAGAGCTGGTTTTGTCTTCTCCTTCCCTCAGGCTCCCCCTCCTCATTCATCATCCCATTTGCACTGTCTTTAGTGCAGCCCATCAAAGGTAAGCATTTTCAAAAAGCTTTTTCTTTTAAGCTGTGCTGTCTAATTAAGGACATGGTTGCTAAGAGATTGTGGAAAGCATCATTAAGAGAGTCTGATCTGCTCTTTTTCTTGCCTTCCATGCACAGATTTCAGATCAGAATTTGTGAGTAAATGGGACAGCAGCGTCCCAAAATACTCCTGTGCTGAGATTGTGCCAATGGACAGAATACAAGGAGGCTGTGCCAGTCCTGTGCCACAAGGAAATGCAGAGAGGACCAGGACTGGAGAACAAGACTCAGGGCTAACTGTGTTGGGAAAAGCACATGAGTTCTTTCAGATTTGTGATGTGGAAGGCAAAGGCTTCATCACTTGTCAAGACATGCAGGTAAACCAAACCTATGTGAAATGACAATGAGAGAAGTTCTTAAAGCCCTTAATGAGCTGAGACCGGTTAACTAATAGTTAAAAATTGTAACACCCTCCTGATAACTTTAAAGATATATGTATGGTTTAAAATAACCTCTTTGAAATCTTACATAATACTTGCACTTGTTTCCACAGACAAAGAAAAAAAAAGGTGGAAAATCAAAGTAAGTGAAGTTTAAAAAATGCCCCAGGAATTTAATTTAATTCTTGTTGAGAAAGTTGAAACTCTAGCAAATGTATTACTTTGCAATTTGCCACAGCATCATGAAATGCACTCAGTCCACCAATTTTATCATTTGTTTTCAGCAAGTTTGTGCAAATAAAGTCTTTTACTTTGGTTTCATCTGCCAGAAAACTGTGAAGCTGGATCACATATATTTGTAGGAAGTGTAAAGGAACAGTATTTTAGCATTATTCAGTGTTCACAATCATCTTAGCAAATTGTTCTTAAATAGTTTGAGGGGCCAAAATCAGAGATGCTGAAAATGTTGATTAAAAAATCCCAATTATATAACAAAGTCTTTTGAAAAATGGAATTGGGTGCATGTTGCAGAAGTGATGATTTGAACCAGTGTATAGCAGAAATGAAGAATGAACTCAAGCTTGACATGCAAAGCAGAATTTCATTCTGTTAATGCTTATGGATGAAATAGAATTGGGGAGTGATATAGCAGAATAAATTCAGTGTAAGTTATAACCAACAGCAACATCTTTGTTTCTGAGGATTTTGAAGGTTTCTAAATTTTATGTTAGATGCATCTGCACAAAGGAAAATGCAAGCAAAACCCCTTTAACTATCTATGTTAGAAAACCAAAAACCTCATAGTAAATTGCTTGGATTACTAGCTCTCAAGAGCTTTCTGTGCTGAGTTTTGTAATGACCTGTGCTAATACTGCAAAGTTGAAAAAAGAGGAGTGCAGATGCTTGCTGTGCTGTAGGCTTTACCAATATACATTATCTCACTGAAATAACTGAATGCAAACAAATAAATATGTTGTTAGTGTTTGTTTTGGTAAATCCAGACCCTTAGAGAAAATAATGGATTATAATTTTATTGCCTTTTCAAAACATGAATGGAATATTTTTACCATGTGAATGACCTGTATATGTATATTTATGTATATGTACATAAAAAGTATTAATATTTGTTTTTACAAGGAATGTAAAAACATTTGTTTCTGTTTTATTCTCAGTTTTATGCTTAGAGTGCTGATAAACTTATATGTCAGGTTCTAAAACAGGCATTGCAAAAGATTCCATAAAAAAGAGTTGCAAAGGGTGGTAAAGATCAGATGAAGTACTTTTCTGTTTTACCATGAGTATTTGTTTACCATGTCTAACAGCTTCAGTATGTATCTAAGTGTCTAGTTAATTTAAATACAGAAATAAGGATGCTCAAAACACTTGAGAAGGTGTTTCTTTCTGTTTGCTTTTATTTCCTGCTCATCCAATAATATTACAAATGGAGATGTTTTGAAGATTCCAGATTATCCTTATTCCACCCAAAACTTTAGTAAATCAGGAGTGATTTGGTTGAAATCAATGCTGTTTCATTGCTAAAAAACACCTGGGCTGAGACCCATCTCCTCCATTTGACTTTACAGTAATTTAGTGAGTGGATAAAATTTATAAATTAAAGCCTTCTACATTAATTCCAGCAATTCAGAAACCCTGATTCTTTGAATCCAGTGATAGGTTTCCCATTATCCTATCTTTCTTGTAATACAGTAGTAGATTAGTAGATATCTAGTTGGATGCCATTGATAGTAATCTACCATGTTTTCTAATAGATTTGGTACCCATTATTATATTAATATTCAAAATAATGATGTCTTGTTCTGAACAACTGTACATATAGACATACACAGCTGTGAATTATGTTTGATTTGAATATTTAGTTATCTACAATCTCTGTATTGCTAACTGGAGTTTGAAATCAGTGTAGTTGATTTTTGTCTGCACTTTTCATGATGTTCACTCCCTATAGCAAAGATATAAATCATAGAATCATAGGATGCTTTCAGTTGGAAGGGACCTTAAAGATGATCTAATTCCAACCCCCTGCCGTGGGCAGGAACACCTCCACTAGACCAGGTTCCCCAAAGCTCCATCCAAGCTGTCCTTAAACACTTCTAGGGATGGGGCCTCCACAGCTTCCCTGGGCAACCTGTTCCAGTGTCTCACCACCTTCACAGTGAAACATTTCTTCCTAATATTGAATATAAATCTACCATCTTCCATTTTGAAGCCATTACCCCCCTTCCTATTTTTACATGCCCTTGTAAAAAGTCACACTCCAGCTTACTTATAGGCCCCTTTCAGATACTGGAAAGCTGTTTTAATGGCTCCCCGGAGTCTTCTTGTCTCCAGGCTGAACAACCCAAACTCTCTCAGCCTGTCTTCATAGGAGAGTTGTTCTAACCCTCTGATTGTCTTCATGGCCCTCCTCTGGCTTTGCTCCAACAGGTCCATGTCCTTCTTTTATTGTGGGCCCCAGAGCTACTGCCCAGAGTACTACTGGTGGGGTCTCAAGAGAGCAGAGTAGAGGGACAGAATCGCCTCCCTCAACCTGCTGGCCACTCTTCTTTTGGTGCAGTCCAGGTTGCAGATATCTTTCTGGGCTGCAAATGCACATTGCTGGCTCATGCTGAGCTTCTCATCCATCAACCACACTCCCCCAAGTCCTCCTCAGGGCCGCTCTCAATCCAAATCAATAAAGTAAATCAGTTTTTTCAATAAAAGGTGACAGGTATTGATCACTTTTGCATCTTGCTGTTTGTTAGTTCAGTACTACTTACCACGAGTGAAGCATTGCTTCAAATTAAGATGCTAACACTAAGCTTTTTAATCTTTAGTTATCTTCAACAGAGTGCTGAATATCTAAAATCCAATTAATTTCAGTGAAACAGGTCTTCCAAACAAAGTTGTCTGATGTGTTATAATGTACTAATTTTATTAAAGATTTACTTTGCTCTGATTATTTTGAGATTATGTTAATACTCATTGTTTTGAATTTTTCATTCCATTTAAAATTTTAAAGGTGCTCGATTTTCAAGCAGAGAGGTTGTCTGAATTTGTAAGCCAGGAAATTGTACCTGAGAGTTGAAACCACAGCTTTGCAGTTCGGGCCTTGAGATTATCACGAATAACAAAAATTAGTGTTGCAAAATGTTTTGGTTTAATATAATGGGCAGAATTGGGTTCATATCTTGCTTTTAACTATTTGACCTCTGTCTTTTTATTTAGCAGAGTAAAAGACTGGTGTTTTCAGTAAAGTAAGAATAGAGGTAATGAAAGTACAGACCACACTGGGTGGTAATGCAGATAATTTCTCTTTAAGCTCCAGTGGCATCTTTGGATATGTTTCACTTATTTATTTATTTAATTTTTAAGAGCTTCCTGTTGAAAGGATCTGTGTATTTTTATAGTGAGCCCAAAATGAGCAAATAAACAAAAAGCACACCAACAATAACATTTTGTTTCCTAAAAAAAACCCCAAACCTTGTTTACTTTTTTTTTTTTAAGAATAAAAACAAGGCATTGAGGAAAGATTGGCTTAATCTTAGTAACAATGGTAAGTGTGGCTGCAGTTCATCAGTCAGTAAATTATCATCAGGGAATTTAATGGAACAATATATTGGTACATTCTTCAAAATCTCCTATTTTCATTTTTTTTTCAAGAAGATGAAAGTAATTGTGGTGCTTTCTACTGCAAAGTTAGTATAATTCAGTTTAGAATTTGAATCCTGAAACCCTGCTGGAGGGCACTCCAGCTGTAGTTGGTGAAGCACATATTTATCAGTCAGGTTTGCAGGAAGACCCACAAGCTGGAATTAGCAGGTGGGACTGTGTTTATGATTTGCTCAGATGAGGACAGCCAGCTTTCAAGACGAACTCCTTCAGCAGGTCCCAAAGAACTGGCATTTGGAATACAGTTTCTGTTTTTCTAAATTTGTCTGAAACACCTCCTCCGTTGTCAGTGCTGTGTGGGATGGAAGAATTTTACAAGTGAAACTAATTTTTAAAAGTTTCCCTTTAGAGCGAAGAGATTAAAAACTAAAGTTGTGGGAAGATGGGTGTGTTTAAGCGAGAAACTGACAATGTCAGGTGAATAAATGAGAATAACTTGTGTAGACTGGATGCCCATTGAGCTTTCCTAGCTTTTTTTGGAAGAAAGCAGCAATGCTGCTTTAATCCTGCTCAGAAATCCCTTTGGGTCTAATCCAGATACTTCTGTCCTTTAGAAGTTCTGTTACTCTCTCTTCTCAAGGTCACCTTGGAATTCCTCTTAACGTTCTTCCCTTCAACTCATACAAGTTTACAATGTATACCCTAAACCAGGAAAGTCAGGAAAGCTCTGGTTAATGCCCTCGGCCAATTCCTACCTTGGTTATATGGCCTAGTATATTTGAATAGTGGTTTCTATTGTTCTTGGCTTGTTGAAGAGACTTTCTTTGGTGTTAAATCCCTTCCCCACAGTGTAACAGATTAGCACGTTTGTGCTGATGAACTTTATCAACTTATTAGCTTGTGATTTTAATATGTTATATATACAATAGGAGTTCAGGGAAGAGATTGAAATGCTAAGTAATAAAGCAAAAGACTTCACCAGTGTATAGTTGTATTGTATCCCAAGCTGAGGAAAGGTTTTCTCTTCCTAGTGCTGTCTCCCAGTGGAAATCATGTCATTGTAGTTGTTTGTCACTCCACTTTCCTCCTGTTTCTGGGAATCTATCTGTACTGTTAAAAGAGTTACAGTAAAATCATTAGGTCTATATTCAAAGAAAAGGTTTTGGTGGGTTTTTTTTTGTGGTTTGTGATTTTTTTTTTGTTTGTTTGTTTGTTTGTTTTTTGTTGTTGTTGTTTTTTTTTTTTGTTTTATTTTAATGCCATCTTTAGATTCTCACGGAAAAATAAGTGATTTTGTGTAGCTGATTTAACAAAATTTGGTTGTCTTTTGTCATAAGGATGCTGCATTTCAGAAGTAGATAGTCAGGAACTGCTTTTTACTCATTACAGGAGCATCGGGTTTGCTTTTTGGACCATACAGCTTTCTTATATTTATTTACACATTTTAAATCAGCTTTAATTAGGACAGTATACCCTCTATAATGTTCTTGTTTAGAGAGTCTCTTGCTTGACCTCATGACATGGAAGGAACTAGGCGTACAGTTCTGCTGGCACGTTTGCCCAGCTGCATGATAATGAAGGTATTTCACCAAGATAATCAAGCCATTTTGCAAGGATGCTGAGACTCCATCTCAAGTTCTACTTCTTCACTGTGTGATTGGAACCTGTGTTACAAGGAGATTATTCTCACTGATTTGTTGTAAAGGATTCATAAAGACAAATAATGAAGTCAGAAAAGCAAATCTCCCGCAGATGATATTTGTTTATTCTGTGATGTATTTGAATTTTCACTCTGGGAATCAAAAGGACCCATGCTTCTGTATTATGCATGTTCTGTAGAATCTAGTCTTCTTCTCGTCCTCTAGTCCTGGGTAAAGTTGCTGCATGTTTTGTCATTCCAGAGACTGCATCCTGAGTTACCACTTAGCCTGGAGGAGCTTGAAAAAGTTTTTGTTACCTTGGATGCTGATGGCAATGGCTCACTTACCCCAAAGGAGTTCACTGCAGGATTCAGTGAGTTTGGAAAGCATGTCTCCTGTATTGAGCTTTATTCATGTTCTGTACCCTCCACACCAACAAAGAAGCATTTTATCTTAACAGTACACTTAGTGGTGCGTGCAGGGAGACAGAGTAGTAGCAGAGTAGTGTCTGGATAAAACTTATATTGCACCAATTAGTATAAGAGACTCATATTTCTAAATGGTGGCAAATCTGAAATTTACTGTGAACTATTTTTGCAACATATTCTGTTGTTGACATGTTCTGCTGAGTGCTATGAGAAAAAAATAGGAGGTAGGGTTGATAAAGTTGTAAAACCACACTGAGATTTATGTTCCCTTGTGTCTATCAAAACTTCTTTACTAGAATTTAGAATATAACCAAAGATCCTCTGCAGAAAATCACAATACCCCTTTTGCCTAGATTCCTTAAAAAAATTGACTTGCAGATGTTAAAATAACATACTTGGCACATTTAGAATTTGATGGAACGTATCTGGTCTTCCTGAACCAAGCACAAGTGCATTGATTATTAGTGTGGCAATTTCAATTCTGTGTCCTCACTGTATAAGTGCTGTATGCCTTTCTTCCTTTCATTTTACGGATGTAGCTAAAAAGCCTGTAGCTGTTTATTTAGTATTCTTTGTAGGTCTCAGTATTTTTATCTGTCTTGCCCATAAATTAGGACTGCAGAGATGATCATGGGTATGGAGCATCTCTGTTATGAGGAATGGCTGAAGGACTTGGGTCTTTTTAGTTTGGAGAAGACTGAGGAGGGATCTGATCAACACCTATAAATACTTAAAGATATGGGTCGAGAGGAAGGGGCCAGTCTTTTTTCAGTGGTGCCCAGTGATAGGACAAGAGGTAATGGGCACAAACTTGAACGTAGTAAGTTCCATCTAAACATGAGGAGGAACTTCTTCACTTTGAGGGTGGCAGAGACCTGGAACAGGCTGCCTGGAGAGGTGGTGATGTCTCCATTTCTGGAGCTCTTCAAAACCCACCTGGAGAAGTTCCTGTGCAACCTGTGTAGGTGGACCTGCTTTGGCAGGGGGGTTGGACTAGATGATCTCCAGAGGTCTCTTCCAAGCCCATATCATTCTGTGATTCTGGGATATATAGATACCCTTTTTTATCTCTGATTCTAAGATAGTTTCAAGCTTCACCTGTTTGTTAATTTAGTTGAACACTTCAGAGCAGTTAGTTTCAGCAGTTAGTTTCAGTTCTTGCTTACCTTCATGTTTACTTTAAACTGAATCAACTCATATGTCAATCCATAGTTATTTCTTACAGCCAATTCTTCTGTATTGTTCTCAACGCTTTCTAGAGCAAATACAAGGTAACATGATGGCCAAGAATATCTGATTCACAGATTCACAGAGTGGTTGACATTGGAAGGAACCTCTGGAGGTCATCTGGTCCAGGCCCTCTCCTCAAGCCAGTTGCCTAGGGATATGTCCAGACAGCTTTTGAGTATCTCCAAGGAGGGAGACTTCACAACCTTCCTGGGCAGCCTGTGCCTGGTGCTTGGTTGCCCTCACAGTAGAAAATTGTTACTTGTTATTCAGGTGGAACATCCTGTGTTTCAGTTTGTGCCTATTGCCTCTTGTCCTTTCAGTAGGCACTGCTGAAAACAGCTCTCTTTGCTCTCTCCCTTCGCGTATTACATATACTTTGATTATGTCCCTGAGCTTTCTCTTCTCTAGGCAGAAGATCTAAGCATGTGGTTCCCTGGGTCCTCTTTCTTACTGTTCTTGGAAAATTGGGGTTACATTTGTATTTCTCCAGTCTTCTGGCACTTCTCCTAGTCACCGTGATTGATGTAAGATCTTCCCTTTCTGTCCTTCCTAAAGAGCTTGTATCCCTCCATTACAACACTCCAGTCATGGGAAGCATCCCACCACATCTCCACGGTCCAGTCTTTCTGTTATTAATAGAAATATCCCAAACAGATGGAAGAAACTGTTGTAAGGGTCAATTTTAGAGGAATTTAAATGCATCTAAGTCAAATGGAGGAAAATAAGTATTTATAAAATGTAGCTTTCTATATGCAATATGTACAGGAATTTGTGGTGTGCCTTTGGTCATGCACTAAAAAAATATGTTAAAATAGGAGGTACATTTTATCAATAACAATGCTGTGGTTATTTTAGATTACTGACTTCTATTGAAGCATATTGAGAAATAAGGCCACAACTTTTTTAAAGTGTTTGTTGCTACAATTTATGTCTTTCATTTATGGAGATCTCAAATTTTTTTTAATTTTGAGGTAATTTACTGAGGGTTGGACAATAAACTGTGCATAAAGTCAGGCATAGAACTCAAGAGATTGTCTTGCTATGCCTCATCCTTTTGTTGTTCCATTGTAGTCCCTTTTCTTGTAAACAAGTGTAGGTGCTGCCCTCACAAATTATATTTACTGTAAAAATTGATCTTTAGTATGTTGCTGTTCAGTGACATTGCTTCTTAAAGTAAGCTCTGAGAATGCTAACATGTGTGATCTCTAATTCTTAGGCCAGTTTCTTTTGGGGCATTTTGCTTTGAATAATGAGATGATGCAGCAATCAGAAGGGGAAACACCCTGCCCGTTTAAATGCAAAGAGAACATGAGTGATGATGATGACGATGAAGAGTTCCAGTTCTCAATTCTGATGAATCGTCTTGGAGCTAAAAAAGTTTTGGATGAGTGAGTCTTCAGAGCAATAATAATAGACTGCATGATCTTTTATGATTCAGCTCTGGGTTTGATTTTAATGGAATCCAAGATGAATGATGAGAATCAAGGCTGCTCAGTAACACAATTACTTTAGAAATTAATAAATTTAAAATTCTTTAAAAGTTAATTTGCTTCATTGTCAGAGTTGATAAAATGCCATTCAACAAAAATTTCCCAGTACATCAAGCATATGAAATTTGTGTTTGTGCCTTTTGAAAGCTATAGCATTAACATACGGACATACCATGGGTTTGAACATAGATAATTACCAGCATGTGATCCACAGTTGCCACTGATTTTCAATCAAACAATGCATCGTTCTTTTGGCAAGGGCTGTGTTTAAAGTGTGCCAGTTAACTGTAAGAGTGTTTTCTCCCCTTTTTCTGCTTTTTCCCCACTCCATGCATAATTGCATGTTGTGATTACTGTGATAACACTACCTCTTCCAGGAGCAAGATGAGTTACTCAAACACAGAACACAAAAACTTCTCTAAGAGAAGTTGGCCTGACATTCAGTAGTCAATCACAATGAACATTCTAGATCAAAAAAGCAAGAGGCAAAAATGGGAGAGACTCTGGACAGATATTAAGAATGTTTAAGAAATAGATCAGTGATCCTTACCATGAAATAGAAGTCCTCGTCGGTGCTTCTCTTCCCTATACTGCCTGTTAAAGGAAAGAGTTGATTGTCAGTTGACTGATCATCCTGAAAGGCTTTCATTAAGAAGGTGTTTTTATCACCCACTTTTTCTAGCCTTACCCTCGTTTTGTTCTATAAATGTAGCACTCTGCTTGTTAGGTTCAATGCACATTGAAGAGTATGAGTCAGAAAAAACAAACAAAATAACTTGTTCAGGAGAATTTTGGCAAATTATTAAAATACCCATTATCATTCACAGTTGAACATCTTTTTTTTCCCAGTATCTCCTGAACAGATTTGGAAACAAAACATTCTCTTGGTAAATCTTCAAACCAAAATATTCAAGAATGTTGTGTTCTGATTTTTGTACCAGTCCCACCATGGAATTAAAACGGGTTGAAAATTAAAGAAGACAGTACAAATGCTATTTGTTGTCTAAGTAACTTAGGAGACTGAGTCTCACTTACTTCTCTTGAGGAAGTGTTTTTGATTAGCTTTCCCACTAGATTGTGGCAACTTCTTTACTTATAAGAGAAGTGACAGGATGGTACAGTGTATCCTGTCTGTCTCCTTTCTTATCCATTTCTGTTTAGATGAAGTGTCTGGCAATCCACCCACTAAACGAGCAGTTCCTGTGATTCTCAGCAACTGTGCATGGCCAGACTTTATGATACATCTTTTTGAATAAATTAAATTTCTCTTATTTCCCACCTACCTGGTTGTTTTCAAATCTGGCACTGCTTAAATAGCCCTTGTTTTTAATAAGCCGTGTGGTCTGACTAGTGGTCTGACATCCCTGAAGTGTCCATCCGCTGGGATGCTGTGAACATTTATTGCAGCCTGAGAAATGTTGTCTCTTAATGAAGCCTTCGTGATCTCTTCTTTCAGTGACAGTGATGTGAAGCAACTTTGGTTGCAGCTGAGAAAAGATGAACCTCATTTACTTTCCAGTTTTGAAGAGTTCCTGGTCAGAATTTTTTCCCAGCTCCAAGAAGCAGATAATGAAAAGAACGAGTTGGAATGCGCTCTAAAAAAGTTAGTACTTGTCTTTTTTGGACTGTTTATGTATTTTTACAACTATCTTGCCTACTATTTGAACCTTTGAAGTAAGCAAAGTATTTCAGTGGAGAACTGAGTGTTATAATCACTAGAGTTCCTGGAACATAAGATTTCTGTTAGTCATGAAGGGTACCAGTAAAATTATTTATACTGCAGAACTGACTTGAAATTACCTTTTCTCTTCCAGTTAACAGATTTTGCTGACTTAGAGTTTTTTGCAGATGTCTATTTCTACACTGCAGTTTTAAGACAATATTAAGCAATTCACTTGTAATCATTTTGATTCCAGAGTCCAGAGAACAGCCAGGTTTACTAGCAAGTCTGATAGATTGTCTGTGCACTTTGGAAACATTGCATGCAGAAAAGCTGTAGATCTGGATTAACTGAGAAGAAAGAGAAGTTTAATATATTAAAGTAGCACAAATCACTGATACCAGTGAAAATGTAAGTTAACAAATCTGTATATAAAACAGATATATGAAATATAATAAACAATATGTATTGAGTTTATATAAAAATATATGATATGTATATAAAAACAAATCTATAAAATGCATATATAAACCCAAATGTATAGGAATTAAAAATTAATAGGTCATCCTGTAGTATGTTGCTATTTAGAGGAAAAAATGTTGTGATACTAAATCTAAATAGAGCACAAAATGATGCTTATAGTTGAAGTTCCCTTGTATTTTTATTACAAAATGTAACTACTGAGTTTCAGATTCTTACAGATTGATTAATAGAAGCAAATATGTTGTTTAACATTTACTTCATTTGTTCAGCACTCTTCTGGCTAGTCTGAGCATGTGATGAGGCTTCTTAAGAAAGAAAAAATGTAAAAATATGTGGTCATTAAAGAGAATTGGTTTATATTGATAGGAACATCTCTGATTTCAGTGCATAGATCATTGTTTTGTTTGTAATGAATATTGTGAAGGAGTCAGAACTATCAGAGGAGTAATACTGTCTTCGCTAACAGTGGAGATGAATAACCTCTTTTACTTTAAAGTATGTACAAGTAACGGTGAAGCTCAAGACAAGACCACGTAGAGTGGGGGGAAACTGTTTTTTTTTATACCCACATACTTACTATTAGCACTAAGCTGCATATGTTTGCATAGACCGGCCAGGAATTACTATAGGGTTGCAGAAGATAAGGGATGCTGCATATTGAGGACTTACCAAGTGTCCTGGGATCATCTTGATTGGTGACAATAGTACCCTTTGGAAGTGGAGAATGAATGTGATATTTCACCTTTCCTTCCTGACGTACCTCTGTGAGTCTGTTCTCAGCCTTTTGTCTCATTTCCTCAATACAAACTGTGCTTTGGTTTTAAGTTGTTCCTTTTTTTCCCCCTAACCTGCATACCCTGAGAAGCTGTTATTTTGTCTTTTCTTCTGGAGCTTTCACACATGCACATTTTCATTCATGAACCTGAATGCTGTGGCCTAAGAGAGCCAGGGATTTCCTCCTGTCCTGACTGTGTAGATACAGTGTGCTGTTGCTGTTGCCATTTGTAGGTCCAGCTAGCAGTGAGGATGAGCATATATTCTCAATACACACACATGCAGGTGACGTAGGGGATTGTGCAGACTAATACTGATTAGAAAGCAGTGCTTCTACTGGTGTGCACCCAAACACAAGCAGCATTCAGACCAATGTGAACGATAACAGCCTGATCCTGTTTCTCCTATTCAGTTTATCAGAAGTGAATTTTGTTAGTGAAAACATACGCACGTGCAGCTCTCCTCCACACTTACTTTATTCAGAAGCAATCCTACATTCACTGATCCTTTGAATATAAGTGTGGACTTCAGTCTGCCTAATGTCCCTGCCCGCAGCCTGGGCCTCTTACCCAGTCTTTGACTCAGATCTTGAGTCTTTCCAGATGTGGATCTCCTACTCACTGACTGGTTCACCTGGATTGAAGTTTACTACCAGAATGTGTTCATTTGCTCACTCCTTAACAATCACAGATCCTTCAGATATTAGTATGAGGCCTTTTAAGTCCATGCTGAGACCCTCATCCCTTTATTCCAGTTGTCAGCTCAGACCTTGAGTTTTTCCAGATGAAGGTCTCCTCCTTCTATGACAAAGTGACCTGCTTGGTGGATGAGGAAAAGGCTGTGGATTTTGTTTACCTGGACGTTAGTAAAGCCTTTAACACGGTTTCCCACAGCATTATCCAGGTGAGACTGGCTGCTCATGGCTTGGATGGAAGTATTCTTCGCTGGGCAAAAAGCTGGCTGGGGGGCCGGGCTTAGAGAGTGGTGGTGAATGGAGTTAAATCCAGTTGGCAGCTGGTCACGAGTGATGTTCCCCAGGGCTCAGTATGGGGCCAGTTCTCTTTAATATCTTTACCAGTGATCTTGATGAGGGGATTGAGTGCACCCTCAGTCAGTTCAGTAACAAGACCAGGTTAGAGGGGAGTGTCAACCTGCCTGAGGGTAGAATAGATTTGCAGAGGGATCTGGACAGTCTGGATTGATGGGCTGAGGCCAATGGGATGAGATTCAATAAGGCCAAGTGCCGGGTCCTGCGCTTGAGTCACAACAAAGGCATGCAGCGATACAATCTTGGGGAAGAGTGGCTGGAAAGCTGCCCAGCAGTAAAGGACCTGAGGGTGCTGATCAACAGCTGGCTGAATATGAGCCAGCAGTGTGCCCAGGTGGCCAAGAAGGCCAACAGCATCATCCTGGACTATATCAGAAATAGGGTTGGCAAGTAGGACTAGGGAAGTGATCATCCCCCTGTACTCTGCACTTATGAGGCCCACCTCAAATAATGTGTTCGGTTTTGGGCCCCTCTACAGGAAAGACATTGTAGTACTGTAGTCCAGAGAATGATTACAGAGCTGCTGAGGTATCTTATGAGGACCAGCTGAGGGAAGTGGGGTAGTTTAGTTTGGAGAAAAGGAGGCTGAGGGGAGACTTTATCACTCTACAACTTCCTGAAAGGAGGTTGTAGCGAGGTGTGTGTGTGTCTGTCTCTTTTCCGAAGTAAACAGTGATAGAAAAAGAGGAAATGGCCTCAAGCTGTGCCAGAGGAGGTTTTGATTAGATATGAGGAAAAAATGTTATACTGAAAGGGGTATCAAGCATTGGAACAGGCTGTCCTGCAAAGTGGCAGAATCACCATCCCTGCAGATATTTAAAAGATGGGTAGATGTAGTGTGTAGATGTGGTTTATTGATGGTGTTTTTCAGAGTTAAGTTGGTAGTTGGACTAGTCTGAAAGATACCTTCCAACCTCGACAGTTCTATGATTTTATGATTTTCCTTGCTGTCTAGTTCAGCTTGAAGTATGCTAATGAGTAACACACATGGAATAGACATTGAGTTTACACAGTTACAGACACAGGGCTTGACCCGACAAATATACCAACCGTCAGATTGCTTACAGTTGACTAAGCCACTTATCCCCCACTTCATATCCATCTTGGTCCCATTCTCTATCATTGTCTCCTTACAAATAAAAAACTTACTAAATACTTTTTTTGATATTGGTCCTAGTTTTTCTACATCTGTATGCAAATGTCATATTTCTGATATTGGTACCTAAGTATTCTTGCCATTATATGGTGTAACTGATTTAGTTATCTAGATGCTGTTTTTCATGAAGATTCTTCTCCCTAAAAAGTGCCAAATACTCTCTTTCATGAGGTTGGCATAGCTCCTCCTAGAACACCTGTGAAAGCTATCCATCAGGGTGCTATCTATAAGTGTTGTCAGTGTCTGTTACTTGTTATGTCCAGTAGTTTCTCATACTGTGTTCAGTTAGTTAATCCTCAAGCTAAAGCCTAGTCATCTCTACACTTTTAACTATACCAATGTTAACATGTCTCTTACAAACCTGTTTTCTTATATAGCTTAGCAAGAGGAAACTGTTGGAGAACAAACTTAAAACCTACCACTGTAATCCCTTAGTCAAAGAGTTTCAACAAAGATTCCTAACAAGATATCAAATGTGTTCTGTTATACTCAAAGGAGAGGTCTATCAGTGCCCCAGATATACTCTGTGCCAGTAAAACCATAGGCATGTTTCTCCTTTTCGGTAATCTGTAATTCTGGTTCAGTAGAACAGCCAAAATACTGCTGATGAATTTGTACACAGAATTGAATACACTTTAAGGAAAACAAAGGAAATGGCCACATTTTTATCCAAGAGTTGTTGATATTCTCCTCACTGGTGTTTATCATCAGAAAGGAGTTGATGATGTGCTGTTGCCTGTGTTTGTAGATTTTAAGGCAACATGAAAATAAGAGCTTTAAACCTTCTCTGTTTAAAAATACTCATTTTCTTCTTTGTTTCTGTTGATTTAAACAAAAGTAAGAGACTCTTACTACAGTAAATACTATAAATATATCTGGTCTGGTGCTGGAATCAGCAGTAGCTAAGCTGTGCACTGAAAGTAGCTCCATACATTAATCCCTTTTGCTTTTGGCATCTGCGCAGTGGATATGCTTTGTTTTGCTGGTTTGTTATTTTTTTGCTATGAGTAAATTAGTTTTTGATTTTCTGATATTTGTACTTATTTTTCGGTGCTAATTTAAAATGAGATGGCTTCTTAAATTTAGTAGTGGTGCTTTTTAAATAATGGGGTGATGCTTTGAGTGGGCAAAAAAGCAGCAGATTAACTTCATTGCAGATAAACGTAAGGAAAATGAAATAATTTAAGTCATGCTTATGTGATGCTGAACTTGGAATGGGCAATTACAACTCTGGAGAAAGCCCTTGGGGTCATTATAAAGAGGTAGAGAGCTTGCTGAAATCATTGGTTCAGGATGCAGTGGTAGCCATAAAAACCCTTGTAAAATGCTATTCATGATCAGGAAGGGTACTGAGAACATAACAAAGCATGATTTTGCCAATGCATAGAATCTTGGTGCACACACGTTTTGAGTACTGAGTGAAGTTCTAGTCTCTGCGGCACATGAACAATGCAGTGGAATAAAGAAAGGTACAGAGAATGACAACTCAGTGATTAAGGGAATGGAATAGCTATTCTGAAAGAGGTTTATTTAAAAGGTAGGATCTCTTGAGTGCGGAAGTGAAAGCTGGAGTGAGATATGATAGACCTTTACAAAACCACAAGACCACTGACTAGGCTGAATGAGGAAATGTTATTCTTCAAATCTCTAGCAGCAGAATGAAAATACATTTAATAAGACTAATGGAAACACGCTTAAAATAGATGAGAAACAGACCTTTTTTCTTCTAATAGCAGATAAAACCTTCAACTGTCATTATCTCTGAATGCTGCTGTACTTTGCATTTGGAAGACAAATCTGGCAAAAAGGAAGACTGTTTCAGATGAGGAAGTTCTAAACAGAGAAGATGATAAAAATAAGGGTAAATGATAAGGGAAGGATGAACTGACTTTTTCTTGGGCTTAGCTTGGGATACTGTCAGAGTGCATCTTTAGTGAAAGAATTGGAGTATCGGCATCTCCGAAGATTAGTGAACAAATTGTGCAGATCACTTTTTTAAGGGAAAAGAATCATTGAGTGGATTAGTTTGAGGGGACCTGAAAGATCATCTAGTTCCAACCCCCTGCCACAGGCAGGGACATCTCCCATTAGACCATCGAGCGTGGCCTTGAACACTTCCAGGGATGCCACCTCCACAACTTCCCTAGGCAACCTTTTCCAGTGCCTCACCACCCTCATAGTGAAACATTTCCTCCTAGTATCTGACCTAAATCTACCCTCTTCCAGTTTGAAGCCATTACCCCTACATGTCCTTGTAAAAAGTCCTTCTCCAGCTTTCTTGTAGGCACCCTTCAGATACTGGAAGGCCACTATGAGGTCTCGCAAGAGCCTTTTCTTCTCCAGGCTGGACTTTTTCTTCTCTCAGCCTGTCTTCATAGGAGAATTGCTCTAACCTCTGATCATCTCTGTGACCCTCCTCTGAACTTGCTCCAACAGATCCATATCCTTCTTTTGTTGTGGGCCCCAGAGCTGGGTTCAGTACTTCAGGTGGAATCTCACCAGGGTGGGATAGAGGGGGAGAATCAATTCTGTCAGCCTGCTGGCCATGCTTCTTTTGGTGCAGCCCAGGGTATGGGTGGCTTTCTGGGCTGCAAGTGCGAAGAATAATTACAACAAACGGCATGTGACTTAGTGAATTCTTGTTACATTCCATTTTGGTTAACGGGATCAAGAGCAGCACTGTTTCATTTTTGTTTCTGTTTATTTCCACAGCATTACTGGAAAAAGAAAGATCACATTATGAAATACTGCTGAAATTGTACAATTATGCATTGAGTAAAACTGGATGAGATAGTCCCAAAGAATATAGATTTTAATCAAAATGTTTAGCATTTTTCACATAATGATGATATGCCCTTATGGCTTTAGTTATTTTCCCCTTACTGCATGTGGGGAATATTTGCTAGCTAACGTATTGGATTATTTTTATTGCTGCTTGTTAGTTATGTTACTTATATTGTTATTATTTTGATTGTAACAGGGTATTATTTTACCTTTCTGTTTAATTTGATCAGAATTAAGAATGATAAGCCATGAATTAAATGCTTGGGGAATATTAGCGTGCAGAAATGCCATGTGCTTATGTGCCAGACCAACAAAAAAGATTCCTACACCCAGAGGTACCTCCTGGATGTACCTCCTGCCATATCCTTGAATTCCAAACACATAAGAGGAAAGAAATACTTAAGCCAGAAGGTCAATGATATGGGACTAAAGTTATTCTCTCTGTCACACAGAAGCAAAGAAAATCGCTATGACTCCCATGGAAACACTGACTGCTGTGCATTGTGTTCTGCTTGTGCAGTTACAGTGTTTTCCAGTACATAGTCAATCTAGCCCTGATCAAAGTGACATTATACTGCATGAGTACAGTATATTAAAATATGAATGTAGCATCTCTGCCACACCTTTTTAAATACTTCTTAATACTTTATGAATTTTATTGTCATTTTATGTCATTTTATTCCATTAATGAGTGCTAATTTCTTATGAAGCATTTTCTTAGTTTTAAGAAAATAAAAATTGAGATCAGAACAATACACCATAAAGTGTATATGCCCTTACACTGTAAAGGGAGTAAGGCAGCAAAAAGAGCTTCTGTTTTTTCTGGCATTCTTTTTTTGAACCATTGAAATCACATAAAGAGGCCCTTTTCTGGGCTGCTTTTCTTAGATGATCAGAGTTTACAAAATCCTGAGTGGCAGCAAGTGTCTTCCTCAAGTTGATGTAGCTTGATATTTGTTTATTGGTACTGTAAATCGCAAGAAAATACCTTCCCCTTCATGTTTTGCCTGTGAGTGAAAATGCAAGTCGGCAATGTTCTGATGTTTGAAAGGGGCAAAAGAAGGCTTGCTTCTGGTGTTTCTTACTCTCTTCCTACTTTAGGTAAATTTTTTGAACTTCCTTTATGATTTACTTGGCTTCAACTGAGACAGTAACCAGGCCTTTAATAAGTGAAAATGTTATTGATGTGAATGCCCTAGGATATTATGTACTTTATTTGTAACATTGATTCTGCAGATTGCTTAAGGAACAGCTCTGGCAAGAGGAATGTGGAGGAACATACAGTAGTGTCACATAAAGGTCCTATTTATCTCTGTTAAAAAAATCTTTCTAGAATGTCCCCTGAGTTTGATACAAAGTGATTTTTGCTTTTCAGTTCTTGGATTAATGAAAATTAGAATAGAGTAGAATAGAATAGAATCAGAACAAAGGAGCTGTCTTGTTCCCTTTCAACAGTTAAATATTTTCTGCCCAACTGAAAGCATCTGCTTACTGCGATCCTTCATGTATCAAACTGCAATGACAATAATTGCAATATTCTATTGGAAAAAGTGAGTTTTGTAAGTCCTTCTTTTTTCCTTCTATGCTTTCCTTCTATGAGAAAAAAAAAAAATAGAAATTTAACCTGTGACCTTTCCTACACAAAAAGTCCTATTTTCTTAACCCTAGAACATTCTCTGCACTCTTGTGTTGAAGGCAAAAATGTGGGGCTTAACTTACAATGTGTGCCATGACTTGAAGTAAAGCTACAAAGACCAGCTCAGTATACTTCTATCTCTCATTAGGAAAATTGCTGCTTATGATGAAGAAATTCAGCATCTTTATGAGGAAATGGAACAGCAAATCAAAGAGGAGAAAGAGCAGTTTCTTCTGAAAGTGAGTGTCTCTGTTATTGTGGTTATCAATTCTGCTCATACTTCCAGTGATTTTATACTCAGAATGAGTGTGAAATAAAAGCCCACAAAATGTTGTTCACAACAGAATAAGAAAAAGCATCATTTGCCTCACTGCAACTTTTGTACTGATGCAGGCTCTGCAGCTTCAAACTAATGACTTGTTGGATAAGAGGAGTATTGATGTCCTGTGTTTATTGATTGGCACATAGTAGCGACTGGCATTCTTTTGAAAGTAAACTACAGCCTCATTGTGTGCTGCTATAGGTCTAACTTCTGATCACAGTTGGGAAAAATGTTCTTTGAGGTTGTGCAGAGCAGCACAGATTCTGTTGAGTTCTGCCGTCTCTGCCTTTGAGAAGGGGATGAGTTCTCACTGAAGAGGAACAACAGATAAATGAAGTGATAGTAATTTCTGAAACCACCACAGCTATTTGCAAAATAAACATAGGTCAGATACTATTGCCACTGCCATGGTGCTTCCAGAACACTTGACAATGAATTTTCTTGTCTTATGAGGTCTCCTTGAAATCTCCTTTACTGCTTTTGTAGTCTGTTCCTTGGGTTTTTTTCTGTCCTGTTTTTTCTCCTAAAGAAAGGAAACTAACAAGAACTCCCAGTATGTTCCAGAAAAAGAGTCATTTTAGAATCATTTAGGTGAGAAGGTACCTATGCTGCTTTTAACTTTCAAATTAAATGAATTTGCTTAGGGACTTGTCCAATTGGGTTTTCAGTATTTTGATGAAGACTCAACAGCTTCTTTATGTGGCATGAGACAACCAGTCATAAGCTAGTGGCTCATTCTTTGTTGTTGTCTTGAAAATCCCTTGTTGTTGTCTTGAAAGCAGTCGTATGAATCAAACCAGTATTATTTCAAACAACATACAGTATGCAAAATGTTACAAAAACTAGTGTATATCCATCAATTACTACCTCTGTTCTCAATCAAAATTGATACTTAAAAAAATGCTTTTGTGATCCAAGTCATAGAATGATTTGGGTTGGAAGGGACTTTAAAGATCACTGAGTTCCAACCCCCCCGCCGTGGGCAGGGATACCTCACACTAGAACAGGTTCCTCAAAGCTCCATCCAGCCTGGCCTTGAACACTTCCAGGAATGGGGCATCCACAACTTCTCTGAACAACCTGTTCCAGTGCCTCACCACCCTCATAGTAAAGAATTTCTTCTACCCTCTTTCTGTTTAAAAGTGCTAGTTCATACAGACTAGACCAACACTTCCAAGTCCTTCTATCAGGACTGTTCTCAATCCATTCTCTGCCCAGTCTGTACTTGTCCTTAAGATTGGCCTCATCCACCTTGCCCTTCGCCTTGTTGAATTTCATGAGGTTTGTACGGGCCTGCCTCTCAAGCCTGTCCAGGTCCCTCTGGATGGCATCTCTTCCCTCCAGTGCCACACTGTGCCACACAGCTTAGTGTCATCAGCAAACTTGCTGAGGGTGCACACAATCCCACTGCTCATGTTGCCAACAAAGATGTTAAACAACACTGGTCCCAGTATCAACTCCTGAGGAGTGCCACTTGTCAGTACTCACCACTTGGACATCGAGGCATTGACTGCAACTCTGTGTATGTGGCCATCCAGCCAGTTACTTATCCCTTGAGTGGTCCATCCATCACATCCATGTTTCTCCAATTTAAAGACAAGGATGTCATGTGGGATAGTGTCCAGTGCTTTGCACACATCTAGCTAGATGATGTCAGTTGCTCTCCTCTCACCAGTGCTGTAACCCCATCGCAGAAGGCCACCAGCTTTGTCAGGCATAATTTGTCCTTAGTGAAAACTTGCCCTTAGTGAAAGTGCCTCTTCATTCCAAGCTGAGAGTGGTTTTTAGTGGTGGTTGAGATGAACCCTTTATATAAAGTCTGTATATCAGCTGAAGGATAAGAAGTATTTGCAAGTTTGCCTGACAGCAGTTGTTGTGGTTTATATGCTCTTAATAGCCCACAACTGAAGTAGTATTGAAAATCCTAAAACAACGAGGACTTTTCCATAATCAATGTTTGTTGGTTCTGCAAAATAACTGTAGATTTGAAGTAAAGCCATTTCTTTCAAGTGTTTTCATTAAAGCTTCCCGCTGAAGCTTTTTACAGTTAAGTCAGCATTCACACTAGTGGTTGTCAAGATGTATTGTTTCTTGGGATGACTAGTTTGGGATTTGGACAAATCTGACTGTTACATTATTTCCCTAATGCAAAGCCTCACTAAGAATTTACAGCCTGGAGAGATGCATTGATGCCATATAAAAGGCGAATTATTATGGCTTGAATGAAGAGCAGCTCTTGAAGGATACATTTAAAGAAATTGCTAAGATGCAGATAAGTACAAATTGTAGCTATTTACAATACTTACAATACCCTGCTGACTGAAGGTTGTACAAAAAGAGCAGTTAGTCTGTTTTTTCACTTGGATATATATTCTTCCTCATAAGAAGCCAAAACGTGCATTTGATTACCTATTACATGTCCTCCTTAAGGGGAAAAGCATGTAGGAACCAGTATTGTCTTGAGGGAATTCTTATTTTTTTCAGAGGCATTTTCCTGGGGACCTTAGAGAGTAGAAGGCTGTTGTGGAGAAATAGGACAGATTCTCAGCTGGTATTAACTGCTGGACCCAATTTCGCTCAGGGAAGATCTGTCAGTTTGCCTCAGCTGAGTGTGTGAAGGAATAATCCCAAGTAGGACTGTGATTGCAGGATACTTAGGCAGTGAACAGATTGATATAAATGCTAAGTGAACGTCAGAACCTGAAGCCCAGATCACTTGTTTGTATCAGTGGAACATCTGTGATAAATTGTTGTTAGTGATGGATTTTAAAGATAGCAGGTATTGCTTCTTTTATTTTAACCTGAGTAGCTAGGCTGTGTCAGTATTCATGTCAGTCCTCGTAGCTTGTATGTGAGTTACAGGATGACTCCAAAATAATTTAAATTTGTCCAGGTTGTTTCCATCAGTGCATGCATTCTCATCTCTTGTTTGTGTCAGCGGTTGTCGGATTCAGGAAACCAAATGTGGAGAAAGCTATTCACTTCTTTGCTGTTGTTTTTTTTTTCTCTTTTTCTTTCTGCTTGTTTAGCTCTCTGAAACAGCTCGCTGCTGCAACAGATGAATGCTAGTGTATAAGAGGATGAAGGTATGTGTAGCTGGTAATGGGAGAATGCATTCTGACTTCACTGATTTAGGTTGGCTAAGCTCCTAAGATGACCGCTGCGTCCACTTTGTAGACTTGATGCCTCCTCAAGTGCAATGAGCACATTGTGTAGCAATTGCAGTCATTGAAGTTGCTGGACTACACCAGTTTATGGAAGCTGACTCTGGATTAATGTGTGATACTATCCCTAAATTTAATTCAATCAGTAGCTTGTTTGCTGTGAAAAGCCCATTATTTTCATGCCTGATTCCTTATGTCTCCTCTTGATGACAAAATTGTGCTGTTCTATTAATCCATTTCCTCTTTGAATTTTGCAGGACACAGAGAGGTTTCAGTCCTACAGTAAAGACCTGAAGTGCAAACTCCTGTCAAAAGAACAAGAACTGGAACAATTGGTGCAGAAACAGAAAAGGGTATTAACCTATGTCCTTCAGAGTTAAAAAATAGATATTTTTTATTAGTTCGTATTATTTTCTTTAGGTACTATTTTAGATCCCAAAAATGCAAGTTTGTGTGATGTGGTTCTGCCAAATTGTGGCCCTCCATTGCTTTTATGTCATGAGTGTAGGTACCTGAATGCATTTAGAAGTGAAGTTATGACTGCTAGACTTCTATGCACCTGCTTAGGAAAAATGTTACAAATGTTACCCTCTATTTCTAAAGCATCTATTTTTCATTTTATATGATGAAAAAAAAAAAAAAAAAGCTCCAGGTATTCTTTCCAGGTACTGGTTGTTTTTAAGAAAGCATTGCAGAATTCCACTGCCTTCAATGTGCTAGGAACTGGCTTAATGCCTCAACCGCTCAAAAGCAGAGAACAATGATTTGGGTCTTACAGCTTGTACCAACCACTCATTTACTTGTTTGGGACAATGCAGCACTATGAACTTGAAATTCTCCCTCCTGAACATCCTGCTCCTGATACATTTCGGTGATAACAGTTTTATAGCACTGCATAGTTCTCTTGCATGGTAACAGCTTGTCAGGTCCCCATATTACAGCCTGATGTGTTTTACTTCTTGAAATGCATGGCGTGCTTGGGGAAGCAGAGTATTTCTGCATATATAAATTTGCTCTAAAGTGTTGTCTCCAGGGTCAGTGCAGGAAAGACTAGATACGGGAATAGGGGATAGCACTGGAATTTTATAGGGAGAAATGGAATGCTGTAAAACCAACACCCTCTATAAAAGATGAGTATGATGTAAATGTAAATTTTCTTTTCCTGGCATCAGTGCTTGGTGGTGCCAGTCCTGGGAATAAGAGCAGAAGTAAGAGGGGAAGGGAAGGAAGAGAAAAAAGAAGTTTGGGGGCATTTTCATAGTTGTGCATAGTTTTTAGATCCTCTTCTGATGAATGAATCCAGGTGCTGCTGAAGCTGATGGGAGTTGTAGGATTGTACTTCAGTGACGGGGAAACAAACCTCTAGCTTAGTATCATTAAACAAGTTTAGCACCTTTTTTTGGTTGTTTTGTGGTTTTTATGTTATGTTTCAAACTTAAACTTATGCTCTGTTTAAAACTTAGTTATCTACCAGTAGTTCTATAAGATATATATGTTCTAAATTGTGTATAAAAACCACAGAAGCTATTCAAAGACTTACATTTGATTTTAAGCCTGTCTAATCAAGTAACACAGGTAACAGTATCATGAACTTTTATCTTACCGTTATTGCATACATTTCCTATTATCTAATATTGCCTATCTTGGATAACATAAAAAAAGTCTGTACTTTTTTTTAGTTTTTTTT
>VZRU01004110.1:0-27188 GCA_013398155.1 Pedionomus torquatus | reverse complement strand
CTCTTGTTGAACCTCATGAGGTTCACCTGGGGCCCATTATGGGTGCAGAAAGGCCCTATGTGAGCACAGGGGTCTTGTCTTCCCTGCAGGATGCTCTGACCCTTTGATGGCCCAAGATCTCCACCACTTCCCTAAGACATGCCAGGAGGCACTTCAGCAGGGCATCTTCTGTAGAGTATTCATGCTTTTTGGGTAGTTGGCCTCAATAGACTTTATCACTCAAGCTGCGCTGCAGTACTGATCCTCTGCAGTGTTGCATATATTCTGTGACTACAATGTGTGCAATCAATTAATCCATGTGCTTTCTTTTTTGCTGCCTTCCTGCATGCAAGTTGGATAATGACAATAAAGCACTTTCATAGAACCTTCAGAGGTGTCTCAGCACCAGAATTTGCATTGAACATCTACCTGCTGACTACAGTACAAAGTCAAAGGCTTCCCTGAAGCCAGGGAAGGAGCCTGGATCCAACCCTGCTGACCTGGCAGTTCTTCCTTTTACTCAGTTTCATGACTACTGTTATTGATCATCTAGTCTCATTTGGAGGGTATAGGGGCAGATTTTGTTAGTACCTTTGCAATGAGGGATGGAGAGAGTTTATATTCTGATAGGTCATCACACAGAATAAGTAGTACAGCATTGGATCTATGAATACCTCATGCTTCTTTGTTTCTAAGGAAGCGAACTAAGAACATCCCTGCACCGTCTAGCATGACTTGAGAAATAAATAGTTTGCATTTCCTTCTCTGCAGCAACACCACCTATGGATATAGCTTTGATTTCTCTCCCCTTCTATTTTAATTCACAGATACATCCAAATATACTGCCCCTGGGCAAGTAATAACCCTTAGAAAGAAAAAAGGCTGTGAGTAAAGAATGGTTTTAGGAAGGAGAAGCATAGATGGAAATATTTGCAGCTATACAGAACTGTGCTGTCCAAGTCATTACAAATCACATAACTGTGGCATGTATTTTCAAAACCCTAGCAGTGGAACGGATCATTTTTGCCTCTGCCTTTCAAGCTGTGATCTTGGACAGGTGGTGGGAAATTCTGAGGTTTTTGAGGCTGTTAAGATTCAGAGAGGAAAAACAAAAAGGTGAAAGTGTTGGCGTCAGTTTCCTAGCATGCCTTGGAAGGAAGAGAGCCTTTTTCCACCACTGCCAGCTATCCGGACTGTCAGCCAGCTAGTTGCATCCTTGCGACAAGCATCATATTTTAGTATTATGTCCATCTTCTCTGTATGCCAGTTGTTCAGCACAGGACTGCGGGAAAGATCATTATGGCAGACTTTAACTTGGCAGAAGTTACATAAGATATATCAGACAAGATTTTTTTTCTGCATTTCTTTCCATTATAGAGTCTTTCTTGTAAATGGGAGATAGACGTATTACTGCCATTCAATGGGGATGCTCCATGTGGGCCAAGATGCACTCTTAACAGTGTAGAAATATATTTCTAAACCCTTTGAATGAAGCCATGCAGATTTAATTTTTGGCCTCTCTTGACATGTCATTATCAAGCACCAGAGGTTAAACTATTTCTAGATGTGACTGAACTTATGTTTGTTTCATTATCAAACTAATTTAATCAGATTTTGTTTTTAACTTTCTTCTTTCCCTCATTGGTGTGCCTTTGAACTAAGCAATGTAGCAATCCCATGCTGTCCTCCAGCAGGACAACTGGCCCTAGTGGAAACAAGTAAAGTCATCTCTTGCAGGTATTGCCTCATAGCTTGAGTGTATCGAAGGTTGCCTTATTTGGGTGGCAGTCAGAGCTCAGCTTGATGCAGTATAGAAAACAGTAGCAATCTACAGTGGCCAAAAGATACTTTACTGTGGAAAAATCACTAAAGTGTTCAGCACTGTGCCATCTCTCTCTTTAATAGTTTTCTTCTTCTACTTGATAAAAAATGTCAGGAGCTTGTAGAGCTGCTGTTTCATGCTTGGTGTGTGTGTACTTGCCCATTTTTAGTATCGCTCCTTACTGTTTGTCATGATTCGTTTCTTCACCTACAACCAACCTGGCTTGTAGTTATTCTGCAGAATGCAAAATCTTGGCCACATTTGCAGAAGAATTCAGCATGCAGCCTATGATAGGAAAGGGTTTCAATGAAAGATGAACCTTTGAAAATTCAGGCTCTGCTGTGCCTTACCCCTTATCGTTTCCATATGCAGTGGGTTATATTTTTGTAACATACCTCTAAATGTAGTGAACATGTCCGCAATAAACTCCTGGTGGGTGGATCCCATCTGTTTATCACACTGTAAAAAAGCATGTTAGAAGCCTAAAGGAAAAGAAAGTCATAAATGTACCCATCTTTACATCCTATCCAGGCTTCTTGCTTCCTTATCCTGTTTGATGTCCGTCTATGCAAGTATTGATATTTAGCTGTTTTCCCTAAACTTTTTTCACTCAAAACTTAACCTTCATGTTTCTCTTATCAGCATTTGAAACTCTGTCTTTCAGTTTTCCTTTAAAAGAGGGTAAATAAGATTTTTTTTCTCATACTCACATGCCAATAACCTTTCCCCCCCCTGTAATCTAGTATTTTGAACGCTGTTTCTCGAGAATCAACTACAAGACACACTGTAGATGAAAACAGTCCATAGTAATTACCAGCTAAATCTTCTCTCATATCACACTTTGCAGGAAATACTTCTAGAAGGAAATTCTTAGCAAACCCACTATTATAAATACTGCTAAAATTGCTTCATGCTTATAAAAAATGAGAAGGCGGGGGAAGCTTTGCAGGAACTACTGTTTTCTCCTCCATTAGATTGTAGACGAAGGCAAAGGAATTCTGGAAAGGCTACAGACATTTGAAGAAGAACACTATGCAGACCTGAGCAAGAGTTAACATTTAATTTTCATTCAGTCACTTTCTTGGCAACTTTATTGCTTTAAACTTATCAGCCTTGTTCCCCGATGACAATGTGTTACTGACATCAGCTCAAGCTGATGGCAAAGATATTACTGACTTAGAAAATAAACTGTCACCTAGTGGAAATGATCTGCCTTGACAGTTAGATGCACACCAAAGTGCCCAGCTGGAGCTGTGGAGTCATAATGTTACCACTACTTGGGGGAGCAAAAGGCACAAAGAGCCTACAGTGCAATAAAAGGGGGTGTTCATCCCTGATGGTTTGCACATAGGAATATGATTATATATTGGCTTCATAATGAAGTGAAGATTTGGCTTGTAAAATACAGATACTAAGAAAAAACGACAATATTTTAAGTACTTTTTTTTTTATTATTTTCTACAGTTGGATCATACCTCTACTTTTCCCCCTGCGTTCATAAGGACTCATAACTTCCTTTTTTATATGAAAGCGGAGATTCCCAGGTTGTCACATAACTCTATAGCTAAGGTTTTAAGAAAAATAGGAGATGTGAAACTTACTGTAAAATCACAAGAGTTGGCAGAACAGAGCTAGCAGTAATGTTTTTTGATATTCCTCCTGTGTATAGCTCACAGTGTCATTCAAGCCTTTTACTAGCAGATCTGCAGAGGATGTGATCTGCTTCTAGCAAGGAGAGGCTTACTTAAGTATCAGAAACTTTCACTTTGAGACCTAAAAAACAGATGCAAAGTTAAGATGAAGAGCCTGCAGCTGCAATTGATGAAGAATTCTTTCCTGGTGACTGTCCCTCTTTTTCAGGACAAAATACCACAATTGAATTGCAGCAGTGATGGAGGTTACATATGAGTAAAGATTGCTGTACAACTCCACATGGAAATCTGACAGTTGATATAATTGAATCTTAAGTTTTGTCTCCTTGTCTGGGACTTCTTGATATTACTGTAGTGCAAATACTGGTTCCTAACACTCATAAGCTTCATTGTTGTCTCAAAAGTAATTGATTTTCTTACAAAACTTATTTCCCTTGCACATCGAATAAATGGTGACAGTGAGTCTGATTTTAAAAATTAACAGTCCCCTGTCAAGTTAATACATCTGAACTCTGTTCCCTGCTCCCATTTATTATCTCACAGCAGATTGAATGCATTCTCTCTCAAGGTATTGATTTAGCATAGCAAAGTATGACCTTGCTTGCATTCAGAAAGTGGCTGTTGTGCACCACATTGCATATGACACTCTTTATGGCTCAGCCATATGGGATAACCAGAGAAATAGTGATTTCCTACAACAAGTAAGATAGCTTTGTATATGCACAGAGCTAACCCAGAGCAATGAGTACCTTTCAAACGTGGTGGAGAGAGAATTTTCTCCTTTCTAGTGCTGCACAGATAATTCTTCCCCGTCAGATGCTACTTCAGCTTCTCTGTCATCAGTGTAGTTTAAAAGTTAAGATAACTGACACAAGAAGGTTTTCCAGCTTTGCAGCTGTGCCCACACTTTGTGACACCTGCATGTTTAGGAAGGGAGATGGAGTTGGTACAAATAAGTGTCTTGCTTTCTTAGGTCCTGTATAACAATCCTCTATCCTTTCTAAAAACAGACTAAATTCTGGTCTAAATTCTCTTTGGCTCTGCAAGGCCCATTTCATCTTGTTCAATGGGGCTTTGGGAACATACAATATGCTCACTACAAGATATTTTGGGTAACTCCTTAACTGCATTTTTCTGCACAGAGTAACCCAAACTTTATAGGGTCCTCTGGGCACCACTGTAACACAGAATGGTAAAATGGGAAGACCAAGAGAACTTTCAACCATGTAGAGTTTGAAACCAGTCCCATGGAACATGGTACCATCCATGGTCTGTAGGATTTAACAGGCACAGCAGTGGCAGGGCAGAGACACAGGCAGATTGTAGTATTTTGGTTTATCTAAGATAAACAGAGGTGAGATGCTATAGCAGAAGTACTTGGATACGAGTATTTGGTTGAATGGGTTAAGACTCCTTTTTTTTGATAACGTATCTCTCAAGTAAGAGAGGGAGGTGTTAGGGAGGCATTATCTAACACTTCAAATTAATACTGCCATTCTCCATGTTTCCCTCCATTGCCAGAGTCAGGGAGCATCAGGTCTGTGACATCAAGGTGGTGGGCACATGGTGATGCAAGGGGAGCTTCACAGCATTTGGGGACCATCAGGCAGTAAGGCAAACTCTCACTTTTGTGTATGTATTTATATCCAGATCCACAAAAGTCTGTTAACTCTGTTCCTACTGAAAATGCTGGGCACCTAGCACTTAAATCTCCATGGGGTATGGAAAGCCTTGTTGCTTAAAAGCTAGATAGCTCAGGAACTGTCACATGGATGTGAGGCGACTGACTGCTCACTACCCTGGGAATACTCAAGGGACAGCCTAAAAAAAAACCCTTTAGCAACACTTCTCTTATACTTCAGGCAGGCTACCAGCACAGAGTGAAGGTGGGCTGCCCCTTCTATAAAAGCTCTTGCTGTGCCAGTGCGCGATCTTGACTGATGTAAACTGACTCTTGACTAAGGACCTATGCCATCAGTAATCTTCTCTACCCACCCATTAGCAAATGTTAGTATTTGCTGTCATCCCCAACGTAGCGTTTCTGCAAGTACTGAAGGGGTTTGCCAAGTTTTAAGTGCTGGGCACAGAGAGCCTGAAGAGATGTCACAAGGGTACACAGTCATAGCATGCTCTCCCCATGTACATGCTGGGACATGGTCCCCAAAAGATACGTCAGCTGCACTTGCAGCTCTGGTACATTGCAGACTGAAACAAAGCAAAGAATAAAAGGATGCAAGATGCAACATACAGTTCAAAGAATTTGACTGCTTTGGAGTTGTTTCTTTTTTCTTTATCCAGCTAAGTCATTTCCATTCGTAGCTGGCTGACTGGGTTTTAGAAGCCACTGCAAGAAAATCGTTATTAGGAATGCACAAACTCCCAAGTGATCTACCAGAATGTGGAGAAGGGAGATGTTTCTGTAAAGAAGAATGTCTAGAAAACAAGGTTTTCTGGTTGGGTGGGGAAAGGATTAGTCCTGTTTGTCCTTTTGAAGAATCTATGGAAAAGTGAATAAATTATTCTTTGCAACCTCTTTTATTATTCTGTGCAGCTGCAGGAAAGGGCTATATAATTTATGTGCCTTCTTGAACTAAATGTGTGGTCTGGTGACTAGACATGGTATGAGGACAAGCATTCCTCTCACTCCACAGGATTTCAAAAATTCTGACTTGTCCTTTAAAAAATAAAAATGAAAGACTTTATCCAAAAAGTAAAAGTTCATCTTTCCTTTTAATCAGATGAAATATTTCACTGTAAAAAAAATAATTTATTTATTTCTGATTAATATTGTGACAATATGAAAAGCAAACATGACTTGTGGAATAGATTAGAAATCAAAACTGTAATTTTTAAGTCTTACAGTGGCCCCCACTTGAGTCATACTGTGTAGTCATTAATAGCTTTTCCTTGTCAGTCCGTCTTATAAGATGGCCACAGAGCTAATTTCCCTACTGTGCCAGTGTCATATGATGAAACACAGAATTGGGTTTGCAGGCTGCAGGTCACCCACAGGCCAGTTTGTTTAGCAGGTCTGCTGTAGGAGATCGCTCCCGAAGGGAGACACAGACTCTTAAACAGACCTTAAAAGTAGCATAATATGTGCTTAGTAAGATCCATTGGGTCTGATGAAGAAGTGGTCATGAGTGACAGTTCAGTACGGCATAGAAATGCTGTAATGTCACGTTTTGTATGCCAGTGACATGGTGGGTTGGAAACTGTCCCTTTCTGGTGCAATTTTGCTTTCCTCTTAGACAGGAACCGACAGTTGTTAAGAAAGCATGTCAGGCAGGTGAGAGGATCCAACCTTTAATTTATTACAGACCACAATGAAGATAAAATTTGCTTAGCTGTTAATTTTTGATAGGATTAGACTAGAGCAGTGGTAGAGGAAAACTCAGTTGTTTTAAATCTGCAGTATTCATTAAAAAATGGCAAACCAGACATTTTATGATATCCAGGGAAACTATGTATGCGAATGTTCTTAGGGGACCTCATCTTCATTTTGGCTGGCCAGAACCTGTGTGGTGTATGCCCCAAGCACCTCTGCTGCTAGGGCTGTTGACACACATGATGGCAGACTGTGGTCGCCAGCTGGTTTCAGAAGGCTTCTGTGAGAAACTGGGAGCAGGCACCTATTAATTTGCCTGCTGTTATTTTTTCATCATCACATGGGTCAGTTGAATATGCCATCCAAACACTTGAATAGGGATGAAAGGGCTGGAGCACCTTTCCTATGAAGACAGGCTGAGAGAGCTGGGGCTGTTCAGCCTGGAGAAGAGAGGCTCTGGGGAGACCTTAGAGCAGCCTTCCAGTATCTGCAGGAGAGCTGGAGAGGGACTCTTTGTCAGGAAATGTAGTGATAGGACAAGGGGTAATGGTTTTAAACTAGAAGAGGGGAGATTTAAATTGGGTATTAGGAAGAAATTCTTTCCTGTGAGGGTGGTGAGGCACTGGAACAGGTTACCCAGAGAAGTTATGGATGCCCCATCCATGGGAGTGTTCAAGGACAGGCTGGATGGGGCTTTGAGCAATCTGGTCCAGTGGGAGGTGTGCCTGCCCATGGCAGGGGGCTTGCAATTCAATGATCATTGAGGTCCCTTCCAACTCTAACCATTCTATGATTCTATGATTCTGTGATTATGTGATTCTACGAAAGGGACAGTGAAGGGAGAAAACGAGAGGAAAAAGGGAGCCCATACAACCCCTCTTCTGTAGACTGTGCCATGGACAGAGGTACACACATGTGCTGTAAAGGAGACTCAGTATTTCTCAGAAACTGATTGCAGATCATATGCTCAGTGCTTAAACTGCACTACAGAAGACTTATTTTTTAAAAAAAGCATTACTTTGAAAAACTTAATGCAGGCTTTTAATATCTTTGCAGCTGAACCAAAATGTAGTAAATTCTTATAAAAAAAAAGCAGTGTGCTTGGACGAGCACAAAAAGATGGTAGGATTAGCATTTTCAAGAATACCTTGTGCTTTAGTCCCACTCTGCAAATGCAACTCAAGTGTGTAGGAGCAGAGGTATATAGTCAAGTTCTCTGGAGCCAGCTGCAATCTTCAGGAGATGACAACACCCAAATGCTGGATTACGTTGTGGTAGGAGGTCCACAGTCAGTGGATCAGAAAATGTGCTTCCTTCATTTAAACCAACGTGGCTGACTTTGCACTAAAGCAAATGCTTTGGAGCAAAAAAAACATTACTGGAGACCAGCGTATCTTCTGGCAAGAAAGCAGTTACAAGCAGCTGGAGAGTAGTAATTTCCTGCAACAGTGAAGTCCTTTGGAAAGAAGGTATGTGCCTCTGCCTTAATTTTAACTGAGATTTAGGTCCTAAGTGGACATTGCTTTAGAAGGTGAGAAGTGAGGTCCCCAGGCATGTGAGTCCCGTGCAAAATATGTCTAGAATGTTCTGCATTTATTGCATGAATCTTTGTGAAAATTTCTGACAAATTTTACTTTAAAAAATGAGGGGTTTTAATAGACAACATTTGTTCCTAGATAACAAAAACCCAAAATAGACATGACAAGCTTGTTAACTATGAAGGGAAGAAATACTCTCTTTCATTGACCTAGGGCTGTTATCAGTATCTCTGTGTATGAAATGGAGTTCAGATGATTGCTAGAATATGTGTGCAACCACCATCCCTCTTCATGACCACCTTTACCCAACATGAAGTGAAGACTCCCCCAAAAAAAAAAAACTTAGCCAGAGAAAAGGAGGGACAGCTTTGAGTGTTCATTTGACTGGAAACATCTGGAAAACAGAAGATAATGTTCCACAGACTTGTCTTTTGATTGATTGCTGGAAATTATTTGTGAAGCTGAACCAGTGGAGGAGCCATGATACAGAAGATGAAAAAAATATCCCATCTTTGCAGTAGCTTCACTGGTTTCTTGCCATATTTAAGACCTGGGACTTGGGCTGAGTAGCACAAAGAGCTTTGCGGTTATCATTGTTTATATGGAAATGTGTTTCAAACAGAGGTTGATATTAGGCAGCTTCTTTGCATCATATCCCTGCAAAAAACTTTTGTTTTTGTCAGCCTACAGTGTAGTTCAAGCCTTTCTGTTTCCACATGACTATCCCTAATGCCACTATCTCTATTGTCCATACATTCCCCTCATTCGGAAAACTCCAGTCAGTTAAATCTCAAGCCACAAGGAAATTAAGTTAAAGAGATCTCATTATATGTTTTCATTTGTGAAGCAACTGAAAATAAATGTTTTTGTTATTATTTCAGAATCAATTAATTTAGTTTAAAAGGTCTTTTTTCAGGGAAGTCTCCAAGCCTGCCTGTAGTAGAAATCAGAAGGTCTACCTGCAAAATTTTGCTATTGCGTGTTGTGTTGCACTCACAGCAATAGTGACATGAAATGCACAGAGGAAAAAGCCTTTGAGTTAATCTTTTAAGCATGTAACTTATTAGTACATGTGACACTTCTTTTTGGAAGATAAACTAAATATTTCCTTAATGAACTTAGTGGGGCATAGAGATGGCTATCCTGACTTTGGAAATGATCAGAAAGCAATTGTTTATATTTGGAGGCAAACATGAGCTTCCCTTGGCACTACAAAGCTCTGTGTTAGGTGCTGGGTTTGTGCCACGTCTCCAGCACATGCCCATGACAGCAATCCCTGAGATGCATCTCCCAGCAGAGGCGGCAATGGCTCAGCTGCCTTAAGGAAACCCCTGGTTGACCTTAACATGGGGAATGAATATTCCTTGGAATAAACAGTTTGCTGAAGTAGGCTGCTAATATCAAAACCTTGAAGGCTCTTGCACAACTTCAGAAGGAGGAAGCTGGTGCTTTTGACTTTTCCCAGCTTTGAGTCTTCTGGGAGGACTGCAACAAAGGAGATGTTGACATCCGCACTCAAGAGTGGCTCATGATGTACTCCTGGTGGGAAAAAAATTACATTCTTAGGTTTCATAGCTGCACTTTTTGAAGCTTTTTATAGCTGGTAGAATTTGTCTTAATTGAGACCAGTTAGAGAGAGAGAGAGTACTGTGTCACATCAAGAATAGTGCTAAAGGCTAAAGAGCTCAAAGGTGGAGCCTCCAGATTTCATACACAGAAGTTTAAAATCTTCGCTGCTTCCATTGCAGTAGCAATGATTTGTGTCTCAGGAGTAGTTACTGTTCAATAAATATTATCATTTTTCATCTGCCATCTCAGACAACAAAGCACATGCACAGGGAGCTTGCTTTAGGGTTTTGTGCCACTGCAATTTATAGACCATGGCCCCATTTCGACACCTAAATCGGGGAGGCCAGAGGGACTCACACAAATGCGCAAGAGCTTCCTTAAGTGGGGCAGACAAGCAGCAGGGTACTTGTTGTTAAAAGCTTTTGAACACATAATCACTACATCTTATCCCNGAGGGAAGGATGAAATTGGTGTGCAACCTTCAGGAGGCTCATGCAATTATTCATCAAGTGGAAGAGGAGAAGGTGGAGATGAAAAAAAAAAGAGAGCCAGGCTTAGCTGTCATGAGCTTAAGAAAATGACAGAAAGACTAGGCTGAAGCCCTCTGAAGTCCAGAGGTAGCTTGCCATTAGTTCCAGCTTGCTCTGCAGCAGGCTTTAGTAACTTCATCTTTGCTTCCAAATCCCTGTCTGAAATGCTCCTGGTCAGCCCTCAAAATCAGGTTTTGGGATGTTCCTCCAAGCCTTGTGCCTCTGCATCCCTTGAAAGCACAGCAGCAGTCTGCCTGCTGTCTTCCGCGTGACAGCCTGTCTTGGGACCCACAAGCCTGCAGGGGACTAATGGGTTTTTTATTATCATTTTTATGGGTATTGGAGAAAAGGGCCATTCAGTCCTCCTAGTCTGTTGTACCACCCTGATGGTAACGAAAGCATTACTGCATATCCCCAGCGTCCTACCTTCTAGGGGAATCCAGTGCAGCTGTAAACCAGCTGTGCTTCATTTGCACTGAGAAACAGAGCCCTTTTGTCTGCTTCAACTGTTATTTACCATCTTTTCTTTCACCCGTCTTTCTTTCTCCTTCTCCCCCTAATTTTTGACTCTTTACAGGCAAAGTAGTTGCTGAAAGACAGGTTCACACTTTGAAATGTGCCATTCACTGGGACTTAGCATCTGTCCTGAGAATATTAAATGTAAGTCAGCTTTCCCTATTTTTCATATGAACCAAAATGAAGAATGACCCCTGTTGAGTGGGTACAAAAGGGTGGCATGTTGCTGCCCTAGCTGCAATTTCATTGGAAAGAATGGATTTCTTCCAGAGCTTTAAGCCTTGGCAGAGGCCCCGATGTGGTGACGTACAGGAGCAAGTTTGTCAGTCAGCCATGACTGCTCTGCAGACTCCACATTTAAAATAATTTCCACCAGCCACCTAGAGATGCTGTATTTGATCATTGAAGAGAGATGTCACATTTCTAGCATCTCCACAGGGTATCTCCAGTATTGCAGTAAAAGAATTTCCATTTCCCGTTTTAACCCTAAGTCAAGGACAAAGCTGAGTCAGACAACAAGCACATCTTCTAAGGCAAGATTCTGAAATGAAAGTATAGCTCCTGATTCTTCAAATGCTAGTGAGAACGTGCTGTGAGCCCCTCCATCAACAAAATTTGCAGCATGGGTAGCAGCAGGCTGCTTCTGTCACTTTAGCCCAGCATAATTTCCCCCAAATTCCAATGTCATCATTGCTTACAAAAAAACCCATAGGGTTTGATGAAAGCCATAATAAAGCAGGAGCAGGTGGACCATTTCTAATACATGGATCAGAAGAAGATAGTGACATACTACTTTCATTTATTCCCTGCTCCTCTAACCCAATGCACAGGGAGTTGCAACCATCCAGCAGATAGCAGAATTAATCCATTTCTTAAATGAGTTTTTGAGTACAGCACTATGGCCACAGATCCACCAAAAGACTTGGTCCAGACCAGATTCCTGATGTGCAGCTATGGTAAACAGCGAAGTGACATATTTTGCAGTGGTTTAGGTCACTTTTCCTATGACCTGTGCAATTTTGGCAGATACGGACATTGTGTTGCAGGCTGACAGGGGCTGCTTGTCTGAGTGTTTTCTTGAGCCAAGTTTTTTTTGTTGGCCAAACAAATGCTGGGCTGGCAGTGATATTTTGGATGCTAGTGCCATCCAGTGGCCCATAAAGAATACCTTAGGGTACTTCAGTGTCCCCAGGGAACACTAATGCAGGGCATTTTCAAGCTAAAGTGGGGCCATGCTGAAAATACATGATTTTAAAAGTGAAAGCCTTGAATTTTTGAGAGGTCCTTTTTGTGTTATTTTCTTAAGCACTGTGAGTACAGGCCTATTGGCAAAACAGAGTTCAGTCCTTGACTATGTTTAGTTCCAATTCGGTATGCTCTGAATGAAGGTGGGTACTCAGAAGTCAACACAGTGGTCATCGTGCAGACTGCTGTTCTCTCAGCATTTAAAGCAAAGTAATTCTGCTCTTATGAAAAAGGAAAAAAATAATAATAAAAAAACCCCAAACAACCCAAACTGATGCTGCAGTGTGTTAGAGGTGATAGTAATTCTGTGAAAGGACTTTTCCAGAAGCTTATATGTATCTATTGAGGAACGCATACATATGCATCTATGTGTCAGAATAAAACAGAGCACAGTTTATTGGAACCGCTGATACAGGCGAATCAGGATATAGGGAAAAAAAAAACAAATAGGCAACATTATTCAGATAAGGGAAAGTGAAGTGGTAAACTTCAAGCTACACATGAATGAACCATTACTCTGAGTTTTATTACTCAGAAAAATATCAAACCCAGGAGTTTCAATCTAAGTAACACTATTATAGTGTGGACCATTTGGGAAAATGGAATGGGTGCTCTGAAATTTGCCATATCTTGGTCATTTCTTCATTTGCTGTTTTCACATGCTCTTCTGCAGGGGCAATATAAATTTGTCCATGGGAATTTTTTCTTCTGTGTGTAAGTTTTATGAGGGTAGGGGTTGTCTGAAGCTTAGGAGGAGGGGTAGGTTCAGGAAAAATATTATTTTGAGGTGTGAGCCATAAAATAAATGTTTGTAACCCAAGTGTATTTGCCAGTCTTTTTTTGTCTATACAGAAGTCTTCGGTCTTGAATGCACTTTTATATCACCTGTCTTATGGTTTCCAAAAGTTGAAGGGCTTTTAACACCAAAGACCAGTGGAAAATAGGCATCTGTTGTGCTAAGCAGAACAGGACCAGGATTTTTCACCCATGGAAATTTTGAATCAGTCTTTGAGATTGCTGCTGAAAATTGCAGCTCACAAAATGCCTTCCAGGAGGAATGTGAGCCTCATGATCTATAGATTAAGCAGCTCTGACCATAGCTAGCTGCAGGAAAACAAACAGCCATCTTCCAGTAAAGTACAGACCTGAGGCATAAACCCTGGCAATGGAATTGAACTGTGTGGATACACACGGCCTCACAATCCAGCCTGATCCCTTGATTGCCTCACACAAACAGAATAAATTGTTGGTAACAAACAGAAAACACACATTGCAGAGAACTTTGCCCTGTGCTGGCTTGAATGTGATGATTCTCGTGACATTAATATGAATAGACTGATTCACTATTTGTGTCCCTGCCTAGAAGATGGTATCTTTATCAAAACATATTTCCAGTTCTCAGAAGAGTGCTAAAAATAGTAGAAGTGCTAAACCAGCAGCAGGAAGCAGACTCTATGGATCATCATTTTATATTCCAGCCTACTTAACTACATTGGCTCCTGAAGAATAATAATGTGGGGAGGGACTTGGAAGAAATTATCCTTGTTGCTTTTATGCATGTATTATATTTGTTAAGGATGAAACACAATCTTATCTGTCAGGAACAGTGTAGCACTGCACAGCTCCAAAGGCAGAAAAGAAAAGAAATCATGGCTCCAGGAATTAGAATTTATTTTAAGGCTCCTATTTTAGGAGCTCAGATGCTCCCACTGATTCCCCTTTAGAGCTCAAATTTTCTGCAGCATTGATGCCTCGGGGTATTTCCATGCAGCCACACTGCTGTGTGATGACAAGAGTTCCGCTTGGTTCCCAGACGCTCTTCTCACCTTGTACAACTTCTCAAAGTATGAAAAGCTTGTGTAAAAAAATTTGGGACCCCTGAAGCACTTTCCCTTACCTTCAGTATCACCATAGCCTTGCAAGGTATTATCTAGAGCTAAATGACCAGTTGTGCTATGGGGTATACTCCTGCTCTGGGGGAGGTAACATGGGGTCCAGCTGTTGCTATGAGCCACCACACCAGAAAAATCTCCTGTAATTCATGGCTGAAGGGTGGAGGGAAAGTAACCAGTACTAACCAAGTGTTGTGTTGAGTTGCCTTGAAATCTCCCTCAGCTTTCTGCCACTGAAGTAGAAGCTTCTGAAGAAAAGGGGTAGATTGTGAGGAACAAACTATATATTCTGTGGCTGGCAAACAAGATCCAGTTGTGTCCCAGCTGCCTGTAACTCCTCTGCATAGTTGCTATAGTCAAATGATTAAATTAATATTTGGATTTCAGGTTTTTGCTAAATAATTGCCTTTATTTCACAAGTGAGGACCACGAATCACAGAATCATAGAAGGGTGCAGGTTGGAAGGGACCTCAAAGATCACCTAGTTCCAACTCCCCTACCGTGGGCAGGTACACCTCCCACTGGACCAGGTTGTTCAAAGCCCCATTCAGCCTGGCCTTGAACACTCNGTCAGAAGAATAATATACTAAAATAGTCATCTTCCTTTACCTCCCAGCAAAACTGCAGTAGGCAAAGAAACTGAGACAGTTGGGGATTGGCCAAACAATTGTCATTGTCAAAATACTACTGTGAGCTTGTAATATATGGGTTCAAAGAACATGGGCTGTGAAAGAATTAGGATGGAGTGAATAATGGAAAAATATTCAGAAATATGTTATTCAGAACATTTCATGTATTCATAAATTATTCACCCTCACAGAACTGCAGGTGCCTCAGGATTTATCCATGTAATGTCAGATACTCAGCTGGCACAATCTGGCATAAACTGGCACTGCTGCATTTGTTTCCATGGAGTGATGCCAGTTTACAAGGATCTGGCCCATGTTATTCTTGTCTCTTTTTTTTTTTTTTTTTTTTTTCTGCAGAGCAGGAGCACGAGACAGATTTTTTGTAGAGATATCTCCAGAAGGAGCTCCTATATTTTGTGATGCTTACAGCTTTTCTACTGCCTGGTGAAAGTGAATCAAAACTCTTGCTCTCTCCAGGCTCTCCTTCCAGGCAGTTTTCATGTTTAGTAACTAGCCTAAATTATAAATAGTGTTTTGCCCTACATAACACTAGTCAGGGAAATGTGATGATTTGGGTTTTGTTTTCACAAACAAAAGATAGGTGGGAGAGCATTTGAGTGTGGGTTTTTTGGGATGTGGTGGTAAGGGTTCAAGACTTTTTCTTCCCACAGAGCACAGGCTTAGAAAATGTGGACACCTGCACAGGAAACTTTTTCTCTTCTAGTGGAATCCAGCATTTTTTGCTATAAATATTATGAAAGATCTTGTGATATTAGTGATTGTTACCAGCACACCCTGTCCCTCATCCACACACATGGGAGACCTCCTTGTAAGCTGTTGTAGGCTGCATGCTGGCAAAAAACAGAGACCCTGCTTTCCCCGTTTCTGCCTGTCAGTAGGGAGTTTGGTACATTTGATTTTCAGGGGAGTGTGGAGAGCACAGGTAGAGTACCTTGAACGGATCCATGGTGCTTTGCCTTCAGTCTGCATCATCCACTGTGCAGAGCAACCTGCTCAGCAGTGAGCTTGTCATGAACTGTCTTTTTGCTGGAGCAGTTCCGTAAATAGGTCCTTGCTTGAGTGGAGGGATACCTAGGAGACACTCACCATTTCAGGGGCAGAAGCTTGCAATTCAATATCCTCACTACTAGCTGTCTTGCCATGATCTGATTTCAGCAGCAGCATGCATGCTCTGTCAAGCAAAACTCCGCCTGTTGTAAGAGCTTAGTGCTGTGCCCTCTTTTCCTTGTGGTATGAAGCTAGTCTTACAACTTGTCATTTTTAACATTTTAGTTGCTGCAACTGTAGTCTGCAGAAAGGGAAAATCTATTCTTTTTTGAAGCTGCACAGAGGAATGATTTTGCAAGCAAGCTAGTGCTTGTAAAAAGTGGATTGCAGATGATTTCAGTGATACGGGAGGCAGATGCCTGCCCGATCAGTGATGTAGTCTGTAAAGTTTATTCTGGTGCAGTGGAAGAGTGTTCACTGCAGATGTGCAAACAGTGACCTCATTCTGTTCGTATTAAAGACAATGGGTGAAGCCATTTGAAAGTGCCAGTGTTAACATACTTAAAGTACTACTGTTTTCTTAACAGTTATACTATTAGAGCTTGATAGGGTGTCAAACTAGTGTCCTTCAAGAGAAAAAAGCCTGAATCATATAAACAAGTTAAAAATCCTGAGCAAGTCTTTGTGGAAAATCAGTTCTCCCTGCTTTTATGAGCCACAACCTCAGGAATATTTTCCCCTGACAGTTAGAAAACATCTTGACTCCATCAGTGTCCATCTATAGCGCTGCTGAATATGCTTGTGGTTTAATGGCAGACACTGTGCTTTTCCTTGAGCTTCCACTATGCATGTACTCATTTTCAGAAGTGTGACAGGAGGAAAAGCTCAGGTACATTTTGGTTGTTTCTTCCTGGAGGAACACAATGCTACATTTCTGCAACACACTTGTCCAAGAATCTGAGCCACAAAAATTCACAAAATTCTGGGCTCAGGATTTGGGAATCCATTTAGTTTGCACTGAACTGTTGTTCACAATGGTTAGGTCTGGCTGTGAGACTGTTGCTGTCATAAGAACCCCAGGCAGGAACTAGTATCTGTTCTTGTTATATTTTGTGCAAATATGGAACAGAGAGACTATCTCTGCTGTGCAGGACTTGCAGACTAAATAAGGTTTCCCATCTCTGTCAGTGGAGCAGTTGGAAGCCCAATCAAGATAGCATGGGTAGTGCTATCTCTGCCATGGATTTAGAGGTCCACAGAGGCCACCAAAGAAACAAGAGTGAGTGGCAGCAGCAGTCAAGGATGGAGGTACTTTTCTCTTTTCAAATGACCTTATGGAAAGTGAATATTTTAACACACTACACACTATGCAGAGCCCAAGCCTGGTTTGCCAAACTATTTATAAGCAAAAAGTAAAATATGTTTCTAACCTGACCTTACTGAGGCCTCTAAGTTCTCTGTTCTACTATTTGAACTATTTGGTCCCCTCCTGTGTGGGGACTTGCAGCAAAATAGGACACTGACCTGAGTGGTGAGAACTGGCTTTTGGACAGAGCTCAGCAGCTCCTGTCTATGCAGGATGAGTGCTCCACTACATCAAGAGCTCTGTGAAAGAACTCCCTCAAATTCCTTCATTGTGAAGGATAACTGAATTACATATCACACAAGTACCAATGCCTCGATGAGAGGGATTTTTTATTCCCTCTTCTGCACCTGGAAATAAATTCCCAGCTCTCTTCCCAGACTCTCCTGTCATCCTTGGAAAAGTTGGGTATGTCTTTTCTTAGCAGACCACAGATGTTGGTTTTACAATCCCTCCTGCAGGTTCCTGAAAAGACAAGTAAGTAGGCTGTATGCAGCATCATGGCCAAGCCTGTAGTTGTGTCTCCTTCAGGCTTTGCAATGTTCCAGCTTTTCAGGTAGCAACACAATCATCAAACTGCAATTAGCTTTGTGTGGAAGATGTAGTTCATGTAGTAGTTCAATGAAGAGTCAGCAGTTTTTCTTGAAAACATGAGAAGATGAAAAACACTTGGTGTTTCTCAGTAAAGCTAGTTTTAGCTTAGTTTGAAAATAAAACTATTAGTTATGATTCTCACCTTACTCTAACAAATGTCCTGCATTTGGTAGGTGGGGGGCTGTTATTGTCCCTTTACCTGTGTCCTTTTTCTTCTGCCTCTAGATGAAAAAAGAGATAGTATAAGCACTGGACCCATGTAATAGAGTACCTCTAAGGAGGTTTACCAGTAATGTGTCCAGAAATTACATATCTCTGCTCCATAAACTGGCCAGGTCAGTTCTGCTAGAGCAAAGCCAGCATTGCCTCAGAAACTGTGGGGCAACCTGACCACCAAGGGCAGATCACATTAAATGCAGTTTATGGAGCAAGATAGCTTTTAACTCCTCAAATTTATTACTGTGATATTAAATGCAGGGAGCACACACAGTAGTAGTTGATTTAGTTGGCACAAGTGTAGAGCAAATGCCATGTTGAATTCAGTGAAAAAGTGATCTTACACTAGGTCATGAGGCAGATACTTTAATTTATGTGGTGCTTCCTGTCTCTCTTGTCCAACACCTTTCATCATCTTTTGCCTTGTGAGCAAATTTCTTAAGGTCTTTCAATTTAAAACATCAGCAATCTCCCCTGTGGAAGTCTTTCAGCCAAAGGGAGGCTGCAGGGAGAGGCAATGGGGTCAGCTCCTCAGGGCCTGCTGCTCTGCTGTGCTATGGCTTCAATGGCACAGCCAGCTTAGGAGATCAGACCTTNACAAGCCATATTAAATATCACAACCTGCCCACAAGCTGAATTTTGCACCTTAGTCCAGAAGCTGAGTACAGAGAAATCTGTATTCATTCTGTGAAATATACATCTCACTCAGACCTCAATGAAAATAAATCCTCCACCAGGGACTCCTACAGGGACGTGCAGAGCAACAGGTTAAAAACAGCAGCAGATGAGGACTATTCACCGATTTGATGTTGCCTAGATCCCTGGTGACTAGGCTACCCATCTTAAAAGGATAAAGCCTGAAGGAAAGGTGATAAACCTCCTAGGTCAGCCTCAGAAAGGGCTCTGACTTTCTCTGGGGAAGATGAGGTGTGCAAAATAGAGTGTCCTGTATGTCAGGATGGAGTTACAATAGGAGGAAAGAATATGACTTCTGGGAGGTGACCTGTCTGCAGTTGCATCCTCTCCCTCCTTCAGCTTCCTGGGAAGAATAGCTGGAGAGATGCACTTTCAAGGTAACAGAAAAGCAAAACTGTCAGAAATGCCCAATGGAAGGAGGAGAGGAGCTATTTCAATGTTTGAGGTTATAAAATAGTAAGACCTCTTTTGCACAGAGGTCTCCAGGGGACCCAGGCAGACAGAGGAGTTACACAGGAACAATTAAACCATATCCATGTCGCATCTTGTTTGGGTTCAGGAGAAGAGCCCATGGTGTTGTGACTACAGGAGGCAGGCAGGAAGAAGCAGGAATCAACCGAGATCCCTGAAGCTTCATCTGGTATCTGCATGGTTTGGTGATTTTTGCTCACTGTTTGCTGTTTAATAAGCCATTCAAATGGTTCACAGGTTTATAAACCTGCCAGGTATGTCAGGTAAGTGTGAAATTCATCCAAACCATACAGGCTTTATGGTTTCAACCCCCTCACACAACCTGAGCTTCTGTGCTGACAAACCTGCACAAACCACACAGCAGCTGTGTGGGTTGCTGAGATGACCTTGAAGCTGTGAATCCCCAGATATGCCTCACAGCAGGGATGTAAATCACAGATTTGTGGGCAGTTTTCTAAAGGGAGGGAACATTGGATGGCAAGGCAGAAATTTGCCCATCTGTAAAAGGATCCACGTTCTGGAGCCAAGCATCAGAGCAGTCAGATCCAGACTATGTTCTTGTTGCACTTTGCCTGTTCTTCCACATCAGCACAGTAGGCTGACACTGTGCACTCCTCTGCATCCTGCCCAAAGCCACTGTCACCCGCGGCCATGACCACCCAATCTTGAGGACCTGCAGCTAACCTCTCCATGGAGACCCAAGCAGCCACGTGTCGCAGGCTTTGTGTGCTTACCTCTTCCTCCTTACTTAAGGCAACACACTGATGGTGAAAAGTTTCTGTGGGGACTCTTTTTGTTGCTAGGACTAGTCTGGTCTCTGCCTTTGATGGCAGAGGGAGAAAGCTGGCAGATGAATTTGTTACACAATCCATAGCATAATGTCCCAACTGTTCCTATTCACCCAGAAAGTGTTGGGATGCCTGACCTAAAGGAATGACATAGCAGTAATACCTCCTGCACACTGCTAAGTTTCAGTGTTGAGGCATGTGATCCCACACCTGTCAGATTAAATAAGCTTTACAGAAGTAAGCTGGTTGGAGATGAAGCCAGCTCTTTTATGTGCTCCATAGGCAAGATGCCAAGGCCAAGGCTGGGTAGGATTTTTAGCATACCTATATCACACACTGAGCACGCTTTTTTGCCAAGGAGATAGATGTATCCACCCTCTCAGTCATGATTGTTTTCATCATTTATGGGCTGTGGTCTCTCTATGGTCTCATCTTGGAGTAACATGACTCTCCTGATGAACTGGAGAGGAGGCAGAGATGGCATGTCCTGCAGCCCCATCATGCTCCAGGGCTCAGCATCACCAGTTTGAGAGGATCCTGAGAGCTGGAAGGTGGCAAGTCTCGCAGCTGCATTCCCCTGTGCTTGTAGGGGAGTATATCTCCCTCTTTCTTTTGTCAGCTGATCCCTGAGCATTAGATGGCGTGAGTATCCTTAACGAACAAAGACAAAAGCTTAGAGTTAGTTAGACAAAAGCTTAAGGAAAGGGTTTTGAGCTAATAACTTTATCTCACAAAGGACAAGAAGCATTTTTCAGCAGCAGAGTACAGCTACTGGACATGGCCCCGTGACACCAGGAGATGCGGCATGGTGCCACACAGGTCATCACTGGCAGCCCCTGTGTCAGCAGGCAAGCTGCCACACTCGCAAGCAAAGGGATGAAGGCTCAGTAAAAAACATTTTGATGTGGGTCACTGAGACTCTGGAATAATGGGCTAATCCAGCCAGACTGTAAGGATTAAAACACAAACCCCAGCGCTATGTATTAATTCCCTCTTTTGGGTCTTTTCTTTCTCTTTGAGAGTAACAAGCAAAAAGCTGGACGTGATTCAAGTACCAGAACTAGCACCAGTGTCATCACTATGGGTCCTGACCATTGCTTTTTGCTGGCCAGACAGACCAATTTGTTCCCTTTCCACTGCAGTTTGTTCCCTTTCCACTGCAGAAAATCCAATTGCTTCTTCCCATTTAATATGCTGTGTCCTGGGGAATTTTAAGTTTCTTGGAGTGGAGATGTGTGTCATATGTGCAATTGAACTGGATAAAGAGGGGGAAAAAATTCTGCTGAAATCACAGGCTTGGTGATTCTAATCTAAACTTTCACCAAGTGAAAAATAATGCATAGGATTCCTTACCAGACACTTGCTTGGGGGAAATCAGAATAATGTATTGCAGCTTCAGCTTGATATCTTGACTGAAAAGCAACTTGATTTATTTTTCATTTCTTAATACAAGAGTTAGAAATTCCTTAATGTTTGTCATAATGTTACGCAACTACTTTCTAGGTCACGGTCAGCCCTGTATAGGTGTTTCTATGCATGTTCAGCATCTTGCTGCAATCAGAGATGTTTCCCCAAGCTTTACAATGTCCGTCTTGGCAGCCCGAATAGATATTTAAGGAGTGCATGTGGTATGACCTCAAAAAAAGAGACATGCACTTTTCATTGGAGCTGTGGAAATGTAGTTGAATTAAGCCCATACTGACAAAAATCCTGTCTTTCTCCTCTTCAGCAACAAACAGTGAAAGTATGTACATGGAACAGCATCGATTTAAACCAAGGCCAACTATTGGCAACATGAGAGTAGGGAGATTTAATTGAACTGGTTTTCTACAAATGGTCTACTCAGTCTGAAGAAAACTCCTTGTTGTGTAATTTTATGAATGAAAACTTAGGTCAAAGCCTGCTTAACATTCTTTAACCAAAATATATTTTTAAGGAAAATACAGGAAAAGAATGTTGATTAAAAGTAATTTATTTCAGAATTTTGCTGGTTTTCTAGAGAAAATAGAAGAAACTTCAGTATTTGTTCCATGCAACATTAACTACAAAATACCACTTTATTTTTAGGAGCAAAAATAATTTCTGAGATGAAGACACTGATTTTTCCATCTAGCTCAGGCTGCAGTAGAACAAGGTCAGTGCTAGCAAGCTATACACATGATCTTGGAGGTTAGCTATAGCAGACACTAGGTAATGAAGTTCAGCTGCCTGTCATTTATGACTGGTATTAAGGATTATTCAAAATAATGGATAAATCTCTCTATTTCATGATTTATACTAACAGTGTGTTCTGTACAGTCATTTCAGCACTTCCCAGAAATAATTGGTGCCTCAGAGAAGGTCACTATAGGACTCAGGTTGCCCTGAGCTCTTACAGATTTTCAGGTTTAGTGTGAAAACTTGGAAGTTTGGAAAGAAAAGCTGATGTAAAGTTAATAAGAGGTGGGAATCCAGCATTCATGGGACATCTACTTGATTCACTGTCACATCTCTCAGAAAAAAAAGACTCAAACTCCAATGCCTCTGGTCAACTCTCACCAGCCATTTAAGAGCCTGACACCCTTAATCAAATTGTAAATGCATAGGAAAGTGTGATTTTATTCCTATTAGTGTCACCAAGAGAAGTAGTGTCTGTGGGTCTCAACCCACTTGCAGTTCAGACTTGGGAGGGAAAAGGAAAGTCAATTAAACCTTTTCATATTTGTAGGACTCATTACAGTGGTGGCCTAGTCAAAAATGCACATGGGTTGTGTTAGACCTGAAAGACTGCTTCCAGTGACTGAGTGGCACTCAGTGAAAGGAGAATATTGCAGGTAAAATCTTGGCTGCCTCGGAATGGGGATGACTGATCCATCAAAATGGGAATTTCCTCACAGGATATCAGAGGAACAATGTTCTCTCTTAAAATAAATTTACTTCACCATCTCAGTGAAATGTTTTTCCATTGTGTCCCCTTTCAAATTGCAAATGAGGGAGTTTTTCAAAAGGAAATTCCTTCCCCTCTTCATCACTTTTCATTAAGAGCTGTTGTTCTGGGAGCTGTGCCATCCTTTATTTGTCAATTGAGATGCATGGTGATTTTAATTAAGTGGTCATTGTCTGTGTGCATCATGGTGGTTGCATTTGGTGACCAGAGAATTATAATTATAAGCACGCAGGGCAGCTGAAGTTTTTGCTGCAACTCTTTAGTTGTCTTCACCAGAGAGGATCCTTTCTTCTTTTGGACAGCTTTATCCTGCATAATCTCAGGTATGACATTGGCAGTGGGCTTGTAACAGTCATCAAATGTTTATATTTGGAAGCTCCATGTGGATGAAGTCCTCCTTCGGTGTCCCAAATATACGGGATGAACATTACAGTTCTCTTATTTGAACCCCGAGTTGAAGGCAATGAGTTCATGGATGCAGAACTACTGTATTTGCATTAGCAGGTCAGCATGGGTAAGACCCATACTTTGGCATCATGCAAAGGTAGCCTAAGTGTTACATGAAATGGAGAAAATTAGTTTTGGGAGTGCGTTCTTCCCCCCATCTAAGCAAGAACTGTTATTCTGCATGCAAGTGAAAAAATCAGCTAGAAAGGGGGCTACAGAGCAGGAACATTTGCTCCTTTACCAGAAGCACTTAAGTTGCCTACATGGAAACTGTATCTCTTTATGTCTCCCAAACCACTCCATTGTTATACATAAGCAAATTAACTTCTCTGACACTCGCTACTGGAGAAAAGGGGTGCAAGGATGCAATGAAAGTCAGTGCGTTTCTGGCACAAGGGGATTTTCTTTCTTCATCCTGAGGGTCCAGCTCTCTGTGAGTGATTTTGCCTTCCCATTAGCAGGAATCTGTTCAATATATGAGAAAAGAAGCATTTCTGTAACTTCCAGACTCTTCTACTCATTCCCTCACCAGAGTTGCCTCTGTGAATTAAGTTTGTTCTATATGCAAAATCAACATGCCAAGACATTTCCTGCACACTGTGGCAAGCTGTTTATTCCATGGGAGTCAAACGTTGTTGATTTTTCAACAACAATCTCCAGTTTAAATCAGTTTCATAAGAGAGGACTGAACACATACCCAATCATTATTCACCTTGTCTCTGATCTCTCCTTTACTTCCTGCTGTGTATGCAACCATGGAAAAAGCAAGCAGGAGGAAGGGAGCTAAACCCAGCCTTTATCTTTTAGGTGGGTTTCACCTGCACCCCCTTGGGCATTTATCTGCTGCACCTGTGCAGTTGGGAACTCCTGCAGCTCATTCCTAAATAACCCATCTGCTTGTTGCTTAGAGTGATAGAAATGGCCACGGCTCAGTCATAAGATGTGTGGGTATATGGAAGATACAGGGAAAGCATTATAACAGTATCTTGTGTTCCTTCTGTCCCTGCATCCCGCCTAGAACATTTGCTTTGTTCACGTATGGAAAGGGCCCAGTGAAGTAAGCCATCAAGGTCCTATGGAGGACATTTGAAGTCATGAATCTGTGCTTCAAGTAGTAAGTTTCCTGCACAAGGAAAGGATGGTGTTTTTCTAAATAGAAGCACAGAATGTAGTTTCATTAAGTTCAGAAGCTGGATTCCAGTATGCAGATGCAGGGAAATTGTCTCTGACTCATGTTACAAATGAAACAAACCTTAGCCACAGATTTCAGGGGACTGGGGCAGAGAGGGTCTTGCAGGAAAATGCCTAAGGAAGCAAAGCCAATAGCTTACATGTTGTTGATGCTGTAACTACAGAGAAAAAAATGGATCTTAGAAACAGACAAGTACAGACTGTGGTTCTGCTGGGAGTAGGGTAGGAGAGGATCTGCAGGAGGAGTCATTTCCCATAATCTGAAACCACACGTATTTCCCAGTGCTTGAAACAGGAGACCTGATAAGCCTCCAGCTTACAATTATGGAGGCTGTATGGCTATCCATAACAACAAGATTTTCACCAAGCAGAGTCATGCCAGTACATGTGGTGATCTAGTTTGATACACTTGGCAGGATGATAAGCTCCACATTCTTGGACTGGCAGCAAGTAATGAAAGTGGGCATTGATGATCCAAAAGGAACAGGCATCCTGCCACCAACCATCTAGGCATGTTTATTCTGCTGTAAAAGTGTCTCTGGTTCAGTGCATCCTGCCTCTTCTGGTGCTGTGATTTCCACTGTATGCCATTTACAACAGCAGAAAATGTCTAGAACTGCATATTGCAAAATGTTGCCGATATGGGGCTGTTTTTTTGCAAGTAGGGATGGTTGCTGCCAGGAGAGTTTCTCATTCTTCAAACTCAACTGGAAAATAAAAGAATTGACCAGAGAGGAATGAAGCAGGTGGGGGAAAAAAAAACAAAATGGAAAAAACAAAACAAAGGAATAATAATGATAATNNNTGTGTAGAATTAATATTTTCTTTCCTGTCAACAATCACTGCAGAAGCACAAAAGAGGAAAAAACCTTACAGATTTCATTGCAGTGCTGAGAGATGTGAAGTCACCACAGCAAAAACGGTCATTTAAACTACCACCATGGTGAAAGTTTCAGTTTCCGTGATGAGTGATTTCATGGAATTATGCTAACTGCAGGTTGAAATTGTTAGCAGAAAGCAGATGCTCCTTTTCCCCCAGAGTTCTGAATGTCCGTGAACTGGCAACGGAAAATGAGGTGTCAGCAGCTCTTTTGCTTGTTTGTTTCTTTACTTGCTGCCCTAAAAATCTGTGCTCTTTAAATAAACAGGGAATACTATCTGCCGACTGTGCAGAGTGGAGAAAACAATGTCTTGCTGAAAAAATTCACATGATTCTTTGAAGACAATTCTTTGTAACTCTTTTCCTTGTTTTGCAACAGACTGTAATTTTCTTCCACCTGTGCCATTTTCGGTTGCATTTCTTTTGCGTTGGCATGACAGGCAGGATCTCTCTCTCTTCCATCCGTTCTCCCATGGTGGGCTGGACACTTGATTGGCATGCAGGATGAAGCTAAGAGGAAACCTTTTCAGTGAAACTATAGACAATAGCTCCTCCAGTGCTGTGCTATTCATCACCTCCAGGGCCATGAGATCCCCATCAGGTTTTTACGTTGAGTTGGGGATTTTTTTTATTTTTCCCACTATGCTTTTTTGGATATCTGTACCATAAACCTTAATCTGCCATCAGATTTGGGCATGTGTTTTCCCAATGAGGTCAATCAAATAGCATTTAGCTTCTGTGCTGCTCCGTGGAGTGCTTTCTGCACTCTGAGCTGAGGTCTGAGCTGGCTTTAAACCAAAAAAAAAAAGTTTTTTAAAGTCATATGTTTGCTTTGAGTTTAGGGGGTTTGTTGTTGTTGTTGCTGGTTTGTGGTTGTTTGGGTCTTTTTGACTGGAACAGTTTGACAAATCTGATACTAAGCTATAGGTTATTTTGATCAAATGTAACACATGATTCAGACAAAAAGCCTGCACTCCTTCTCTGGTGAATGAAAAAATCAGTGATGTTAGGATAGGCATGAGAGAAGGAAAAGCATTCAAAAACTTAGCAAGTACCCTCAAAAACACCTGTGGTTCAGGGACTTCCTGCACCAAATGTAGTTTCAGTTTGTGTAGTAAACCTCACAGCATTTCTTCTCTCTAACTGTCCCCAGGCTCCCCTGGCACCCCCATCACCTTCTAGCACCCACAACATCCTGAGACAGGGACTTCACAGTGGAACATTGCCTTGGCTTCCAAACTGCCCCATCCAACTTCACATGATGCCCCTTTTTTCTCTTACAGGGGAAGACAGTGAGCAGTATGTGCCCACTGGCTGTCTCCATGCTCTCTCTCACGATTTGACAGATCTCCAGTTTGTCCTTCCAACACCTCTCTTCCAAGTGGATAGGATCTTACTGAGTATCTGATATATTTGTGATATCAGGCTATTTGATATCAGGCAGGCAAAAGCCCAGACAGAACTGAATCTGGCCAAGGACATCAAAGACAGTAAGAAAAATTTCTATAGATATGTCAGCGGAAAAAGACAAGACTAGTGAGGCTGTGGGCCCTCTCCAGAAGGAAATGGGAGACATAACCCCAATATTCAAACAAGGGTAAAAAGAGGAACCAGAAAACTATAGTCACCTGTGTGCCTGGCAAGATCATGGAGCAGATCCTCCTGGAATCTCTCCTAAGGCACATGGAAAATAAGGAGGTGATTGGAGACAGCCAACACGGCTTCACCAAGGGCAAATCCTGCCTGACAAATTTGATGGCCTTCTATGATACTGCCACAAACTTGGTGGACAAAGGCAGAGCAACAGACATCATCTACCTGGACTTAAGCAAAGCATTTGACACTGTCCTTCATGACATTCTAGTCTCCAAATTGGCAAGTCATGGGTTCAATGGATGGACCACTTGG